>JARFJB010001731.1:892500-1020000 GCA_036346205.1 Vesta saturnalis | reverse complement strand
AATTGAATCTACTTCGATTCATCGATTCGTTCTTCAATTCATCGATTCATCGATTCATTTCTTTTCACGCGTCGCGGGTTTATAAAGGTGCATCTGTGGGCGGCTTCGCGGCTACCGTGCGGGGGATGCCGTTATGTGATTGGTTGCAATTGTTCTGACGTGCAAAAACTTACTGGTTTTTAGAAATACACGTCAGCGGTGATTAATCAATTATTTGTGGTGTAATATCGCGTAAACTTTTAAAATTTTAGATATAGGATGGTCCGCGAATAATTTACTCTAAAAAGCATACGTAAAGGACGCTGGTTCTTTAGAATATGAAACGTAATGTGTAAACTAATTTTAATTGAATTACATATTTAGTACATATTTAATATTGTTGTTCATTGAATATACTTTTGCAAAGAAAACGTCAGTATAACACTTTCATCAATAGCATGGAATATATTCAGCATACCAGTGTTTCCTCGATTTCTTATATTTGGTATACTATTCTCATCATTCTTTTTTTTTGTATAAAACATGTGTAGTTGCGTTTTTAACAGCGTAAAGTTTAACATATCTAGTAAAAAAACCCGTTATTATAAAAATATATTGCAATCCTCCTCTGTTTCGTAGTAGTAGTCGACCACCTGCTACATTCAAAGTAGTACGTGAATATAAAAACTGCAAACTTCTATATTTGATATTAACAAAGATATCTTTAAAAAACAACGAAATTGGGACACATGGTATATCGTCAATATCTAAATTGGGCGGGTGTAGCATTTTCTTACCCATGCTCATATTGTTTTTGAATATCTTCTTTGCTATGTATGCACTAGCGAAAATCAAGCCAGTGTTAAATAAATATAATAAGAATTGAAATAAACCATATAGTTTTCAACAGTGTGTCACTCCGTTATTTATAATTTTGTTAGCTGATACTGAATTGCAATCCTGCTAACTTTAAGAAATTAAGAAAAGAATGTAAGTTAGGGGTGATATAAAATAAAACGATTCATTGTTTTATATTTGTTTATTTCCCGTAGGTACAATAATGTAAGGTGTAAACGAAGTTGTCTTTATTTTCACTACAATAATTATCAATGAAGGACTATTATTTATCCTGCTACAACTTTTACTTTTATCAAAAATATGAGTTGCACTTTGTAACTGTGTCTAAGTATCTTAAAAGGTCGATCGACGTCATTGTTCCATAGAAAGATTTATAAAAACGAAACTTAAAAAAAAACTAATTGAGGATAAACCTATAGCGGTAAATGTGTATGCTATTCGGTTCTAAAATTAAAAGTTTTATTAGTATACTGGGGTACAAAAGTATTGAACATACAGTATGTGAGATTCCTCTACATTTAGATCAGGGATTTCCAAACTATTTTGGACCAGAGACCCCTTTTCTAAAATCAACTGATACCTCAGACCCCCATAGCCAAATTACTTTCAAAATCCTATCTCTAGTTTTTTTCCTATTGATATAAAATACTTCCCAATTTAAAATCTTTGCGTCGTTAGGTGAGTAAACTTGACATCATTTTCTCATCAAGATTTAACAAAATAAATAGTCAAAATAAAGTATTTTTGATCAATGTTCCACAATGCAGGATACTGTTTTTCAATGTTGCGCTGCAACCAGAACTTCTGATAGCCTTGGTTGAACTTCTCCTCGTCTGTGCTGATGGTGATCAACTCTTCTTGCATTATCACATTGGTTTCTTCCATGGCTGTGATATTGTACGGATTTATTATGCATTGAGGAATTTGTAAATTTAAGAGCTCCTCAACCCTCTTAGTAAAATCCTTGTGTAATGCGTCCAAGTGATTGACATATGATAAAATAACATCGTCTTGAAGCATTTCTAGTAATTTTGACAAATGCGGAAACTGTGAATATTCCTTTTTGCTTAAATTTTGTTTATAAAGGATAAGTTTACCCACAAAGGCCGATATTATTAATTTTGTTTTAATCAAGTTGAGATCGTCACCTTGCAACTGCAAAGTAACTTTGTTAAACATACCAAAGATATCAGTCAAGTAATACATATCTGTTTTAAAATTGTTCAAATTTTCTTTCAAATTTGGATCTTTTTCTTGTAAAAACGCCAACGCAGATTCAAAAATTGCTGAAAATCTTGCTAAGCAAGAGCCTCTTGGTAGCCAGCGAACTTCATTGTGCAAAGGTAACCGAGTAAAGACTTCGTCGTTTACCTCACATAGCTGAGTAAATAAGTGAGAGTTCAAAGAATTGCTTAGAATTTTGTTGACAGCATTTATAACATATTGTAAAGACTGATGCTGTCTGTGAATCACGCAGTGAATGACCAGTACCTCAGGCAGTTGTCGCTTTATGTGAACTATAAAACCACGATGACGACCAACCATAGATGGTGCACCATCAGTCGCAACAGAAACAATGTTCTTCCATGCAATAGCTTTGTCCGTAAAAAAAGTTTCACGGCCTGAAAAATCGATTCTCCTCTGGTATCAGTCTCTAAATATGTAACAAAAAGCAGTTCTTGGCACATATTTTCATCTTTAATACATCAAATATATCCTAACAACAGAGCTTCATTGCCGGGTAATGTAGGCTCGTCCAACTGGACAGAGAATCTGTTGGTCTGTAAAAAATTGTATAAAATGTTTTCCGCGTCGCGACCCATCTCGTCTATTCGTCTCTGAACGGTGTTATTGCTCAAAGGAATTCTCTTAATAATATCATGTGCGGGCTTGTGCAATACATTGTAAATAATTATGTAAATAAATGGGTGTATGTTCTCAAAACAAATCGCTAAATTACCACAGATCCAAAACACTCAATAAAAGATAATGCCGTTGTCTCGGTCGGTAGATTAAAGCAGGACAGGTTCATGCTTTTTTTAATTTGCTTAATTACCACAATTTCTGCTTAGTTATTTCCACTTAACATCAATATAGTAACTGCAATGTAACAATAATAAAAATTATCTCGGACGCCAAGTTATTTTTTTTATTATGCTCGGAATAACTAAACCGAGGATACAATACAAAATTCACCAAAATGTCAAAATAAAAGATATACAAACTATGTTTATTAAACATTTAAATTTAGAATTATATAAAATATATCTTAATAACTAGTTGTAATAGCCTAAAATTACGAAATTATGGGTATAAATAGCTGTTCGAAAATTTTGTACACAACTTTTTGATAACCTCTGGTATCTACACGAATACGGAAATGTAAACCAAAGGTGATGTAATCTTTGCACAAATATTGCGCAATATGTCGTAATAACAATGCTGTACGTTGTAAACCATACCAAAGATGAATTTTACTTCTTTCAAATTTATCTTCATGAAATTTGAATAATCCAGTGTTTATTGCATTCTCTCGAAAAATGTGATTTAAATTTAGATCTGAATTACTTGCAAAATTATCATAAGCATCGAAAATACCAAAAGTGGTAAAAATACCGAAAGTAAAAGTAAAAAAAAGATGTAAATGATAAAAATAAAAATGCCTGCAAAAAGCAAATGTTTCAGATTTTAATATAATACCAGTTAAATGTATCTTACCATTAAATCAATGGCACTTTTTACAAAATTTAGGTGGAAACCCAAAAATGGCTTCCTAAACAAAGCAACGTTCATCAAGTAATGCTCAAAAAGACGCTTACGGTATCAGGTGATTTAGCGGTATGCGAAAAAATGTGCGCAAAAAATTAATTCAAAGATATGGAAGTATAAACCCCTAAGAAAATATGCAAATTAAGTTATACTAAGATGCAAATTAAGTTGCCTACCACATATTTATAATTTATTAATAATTAAAAACTCCTTTTTCTTATTTTGAACAACGAAGAACGTAAAAGATTCAGCATGTACTCTTGATAAGTGGTTCTCCATTTTTGAAGGCTTCATGGCATCGTTACTGAATACTTTTTCACATATGAGAGACATCGGCAAGTGTTGATTTGATAGAGATGGAATAAATCCAAACTTCAAGTAGTCCAAACTGCATTGTCTGAATTTTTTTTTCGTGTTTGCCATCATAAAACTCGCAGTAAACCTGCAAATCAAACAAAAATGTTTAAGAAACTACTTAAAAAAACAACAACAATAAAACTGATAAATTTGCACACGAGCTTATTTTTACCAAACCTAGGTACGGGATGTTTTTTAGGTATGTTTACGAACTTACTCATTGATAAACTGGGATAGTATGGAAAATTTGTATTAAGTACCAATCAGAGAAAAACGAAAACAAAAAAAAATTGAACATTTATAATTTTAGGTAACAACTTTTCTAAAGTAATTTCAAAAAATATTAAAACGTTTTTTGGTACTTACCCTGTTACTTTTTCATAAACTGCAGAAATGTATGGTTAAGCTATTAACGCTCGTAGGTAACTAAGCACTTTGTAAATTCTTTTTCAATCACTTTATTTTAATTCACTTTATTTAACTATGTAATCTCTTCAAATAAATTGATAGATGAGTGTACTATATTATCAGCTCCAACGAATTTCAAAACGCAAATGAACTTTCAACCTAAGTGCAAGCTTGTTATATAGTAAAATATTAGGAGCATGTTGGACTGGAACTTGATCACGATTTCGTTCGTTTTAAATTGCGTATATGCGTCAAATTTTAAAAGCACAACAATGATACTTCCTACTAAAGTATTAATCATTCTTATAAAAAGTTGGTACACGTAACACAACTAATACAGTATCTTGAAAGTTCCAAATACGAACTTGTGTTAATTAATAGGGGTCGATTTTTAGACCTCATCGACCCCCAAAATCAGGTTTCGTTTATGTCGACCCCTGGGAAACCGATTTAGACCCTAAGGGGTCGATATCGACCGCTTTGGGAATCCCTGATTTAGATGCTATACAGTCAATTTTTTTTACAAGCCCACGTACCTATTTTTTAATTTATTGCACATTCTGCCCGGACTATTCATGTGCTCTTAAGTGGTCGTGACAGAAAACAACTGTTGTAAGATGGTGCAACATTTATTTACTTACATAATGTGCGCATTATAATTTACATCTGGATGTGGAAATTTCTCAAATTACTTGTATACATTTAGTAGTTGTTTCAAATCATTTTCATACCTTCCGTGACACAAGTTTAATTGAGTAAAGTTAAAGTTTCGGAATTAAACGCTTTATATGCACACCGATTTAAGTTCTGCATTCTGGCAGAAACCATTTTTCTTACGTTTTCTATTTGTATCGTTGTGTATCTCATAAATTGACTTTAAAAGCGCAATGAATGATTACTAAACTTTACTCTAAAAGGAAACTAATTTTCAATAATAAATAAATTAAAATGAAGGTATATTGTACAATTGGGTTTAAAAGGTTTAAAAATTGATTAGTTGTATTTTGATTTTCAATGTTTTTCTTTTAATAGAAATAAATACAATTGGTAAAAAATAATTGATCTTAATAAATATGTATTTTGAGGTTTAATTTTTTTTGCATTTTACCAAAAAAAAAAACATACAAACACAGAAATCAAACTAGCTCGATTCGTATTCATCGACACTGCTTTTTCGATGAGGAGAACAGGAAATAAAACTAGATAATTAATTCTATTAAGTTGTATAATAGTATCTTCTTATGTAAATCTATATGCATCATACAGAGTCCTCTATGGAACAATACCAAAACTAATGGTTAGTTATTTACTTTCTAACTTACGTTAAAAAAGAGATCTTACAAATATTTTAACTTAATTCATATCTTTAGTACAGCAGATGGCGGTACTATACACATTTTTCTATGTAATTTTTTGCAAAATTGTAAAACTGAGGGTGGAGAAAGATCCATAGTGATAGTTCTGGTCGTCTTCTAGTTGTTGAAACAAATTACTATAAAATTATTATTACAAATTGGGTATAATTAAGAATTAAACATTATATAAAAATTGTTGAATTTAAAAATAATAAATATTTCAGCGGGTAGCTAAAAGTTAATTAAACCATATACTAAAAGACCGGTGTTTAAATACGTACCATAAAGCCAAAATAATTACAACAATGATACTTTCTACTAAAATATTAGTCATTCTTATAACAAGTTGGTCACGTTACACAACTAATACAGTATCTTGAAAGTTTCAAATAAGAACTTGTGTTAATTAATAGGGGTCGATTTTTAGACCTTGTCGACCCCGAAAATCAATTTTCGTTTATGTCGACCCCTGGGAAACCGATTTAGACATCAAGGGGTCGACATCGACCACTTTGGGAATCCCTGGTTTAGATGCCATATAATCAACTTTTTTTTAAAAACCAATGTACCTATTTTTTAATTTATTGTACATTTTGCCTGGACTGTTCATGTGCTCTTAAGTGGTCGTGACAGTAAACAACTTTTGCAATATAGTGCAACATTTACTTACATAATGTGCGCATTATAATTTACATCTGGATGTGGACATTTTTCAAATTACTTGTATACATTTAGTAGTTGTTTCAAATCATTTTCATACCTTCCGTGACACAAGTTGTCTAATTGAGTAAGATTAAAGTTTCGGAATAAAACGCTTTATATGCACACCAATTCAAGTTCTGCATTCTGGCAGAAACCGTTTTACTTACGTTTTCTATTTGTATCGTTGTGTATCTCATAAATTGACTTTAAAAGCGTAAGCTCGATTAGACACATCAGACGTCTGAAAACTAACAACGAATAATTAATAAACTTTACTCTAAAAGGAAACTAATTTTCAATAATAAATAAATTAAAAAGAAGATATATTGTACAATTGAAGAGCGTTATTCCAAAACTGCCCAAGTCCAATAATAGTAATTAGTAGATAATTGAGATTTTCTATAGAACTTTAGTTTCAAGAACGACCAAAGAAAAATTTTAAAATTAATTCTTTTTATTGTTCACAGTTTAAGTATCAATAAGCAATTTTAGAATTAAGTAATTTATTATTACATAATACACAGTTATTTAACAATCGTTATACCAAAATTAATCTAAGTCCATGGACTTAAGTCATATATGAAAAACACTTATAGAAATGGTTCATTATCGTCGACGTTTTCTTCTATGGCATCATCCGAAACGTTTTCTGCGGCAAAACTTAGCGCTTTTTTGTAAAATTCTCTCTCCTCCTCTGTTAACTCCTGATGTTTCAACAGGTGCGTAACGTTAGCTTTTTTTAAAACACTGATTTTATTGATGCCTGGTGATGGTTTTGCTTTGATTAATGCATTAGAGACATCAGTATTATTACATTTCAAAATACTATGTGAACAAGGATTTCCTGTGTATGTGGTTTACACAGATACTAGCTTTGTAAAGGTAATTTACTTCTTACCATCGTTCTCGATAACGTTTTGAAATCTTTTACATTCCATTCCTTGCCATTCTGTAAAACCGTAGAATTTTGGGAAAAGATATAATAATACCCTTGTGGACTGAGAATTTTCTCTTGCTTTCGCATTATCTTTTCAGAGCGACCAAAGACCCGATCTGGAGGCATAAAGCTATGCCCCTTTATGGGAAATATGTGTTGTATTTCTTCAAAGATACTACTCTGTACATAACATAGCAACATAAAATCATCGCGGTGTTCTTATTCTGACCCGGACAAGAGTCAGAAGACCGCTTTAACGCTCGTGGTCTCTCGGAAGCATCGACGGCGGCGTACTTTGATTCTAATGCATGCGGAACATACTTCATTCGATCCCTTACCGCTCTCATTTTCAGTCCAGGTATATGCAAAGGTATTTTGTTTATTTTGATTAGCCTCAAGAATTACAAAGGTAAGGTTGTAGAGCCATACTTGGCGTAGATAGTAAACGTCTGAAATGCTTAATTTTGGTAATGGTTGGTTTTGTTGCATATCAAAACAGGCCTTTACTACATCATTCGATTCTGTCTCCTTAAGGAGTTGATAGAACTTTTGTGCACGTAACTTATGTAGTTTAAGTTCCGTTGAAACAGTGCTTATAACCGCCGCATCTGTCGTTTTGGCGAGCTCCGTTTTTTTATATTCACAAAAGGAGCAAACGTCAGTCAGCGGATTCCCAAATCCAAGGTTAAATTTTCTAGTAAATATTTTATAATACTTACTGAATGATGAGATTCTTGCATTCATGGCGTGCCTGATATTACACCACATTTTATAAAGTTTTTTCACCGACAGTTCAAGGGGTAAGTAACCACGTATGCTTTTATTTCTCCCATAATGAGTACTTCTACATTTTAGACTTTTAATATAGTCAATTATGGAATTCATTATTTCATTATCGGCAACGGCTGCTCTAGAACCACCTCTTCGTTCAGGTATAAACGTGCCTTCCTTCAAAAAATAAGCAGCAATAGCTTTTATCCTAAATTGCGAAAGTTGAGTAACTGATTGAAACGAACTTGCACATATTCGTACAGAGGAACGATCGATTTTACGAATAAAATAATCATTGCGTTGTCGTTTAATAGGATTATCAGATCGTGGGCGGTGACGTTTTGGATGTTGAGGCATTATAAATTTTATAACAAAATTGTTTTGATCTGCAGCCGATTCATGCAAGTACAGGTTGTTGAAAAACTCTGAAATAAATCATGCGTAAGCATAAGTAAATATTAAATAACACGCAGCAACTAACCTTGTATATCTTCCCGACTCAGCTCATTTGCTTCACATAACGTTGAACTCTGATGGACGCATGAAATTTTGGGCTGTTTACCAGCTGCACTATTATATTCAACATATCTTATTTTCTTTTTCCAGTCACTTTTATTCTCCCTTTTTCGCCTACCTCTTACAGAAGGGGTCGCTTCTACATTATAATCACCTAACATACTTCACTATTTACTATTTTTTATTGTACTAATGCAATTCACAACTAGCGTAACAAACACGAGACTATACAGATCACACGAAGTGAGTAAATATTAGTCACGCTTGTAGGTTGTTGATCAGCTGACAATAACATTAATGGTTAAATAGTTTTGGAATAAATCCTAAGCAAATGTATATAATTCGAATGGGACTTCAACGACTTTTGCAAAACATAAATGTACAGGGGACTTGGTATAGTTTTGTACCATAAAATAGCAAGCAAATGTCAATTTTCACTTTTGTGGACTTGGGCGGTTTTGGAATAACGCTCTTCAATTGGATTTAAAAGTTTTAAAAATTGATTAGTTGTATTTTGATTTTCAATGTTTTACTTTTAATAGAAATAAATACAATTGAAAAAAATAATTGATCTTCATAAATATGTATTTTGAGGTTTAATTTTTTTTTGCATTTTACCAAAAAAAAAAATACAAACACAGAAATCAAACTCGCTCGATTCGATTCATTGACGCTGCTTTTTCGATGGGGAGAACAGGAAATGAAATCAGTTAATTAATTCTATTAAGTTGTATAATAATATCTTCTTATGTAAATATATGTGCATCATACAGAGTCCTCTATGGAACAATAGCAAAACTTATGGTTAGGTATTTACTTTCTAACTTACTTTACAACAAAGATTCTACAAATATAGGAAGGCAATTCATTTTTCTAGTACAGCAGATGGCGGGATTATATACATATTTTTATGTAATTTTTAGCAAAATCATGTAAAACTGCGGGCGGGGAAGGACCCACAGTGATAATTCAGGTTGTCTTCTAGTGGTTGAAACAAATTACTATAAAATTATTATTACAAATTGGGTATAATTAAGAATTAAACATTACATAAAATTTGATGAATTTAAAAATAATAAATATTTCAGCGGGTAGCTAAAAGCTAATTAAACCATATACTAAAAGACCGGTGTTTAAATACGTGCCATAAAGCCAGAATTTAAAAAAAAAGGTGTCGAAAAATTGTGACGTCACAATTTACTGCCATTTTATCACCAATTAGTGCAGCTATTATCTGAAAGATGTCGCAACAATTACACCTTATATAATATATTGTGACCGTAATTTTAAAAAAGGGATTTGAGAATTATTTATTTTTTATTACACTTGCATCATACCATTTGTAATTGAAACATGTAATTAGTGAGATATTACCAACAGTATCACTGTTATTTTAAATTTACAATTCTTATTAATTGACATGTGGATTTCTTCTTTTTTAATATCAGCATTGTCTATAAAAAAATAGTTTAGATGGCGCTGGATGAAATATTTCACTTCAAATTTAAGGAAAATTTCTGTTTTAATTAAGTACTTACACTACTAAACGGTAGATGCTGCTGACGATAGTTATAGAAATTTAAGAAGTCTATTTTCTAATTTACCTACCTGCAGTATTTCAAACGTTATGAAAAAGTGTGTTTCTGCACAAAGATCCTTATGTTTATACAGTGTTTTTTGCATCGGTGTTGATTGGTTTTTAACTTTGTTAAATTTTGGACATTTTTTCTATTCATTACAACTAGTGCTTATTTAAAAAACGTGTATTTATTTATTTATTGTCTGTGTATTTCTTGTTCAAGGACACTAAGTGCCAGTTTCTCTGTTTAAGTTTATTCAAAGTAAGTATACTATACATACAAATCATTTGTTTATAATTACATTGATACCTATTTGGTTGAATTAGTTATAAAAAATGTTTACACAACTATGAGTATGAAATAAGAACAGGTACACATGCAAAAAATTGATAAAGATAATCATTGCCTAAAAAAAAGAAGACAATGAGATAGTGTTAGTTTTTTTACGTCAAAGAACGATAATTAATACAACCAAATACTTATCAATAATAATGTGATTATATGTAGATTCGTGTATAATTTTCAAGAATTTTGTATCAGCTGACACTTATTTTTTTTTGGTTATGTTGTTTGGAGGTATCCATGCAGCCCGCGTAGGTAGTTTGTTACCAATTTGTAACTATGTATATTTTGTTTAGATACCTTTGATACTGCAGTAACTTTATTAATTGAGGTAGTTGGAGCCATCTACAGTTAGTACATTTTGCATAAATTATAATCAATCAGACAGGAAGGAAGAATGAAAGAAAGAAAGTTACTTGAATTAAATGCAATTATAACGACAAAGTCGTGAAGTATATTAAATGTGAATTATTAAAACTTGTAAGATACATATAGTACTTATATAGACTACTTATCTAGAGTAGGGCTCTTCTAGTATCGCAATTTTGGATAATAATTAATTTGAAAAACACAATAGTTTTCATAACTTCCGATCGAACATCATATTTTATTTAGATCTATCAGACCCTTTCCCATATATCAACATGTTTATATATGCCTTTTCCACAGGGATTCTATGACATATTCATAATTAATAATTATTGTTTTATTTAACAGATGTCGGGTAACAAATGTGCCTACTATAATTGTGGAAGATCCAGTAGAAATAACCCTGGATTGAGAAAATTTACATTTCCTGTTCACGATGAAAAAAGATGCATTGAGTGGATTCACAATTCAGGTAATTTTATTTTACATCATGATGTAATTGTACCAATCAACACTGTTTTGAAGTAACGAGCTCTACAAGTCGACAATCGTAAGGGAAGACTGTTACATTTATTTAATTTGTGTTTCCGAATTAAAAAAAATTATAAGAACAATAAACATTACTACAGGGTAGCAGTAGTACAGAAAATAACCAGATTACTTTTGAGAGGCCAGTGCAGTGTAGACTATCTTGTACCTAGGTACAATAATATTTTACAAGCATTCAGGCAATTAATCTTTAATCAACATGTACTTAGTGTTTCATTATTCATTCTATTAAGTATCAGTATAATTATTTGTACTGCAAATGACAGCAAACTGTTTTTTGGTCTAGATATTTATCTTAAGATTGCCTCGACTCCTCATACTTTTTTATTAATGCGATAAATTGCACTTTAGAACAAAAGAAAATTATATTTTTACTTATTTTTAGGTAACTCCGAATTGTCGAATTTGAGCACAAATTCTCTAAAGAAGAAATTCCTTTGTGGATCACATTTTGATGGAAAATATCTTCTAACTAAGGGTCCTTGTCAGCCGTTCCTGTACCATATAAAAGTAGTGAACAAGTAAAGGTAGTGGATAGTGGTAAATCATATGTACCTCCTAGTTCCACTTCAGCAAATTATGATGATTATAAGATTACTTCTACAAGTGATGGTCGCCGTATGCAACCATTTGATGAGGTATGTTTAGTTACACCTACAAAAAGGAAACGGGAAATATCACCATCCAGCACTACATCACATAGATTATTATTAAATCAGGAGGAAGAATTAAATATGTCATCATCTTTGTCAACTTCTTCAACAAATTCTAAAGTTTCTTCATATGAAAACGATTCTGAATTTACTCTTAAAAATAGTTCAGAAGTTTATTTTGTGGGATATTTGTGTAAAAAGGTATTGGATAAATACAAGTGTAATTTATGCAAAGCATTTTTAGAAGATGATCTGAATGAAACTCAAGATAAAAATGAATGTCTCATTTTTTTAAAGAATTTTAATATAGGGGAAGTTTCAATTTGCCATTTGAAAGTGCCATCACCTATTTTGAAATCATTTACAAAAATAAGTATGTTTTATTTTTCAAAATATTTTGAGGGATTGATGGGAAAGTCGAAATTATCGAAGCGTTTAAAAAATCTAATTGCCAATAAATTACGAAAGCACTTGTCTGACTGGTTTGTCAAAAATCAATGTAAAATACATAGATCTTTTATATTAAAATTATTAATCTGAACTTTAATATTTAAGGACGTTAAAGATAAAACTTTAAAAGCTGCTGCAAAAAAAAAACACAAAAAAATCTGACAAACTGACGATTTTGCAAAATAAGTGACAGTAGTAGGTATATTTTACATGCTTTATTTTTCATTTTCGAATATTTCTAGGTAGGCTTTTGTATTTTTGAGTTGAATAATCAAATATAGATAGGAAAAAAGTATATTACTTTGTTTACGGTTCACATCATTGATTTTTTTTTTTGTTTTTATTTTCTAACACAGTCTATGTGACTTTTGGAAACTAAGGGCAGTGTTCCACAATTAGATATAAAAATTAAAAAAGTATAAATATTTAGGACTAATTTTAGATTTTAATTTAATATGGGATGATCACATACAACATATAAAAAAACCAAGTACCTGATGTTTTTTACAAAATTGCTAAAGGTATGATACAAGAAACGTAAATAATGTTATACTGTGCATTTGTCCATAGTATAATAATAGTATGGGATCATAGCCTAGGGTGGACTATACAAAAGTGACAAAATTTTAGATTTAGTCTTAGTTAAATAATTTTTTTTCTTCAAGCGTATTAAAATGTTCGTATTATAACACTCTTAACCCTATATAGAAAGACTTCATTTTTGAGAACAGTACAAAAATGAAATTATTATTGTACACCGAACAGTAATGAAAATATATTGAAATTCCATAAGAAACGTGCTTTCATCTACGAATGTACCTACAAATAAATTTTTAATTTAACCTAACTAAATTTGTATGTGTGTCATTCAAATTCACATCAAAATGTCGCAATAATTAACATGCACATCTTAAAGTACTTACATAACCTAAAAAAGTAGTTTTTTACTTATAAATTGCATTATTTTTACGCTTGAAGAAAGAATAGTATATATAACTCTGAGTAGAAGGCCCATTATAGTGTTTCGTCCAGTTTGCACCGTCTCAGCAGTGCAAGAATCTGGGCTCAAAAATAATGATGGCCTTCTACATCTTGTAATACAATTTGCTATATTTTCATTTTGAATTATATTAGTTTTAAGATCTGCACATAGATAACTTCCTTTATCTCCTGCAGGGTTTTGCAGTATGTATATCTTCTGTATATATTTCTCTGTAATTCTTTCTGTTTTAAGTAAATAAATAAATATGTTAATTTAATAAGCTAGTAGAATAAAAGAAAAATTAATAAAAATTTGTTATAGTTACTGAATGTTTTTTTTTTACAAAATCCTTTTAATGGAGATATCATTTCCCTCAAACCCTGTCAGTTATACAAGAAGTTCTTACTGCTTCTATTAGGAATTCATCCATGCGATAAATATTGTATTTGTTGTAATTTCATTAATGTCAAATGTGTTCATCTATATTTTCCAATGAAAGAAAGTTTCCTGTTGCCTAATTTTTTCAAGGTAAAAATTAAACTTCGCATGAATGTCATTTCTGTGGAAAATTATTTCGGAAGATAATCAAATAAAATTTAAAATAGTATAAATTTGTTGATAAACGAAATAACAAATTTACTTCTGATTTTATTAAAAATTCGAAATTACGTTCACACTATTAAATTTTGCTTATTTTAAATCAGAACATCGTAACACGTACCCCTTTGAAATATGTAAACCAGAAATAAACGGCAACATAAAATTTACTAGCTACATAGATATAAACATTGTCTAAAAAAAGAAAATAATGTAAACATTGAATATTTATTTAAAAAATGTCGAAATTAACTTAAAAGACGAAAATCATGTAATACCCCAGAAATAATAGACTTTAATGGAATTGAAATTGTCTCAAAAACGGCATTTTACTGGTTTTCCTGTAAAACTCGGTTACATTAAGCCTGTATGTCACGATTTATAATTACGGACATAATTTTGATTTTAAGTATGCATAAATAAATTAAACTCAGAATTTTGGTCAACTGCAAGTGTTGTATTCATAAAAATAACAAGAACTTAGAACTTTGGTAAAAGTAAATAAAGAAATTGTAAGATAAGATGTGTGTACGTGTTCTGTGGATGGATGAGACAAATCTAATGATTGCTGCTGCAAATATAATAGTTTTAGTGCATACTTGATTTATAAAAAAAACAAGCTTCACACGGAAAATGGATTACAAATGGTTCAGAATCCTTACTGCTATAAACTTATGCCTTATGGCTGTATCTTGTAATGTTAGAAAGAAAATCCGAAATTTAAATGATACGGATATGTAACTCTAATTTAAAAAGCATTTTCAAACAAAATGTAAGCAGGTGTACTAATAGTGCTTTATTAATTCGTAAAGAGTATACTGATTATTTTAATTCACCTGTGGGTCAAGTTGATTGGCATGAGAAAGCAATAAACAACAATGTTTAAAAGCATTTCTTATATAGATGTTTTAATAAATTTATATTTATATTAATGTATATAAACAAGGATATAACTGTTATACGTAAATATTGCAAGATTTTGTTTGGTAGATAAGTTAGATAAGGAAATTCCTAGCCTAAGATTTGGTAGCTACACATAACCTATTAATTAGAAATGTTTTATTTATGTTTATATTGAATTTAAGTATCGATGCTGTTTTTTCGATGAGGAGAACAGGAAATAAAACCAATTAATTATTTCATTAAAAAGTATAATAGTATCCTCATATCCTTGCTCATGTGTAAATTTTTATGCATCATACAGAGTCCTCTATGGAACAATAGCAAAACTTATGGTTAGGTATTTACTTTCTTACTTTACAGAAGAGATTCTACAAATATAGAGGCAATTCATATTTCAAGTACAGCAGATGGCGGTACTATATACATATTTTTATGTAATTTTTAGCAAAATCATGTAAAACTGCGGGTGGGGAAGGACCAAAAATGATAGTTCAGGTTGTCTTCTAGTGGTTGAAACAAATTACTATAAAATTATTATTACAAATTGGGTGTAATTAAGAATTAAACATTACATAAAATTTGATGAATTTAAAAATAATAAATATTTTAGCGGGTAGCTCAAAATTAATTAAACCATATACTAAAAGACCGGTGTTTAAATACGTACCATAAAGCCAAAATTTAAAGAAAAAGTTGTCGAACAATTGTGACGTCACAATTTACTGCCATTTTATTTCCAATTAGTGTAGCTATTATCTGAAAGATGTCGCAACAATTACACCTTATATATGATATATTGCGAACGTAATTTTAAAAAAGGGATTTGAGAATTATTTATTTTTTATTACACTTGCATCATACCATTTGTAATTGAAACATGTAATTAGTGAGATACTACCAACAGTATCACTGTTATTTTAAATACATTTTAAATTTACAATTCTTATTAATTGACATGTGGATTTCTTCTTTTTTAATATCAGACATGCGTAAATCACACATTTCGTAACTTCTGCATGAACAGTATAATTGACTTTATTTTGTGTTAAAGTCATCATAAATTGCGACAACCTGACAAACTTATCTACCAAACAAAATCTTGCAATATTTACGTATAACAGTTATATCCTTGTTTATATACATTAATATAAATATAAATTTATTAAAACATCTATATAACAAATGCTTTTAAACATTGTTCTTTATTGCTTTCTCATGCCAATCAACTTGACCCACAGGTGAATTAAAATAATCAGTATACTCTTTACGAATTAATAAAGCACTATTAGTACACCTGCTTACATTTTGTTTGAAAATGCTTTTTAAATTAGAGTTACATATCCGTATCATTTAAATTTCGGATTTTCCGTCTGACATTACAAGATACAGACATAAGTTTATAGCAGTAAGGAGGATTCTGAACCATTTGTAATCCATTTTCAGCATGAAGCTTGTTTTTTTTATAAATGAAGTATGCACTAAAACTATTATATTTGTAGCAGCAATCATTAGATTTATCTCATCCATCCACAGAACACGTACACACATCTTATCTTACAATTTCTTTATTTACTTTTACCAAAGTTCTAAGTTCTTGTTATTTTTATGAATACAACACTTGCAGTTGACCAAAATTCTGAGTTTAATTTATTTACGCATACTTAAAATCAAAATTATGTCCGTAATTATAGATCGTGACATACAGGCTTAATGTAACCGAGTTTTACAGGAAAACCAGTAAAATGCCGTTTTTGAGACAATTTCAATTCCATTAAAGTCTATTATTTCTGGGGTATTACATGATTTTCGTCTTTTAAGTTAATTTCGACATTTTTTAAATAAATATTCAATGTTTACATTATTTTCTTTTTTTAGACAATGTTTATATCTATGTAGCTAGTAAATTTTATGTTGTTGTTTATTTCTGATTTACATATTTCAAAGGAGTACATGTTACGATGTTCTGATTTAAAATAAGCAAAATTTAATAGTGTGAACGTAATTTCGAATTTTTAATAAAATAAGAAGTAAATTTGTTATTTCGTTTATCAATAAATTTATACTATTTTAAATTCCGTTTGATTATCTTCCGAAATAATTTTCCACAGAAATGACATTCATGCGAAGTTTAATTTTTACTTTGAAAAAATTAGGTAACAGGAAACTTTCTTTCATTGGAAAATATAGATGAACACATTTGACATTAATGAAATTACAACAAATACAATATTTATCGCATGGATGAATTCCTAATAGAAGCAGTAAGCACTTCTTGTACAACTGACAGGGTTTGAGGGAAATGTTATCTCCATTAAAAGGATTTTGTAAAAAAAAAAAACATTCAGTAACTATAACAAATTTTTATTAATTTTTCTTTTATTCTACTAGCTTATTAAATTAACATATTTATTTATTTACTTAAGACAGAAAGAATTACAGAGAAATATATACAGAAGATATACATACTGCAAAACCCTGCAGGAGATAAAGGGAGTTATCTATGTGCAGATCTTAAAACTAACATAATTTAAAATGAAAATATAGCAAATTATATTACAAGAAGTAGAAGGCTACCATTATTTTTGAGCCCAGATTCTTGCACTGCCAAGACGGTGCAAACTGGACGAAACACTATAATGGGCCTTCTACTCAGAGTGATATATACTATTCTTTCTTCAAGCGTAAAAATAATGCAATTTATAAGTAAAAAACTACTTTTTTAGGTTATGTAAGTACTTTAAGGTGGCTAAGGAGAGCTCTGCAATTCATATTGCTAAAATGGCCATTTTGGAGGTAATCATCTAATAAACAAAAAAAAACTATACGTAAGACAAGTTCTATGTAGTATAGTGATCAATTAATGTAAACCTTCTGGTTTCAAATTAAATATTTAGATTAAAATCTTGGTCGAAAGTTTCCTAAAAGCAGTAGCTCTCCTTAGGTACTTTCGACCAAGATTGTAACTTAAATATTGAATTTGTAACCAAAAAGTTTACATTAATTGCTCACTATACGACATAGAATTTGTCTATAGTTTTTCTTTATTCGATGATTACGTCCAAAATGGCCATTATATGGACATTTTAGCAATATGAATTGCAGAGCTCTCCTTAGCCGCCTTAAGATGTGCAAGTTAATTATTGCGACATTTTGACCTGAATTTGAATGAAACACATACAAATTTAGTTAGGTTAAATTAAAAATTTATTTGTAAGTACGTTCGTAGATGAAAGCACGCTTCTTATGGAATTTCAATATATTTTCATTACTGTTCGGTGTATAATAATAATTTCATTTTTGTACTGTTCTCAAAAATGAAGTCTTTCTATATAAGGTTAAGAGCATTATAATACGAGCATTTTAATACACTTGAAGAAAAAAAAATTATTTAACTAAGACTAAATCTAAAATTTATATTTACAAAGGTAGTTTCATAATGATAATATTCTTGTTTTACTTATTTACATAGTTTATTGCTCTATTGTGAAAATTCTCATGCTTAATCCAATTTTTTAACAATTTCTTGTGAGTTTTTCTTTGTCTAGAGTTCTGAGTTAAAAATAAATATAGCTTTATTGTAACTTGTTCTCGTGGATTACAAAATTGTTCTTATTAACTATTTTTAGTATTTTTGTCTAACAATTTTGTAACAAAATTTTGTCACTTTTGTATAGTCCACCCTAGGCTATGATCCCATAACTATTAATATACTATAGACAAATGCACAGTATAACATTATTTACGTTTCTTGTATCATACCTTTAGCAATTTTGTAAAAAACATCAGGTACTTGGTTTTTTTATATGTTGTATGTGATCATCCCATATTAAATTAAAATCTAAAATTAGTCCTAAATATTTATACTTTTTTAATTTTTATATCTAATTGTGGAACACTGCCCTTAGTTTCCAAAAGTCACATAGACTGTGTTAGAAAATAAAAACAAAAAAAAAA
Source organism: Vesta saturnalis (assembly GCA_036346205.1). Taxonomy (NCBI): domain Eukaryota; kingdom Metazoa; phylum Arthropoda; class Insecta; order Coleoptera; family Lampyridae; genus Vesta; species Vesta saturnalis. The sequence goes on along the minus strand of JARFJB010001731.1, from coordinate 1,000,969 downwards.
ATCAATGATGTGAACCGTAAACAAAGTAATATACTTTTTTCCTATCTATATTTGATTATTCAACTCAAAAATACAAAAGCCTACCTAGAAATATTCGAAAATGAAAAATAAAGCATGTAAAATATACCTACTACTGTCACTTATTTTGCAAAATCGTCAGTTTGTCAGATTTTTTGGTGTTTTTTTTTGCAGCAGCTTTTAAAGTTTTATCTTTAACGTCCTTAAATATTAAAGTTCAGATTAATAATTTTAATATAAAAGATCTATGTATTTTACATTGATTTTTGACAAACCAGTCAGACAAGTGCTTTTAATTTATTGGCAATTAGATTTTTAAACGCTTGATAATTTGACTTTCCCATCAATCCCTCAAAATATTTTGAAAAATAAAACATACTTATTTTTGTAAATGATTTCAAAATAGGTGATGGCACTTTCAAATGGCAAATTGAAACTTCCCCTATATTAAAATTCTTTAAAAAAATGAGACATTCATTTTTATCTTGAGTTTCATTCAGATCATCTTCTAAAATGCTTTGCATAAATTACACTTGTATTTATCCAATACCTTTTACACAAATATCCATAAAATAAACTTCTGAACTATTTTAAGAGTAAATTCAGAATCGCTTTCATATGAAGAAACTTCAGAATTTGTTGAAGAAGTTGACAAAGATGATGACATATTTAATTCTTCCTCCTGATTTAATAATAATCTATGTGATGTAGTGCTGGATGGTGATATTTCCGTTTCCTTTTGTAGGTGTAACTAAACATACCTCATCAAATGGTTACGCACATCACTTGTAAGTAATCTTATAATCATCATAATTTGCTGAAGTGGAACTAGGAGGTACATATGATTTACCACTATCACTACTTTACTTGTTCACTACTTTTATATGGTACAGGAACGCTGACAAGGACCCTTAGTTAGAAGATATTTTCCATCAAAATGTGATCCACAAAGGAATTTCTTCTTTAGAGAATTTGTGCTCAAATTCGACAATTGAGTTACCTAAAAATAAGTAAAATATAATTTTCTTTTGTTCTAAAGTGCAATTTATCGCATTAATAAAAAGTATGAGATCGAGGCAATCTTAAGATAAATATCTAGACCAAAAACAGTTTGCTGTCATTTGCAGTACAAATAATTATACTGATACTTAGATAGAATGAATAATGAAACACTAAGTACATGTTGATTAAAGATTAATTGCCTGAATGCTTGTAAAATATTATTGTACCTAGGTACAAGATAGTCTACTCACTGGCCTCTCAAAAGTAATCTGGTTATTTTCTGTACTACTGCTACCCTGTAGTAATGTTTATTGTTCTTATAATTTTTTAATTCGAAACACAAATTAAATAAATGTAACAGTCTTCCCTTACGATTGTCGACTTGTAGACTCGTTACTTCAAACAGTGTTGATTGGTACAATTACATCATGATGTAAAATAAAATTACCTGAATTGTGAATCCACTCAATGCATCTTTTTTCATCGTGAACAGGAAATGTAAATTTTCTCAATCCAGGGTTATTTCTACTGGATCTTCCACAATTATAGTAGGCACATTTGTTATCCGACATCTGTTAAATAAAACAATAATTATTAATTATGAATATGTCATAGAATCCCTGTGGAAAAGGCATATATAAACATGTTGATATATGGGAAAGGGTCTGACAAATCTAAATAAAATATGATGTTCGATCGGAAGTTATGATAAACTATTGTGTTTTTCAAATTAATTATTATCCAAAATTGCAATACTAGAAGAGCACTACTCTAGATAAGTAGTCTATATAAGTACTATATGTATCTTACAAGTTTTAATAATTCACATTTAATATACTTCACGACTTTGTCGTTATAATTGCATTTAATTGAAGTAACTTTCTTTCTTTCATTCTTCCTTCCTGTCTGATTGATTATAATTTATGCAAAATGTACTAACTGTAGATGGCCCCAACTACCTCAATTAATAAAGTTACTGTAGTATCAAAGGTATCTAAACAAAATATACATGGAGTTACAAATTGGTAACAAACTACCTACGCGGGCTGCATGGATACCTCCAAACATAACCAAAAAAAAATAAGTGTCAGCTGATACAAAATTCTTGAAAATTATACACGATTCTACATATAATCACAATATTATTGATAAGTATTTCGTTGTATTAATTATCGTGCTTTGACGTAAAAAAACTAACACTATCTCATTGTCTTCTTTTTTTAGGCAATGATTATCGTTATCAATTTTTTGCATGTGTACCTGTTCTTATTTCATACTCATAGTTGTGTAAACATTTTTTATAACTAATTCAACCAAATAGGTATCTATGTAATTATAAACAAATGATTTGTATGTATAGTATACTTACTTTGAATAAACAGAGAAACTGGCACTCAGTGTCCTTGAACAAGAAATACACAGACAATAAATAAATAAATACACGTTTTTTAAATAAGCACTGGTTGTAATGAATAGAAAAATGTCCAAAATTTAACAAAGTTCAAAACCAATCAACACCGATACAAGAAACACTGTATAAACATAAGGATCTTTGTGCAAAAATACACTTTTTCATGTTTTTAAAAACTGCAGGTAGGTAAATTAGAAAATAGACTTCTTAAATTTCTATAACTATCGTCAGCAGCATCTACCGTTTAGTAGTGTAAGCACTTAATTAAAACAGAAATTTTTCTTAAATTTGAAGTGAAATATTTCATCCAACGCCATCTAAACTATTTTTTTATAGACAATGCTGATTTAAAAAAGAAGAAATCTACATGTCAATTAATAAGAATTGTAAATTTAAAATTTATTTAAAATAACAGTGATACTGTTGGTAATATCTCACTAATTACATGTTTCAATTACAAATGGTATGATGCAAGTGTAATAAAAAATAAATAATTCTCAAATCCCTTTTTTAAAATTACGTTCGCAATATATCATATATAAGGTGTGATTGTTGCGACATCTTTCAGATAATAGTTGCACTAATTGGAAATAAAATGGCAGTAAATTGTGACGTCACAATTTTTCGACACCTTTTTTTTTAAATTTTGGCTTTATGGTACGTATTTAAACACCGGTCTTTTAGTATATGGTTTAATTAACTTTCAGCTACCCGCTGAAATATTTATTATTTTTAAATTCATCAAATTTTATGTAATGTTTAATTCTTAATTATACCCAATTTGTAATAATAATTTTATAGTAATTTGTTTCAACCACTAGAAGACAACCTGAACTATCACTGTGGGTCCTTCCCGACCCGCAGTTTTACAAGAATTTGCTAAAAATTACATAAAAATATGTATATAATGCCGCCATCTACTGTACTAGAAAACGGAATTGCCTTCCTATATTTGTAGAATCTTTGTTGTAAAGTAAGGTAGAAAGTAAATACCTAATCATAAGTTTTGCTATTGTTCCATAGAGGACTGTATGAAGCATTTAATTTACATACTATTATACTACTTAATAGAATTAGTTAACTGGTTTTATTTCCTGTTCTCCTCATCGAAAAAGCAGTATCAATAATTACGAATCGAGCTAGTTTGATTTCTGTGTTAGTATGTTTTTTTTTGGTAAAATGCAAAAAAAAATTAAACCTCAAAATACATATTTATTAAGATCAATTATTTTTTACCAATTGTATTTATTTCTATTAAAAGTAAAACATTGAACATCAAAATACAACTAATCAATTTTTAAACCTTTTAAACTCAATTGTATAATATACCGTCTGATGTGTATAATCGAGCTTACGCTTTTAAAGTCAATTTATGAGATGCACAACGATACAAATAGAAAACATAAGTAAAATGGTTTCTGCCAGAATGCAGAACTTGAATTGGTGTGCATATAAAGCGTTTTACTCCGAAACTTTAACCTTACTCAATTAGACAACTTGTGTCACGGAAGGTATGAAAATGATTTGAAACAACTACTAAATGTATACAAGTAATTTGCAAAATTTCCACATCCAGATGTAAATTATAATGCACACATTATGTAAGTAAATGTTGCACCATATTGCAACAGTTGTTTACTGCCACGACCACTTAAGAGCACATGAATAGTCCAGGCAAAATTTACAATAATTTAAAAAATAGGTACATGGGTTTTTAAAAAAAAGTTGATTATATAGCATCTAAATCAGGGATTCTCAAAGTGGTCGATATCGACCCCTTCACGTCTAAATCGGTTTCCCGATGGGGGTCGACAAGGTCTAAGAATCGACCCCTATTAATTAACACAAGTTCTTATTTCAAACTTTCAACATACTGTATTAGTTGTGTAACGTGACCAACTTGTTATAAGAATGAGTAATATTTTAGTAGGAAGTATCATTGTTGTACTTATTTTGGCTATATGGTACGTATTTAAACACCGGCCTTTTAGTATATGGTTTAATTAACTTTTAGCTACTCGCTGAAATATTTATTATTTTTAAATTCAACAATTTTTATGTAATGTTTAATTCTTAATTACACCCAATTTATAATAATAATTTTATAGTAATTTGTTTCAAACACTAGAAGGCGACCAGAACTATCACTATGGGCCCTTCTCTACCCTCAGTTTTACAATTTTGCAAAAAATTACATAGAAAAATGTGTATAATACCGCCATCTGCTGTACTAAAGATATGAATCGTCCCTCTTCAGTTAAAATATTTGTAGGATCCCTTTTGTAATGCAAGTTAGAAAGTAAATACCTAACCATTAGTTTTGGTATTGTTCCATAGATGCCTCTGTATGATGCATATAAATTTTACTATTATACAACTTAATAAAATTAATGAACTGATTTTATTTCCTGTTCTCCTAATCGAAAAAGCAGCATCGATGAATACGAATCGAGCTAGTTTGATTGCTGTGTTTGTATGTTTTTTTTGGTAAAATGCAAAAAAAATTAATCCTCAAAATACACATTTATTAAGATCAATTATTTTTTACCAATTGTATTTATTTCTATTAAAAGAAAAACATTGAAAATCAAAATACAACTAATCAATTTTTAAATCTTTTAAACCCAGTATAATATACCTTCTTTTTAATTTATTTATTACTGAAAATTAGTTTCCTTTTAGAGTAAAGTTTATTAATCATTCATTGTTAGTTTTCAGACGTCTGATGTGTATAATCGAGCTTACGCTTTTAAAGTCAATTTATGAGATACACAACGATACAAACAGAAAACGTAAGTAAAATGGTTTCTGCCAGAATGCAGAACTTGAATTGGTGTGCATATAAAGCGTTTTACTCCACAACTCTAACCTGACTCAATTAGACAACTTGTGTCACGGAAGGTATGAAAATGATTTGAAACAACTACTAAATGTATACAAGTAATTTGTAAAATTTCCACATCCAGATTTAAATTATAATGCGCACATTATGTAAATAAATGTTGCATCATATTGCAACAGTTGTTTTCTGTCACGACCACTTAAGAGCACATGAATAGTCCAGACAAAACGTACAATAAATCAAAAAATAGGTACATGGGTTTTTAAAAAAAAGTTGATTATATAGCATCTAAATCAGGGATTCCCAAAGCGGTCGATATCGACCCCTTGGGTTCTAAATCGGTTTCCCAGGGGTCGACATAAACGAAAACTGAGATTTTGGGGGTCGATGAGGTCTAAAAATCGACCCCTATTAATTAACACAAGTTCGTATTTGAAACTTTCAAGATACTGTATTAGTTGTGTTACGTGTACCAACTTTTTATAAGAATGATTAATACTTTAGTAGGAAGTATCATTGTTGTACTTTTAAAATTTGACACATATACGCAAACGAAATCATGATCAAGTTCAAGTCCAACATGCTCCTAATATTTTACTATATAACAAGCTTGCACTTAGGTTGAAAGTTCATTTGCGTTTTGAAATTCGTTGGAGCTTGAATGATAATATAATACACTCATCTACCAATTTATTTCAAGAGATTACATAAGTGATTACATAGAATTAAAAGAGAATTAAAATAAAGTGATTGAAAAAGAATTTACAAAGTGCTTAGTTACCTACGCGCGTTAATAGCTTAACCATACAGTTCTGCAGTTTATGAAAAAGTAACAGGGTAAATACCAAAAAACGTTTTAATATTTTTTGAAATTACTTTAGAAAAGTTGTTACCTCAAATTATAAATGTTCAACTTTTTTTGTTTTCGTTTTTCTCTGATTGGTACCTAATACAAATTTTCCATACTATCCCAGTTTATCAATGAATACCTAAAAAACATCCCGTACCTAGGTGTGATAAAAATAAGCTCGTGTGCAAATTTAACAGTTTCATTGTTGTTGTTTTTTTAAGTAGTTTCTTAAACATTTCTGTTTGATTTGCAGGTTTACTGCGAGTTTTATGACGGCAAACACGAAAAAAAAGATTCAGACAATACAGTTTGGACTACTTGAAGTTTATATTTATTCCATCTCTATCAAATCAACACCTACCGATGTGTCTCATATGTGAAAAAGTATTCAGTAACGATGCCATGAAGCCATCAAAAATGAGAACCACTTATCATGGGTACATGCTGACAGAAAAAGTAAGCCCTTGTCATTTTTTCTAGCACATAAAAGAAAAACTAGAGAAAAAGCCATCGATGTTTGCGTCATCATCTATGCAAACACAAACACATACACACACACACACACACACACACACACACACACACACACACACACACACACACACACACACACACATACACACACACACACACACACACACACAGACACACACACACACACACACACACACACACACACACACACACACACACACACACAACACACACACGTTCGCACGCACGAACGCACGCACGCTCGCACGCACGCATGCACGCACTCACGCACGCATGCACGCACGCACGTACGCTCGCACGAACGCACGCGCGCACTCACGCACGCACGCACGCACTCACGCACGCACGCACGCACGTACGCTCGCACGCACGCACGCAGGCACGCACTCACGCACGCACACCCACACACCACACACAACACACACACCCGCACGCACGCACGCATCGCGCAGCACACACACACACACACACACACACACACACACACACACACACACACACACATACCACACAACAACCACCACACAACACACACCACACATCACCACACACACACCACCACACACCACACACACACACACACACACACACACACACACACACACACACACACACACACACACACACACACACACACACACACACACACACACACACACACACAAAACACACACACTAACACACACACACACACACACACACACACACACACACACACACACACACACACACACACACACACACACACACACACACACACACACACACACACACACACACACACAAATACACGACACCATGGACGATCTCGTAGGAATTTGGTCAAAAGTCGTAAACACTTTGTGGCGTTTACTAAGAATGTACATTAACTTAACCTTGCTGACAGTATGCGAAATGCCTTCTCAGTCTAGATTATTTTGCATTCATTAGAGTTGTCACCTTTGCTTGCTCAGGTCAGTTCATTGGACTAACCACTTCCACTTGTTATCAATTTCATTAACGTTAACAGATCTATGTGTATATAATGTTAGTTTTAATTGAATACACATTAATTACTCACCATTAGTAATGGCTTCATCCAGCAAACAATCTAAACTTTCACTAAAAAGGCAGGTAAAACATTGTATTTTGCATGATGTTTTGGTGCTCCCATCAAATAACACCGCACAACCAGCATCCTTTGAAGAGACCATCCCCATCATCTCCATAAGGGATAGTGATGTAGAGGATGAATTTTTGAAGTATTTCGAGAGATATGTATAATTTTAATTAACATTATAGTTTCTTTTTATTAATTCATAGAGAATTTTTAGTCTAATTAAAATTATTCATCTTTTCAGCATAACGCCAGCAACCGCGGCTATAGCAACACCCCCACAACCACCACCGTTGCGAAACAAACTTACTATATGGAGGAAAAAATTTGGCTCTTATAGAAGGGCACCTCACACAGCAGGATGATGAGCAGCACCCACCAACTCTTCAGGACTTTAGGGAAAAAAGTATTCAGTGGTTACGAAAACTTCACAATGACTATATTAATAGTGAAGTGGCGGGGATCGGGCGAGTGAAAAGACTGAATGAAGAACTGGTAGACGCTAATCAATATTTAGAGTGCGTGCGGAAAAATATAGTAAAGACTGAAAATATATTGCGTACGTTGGAAGGGATGGATGTGTGATGTGTTTATTATGTTTTTTTTTTTGTCGAATTAATCGTATAGTCTATCTTTTCATTGTAAAAAGTAAACGTAAACTTTTTTTATATTTCTATTATTTCTCGTGAAATATTCTCATAATCCAAAAAATTTTACTACAGCTAAAAAAATGTGAGTAATAGTTCAATTTGTGCTAGAAAAGTGAAATGATCTACGTTAAGGAAAAAAATGAAAACATCTGGAAGTCTGACTTACTTATGTACTCATGTATAAATTTCTACATCAAAGTAAAGCAGTCATTTTTTGCAAATTTTAAGTGCATATTGCGTTACAAATTTATTTATTGTAAAATATCATGCATATAAAGAAAGTGTAAAAATATAGTACAGTTAAAAGTGAAAAAAAGCTTGCGTTAAATAAAAGTCAAAACAGTTCCCAAAGGAATGTAAATCTGAAAACTGTACGCCGTGTATTATGCAATACAAATGACACAATTGCATTCATACATTTGCAAATCCCATTCCAAAATTGTAATGTGAATTGGTGACAGATAAATACAGAATGTTCGCATTCACACCTGTATAAAATGCTTTCAAAGCAAAATAACTGCGTTCATTATCCTACAATTCTTGAAGCAATAATATCCACGCTCCATCGAAAATTGTAAATTTGGAGTCCTAATCAAAATAAATTAAAAAAGTCATATTTTAAGTGCTGTTTGTTGTTTCACAATTGAATTGGTTAACTTAAGAATCATTTTGATACATTTGTACATGAAATGGTTAAATTGCATGCATGTGTTTCTTCTGAGCTTACGTAAGTACAAAAAGTTGTGTTTTAAGTGCTCTTTGTTGTTTCAAAATAGAATTGGTTAATTTAAGAGTAATTTTTTCATATTTTAATAAATTTATACATGAAAACGTAAATTTCTACTTATAAAACACAACTGCGTTGAAAAAGAAATTTTTGTTCTGAGAATTAGGTGCATATTTTAAATTTTCATGAGCGCATCTTTTGTAGGACCTTATTTACACTCTCCCCAACATCCCCTTCTACACCCTGAGAAAACGGACGTCCACATCGAGTCGTCTTTTATCTCTTTCCATATATATGCACATATATATTTACTCACACACTTTCAAACTACATCACTTTTATAGTTCAAGTACACGTCTATTGTTTACACAACAATAATTGCAATTATACGTTCCATTCTAGTACAATACTTGTATTTCAGGTTACAAATGTTACAAATCATACTGATAATACTACATGGGCAATGCATCTTGCAATTGCAAGCTTTTTACTCATTACAAATACAATCCATTTAAAATGGGTTGTAAATGCATATATAAATGTAAAATGTCCAAAGATACATTGTGATAGTTAGTATTACTTTATTTCATAAAAAAATCGTTAAAATTTTTTTTAGAAACAAATGCATATTACAAATACTTTACAAATATATTAAACATGTATTATATTACATCCTATTGATACTCAATTAATTTGGAAAATATTAAAAATGTAAAAATACGTTTTATATTGAATTGTGATCTATAATATTTCACAGTTAACGAAGGCTTTCTTTAATAAAAAAAAAAACGTTAGAATTTTTTAGATGAACAACATATTACAAATATTTCTGAAATAAATAAAGGATTTTATTTTACATTAGTATTTATCTTAAAATTTTTTTGATTTTGTACAGTTTTAAAATGTGAGTATAAATTTATGCAAAATATCACGAGAGTATTGTTAGTTGCATAACATTTCAGGGTTAAAACTTTATTGTTATGCTCTTCTTATTTGCTTAAAAAATATTTCTCACCTATTAGGGCTAGCTTTTACATTAAGGGTAGCTACCCCAATTTGATATATGTTTTAGATACGTTTAAAAGTCGACGGGAAGTGTTGGTTCTCTTAAAATCTATTTTTGGTATATTCGGGCCCGTTTTTGAGAAAAATTGAGTTTTTTTTTGTTTGAAAAGGCTGGTTTCTATCACCTACTAGGGATAGTTTGTGCATTTTAAAATTAAAAGCTTTCCTAACGTCACAATTTTTATTATTTATTACATATAAATACAATAACTCATTTAAACACTACAACATATTAATACCAAATATGTTTAAATGTTTTTTATTTTCAAGCTTGAAGCTGCCTCATTCTTCTATTTATTTCATACACCCCTAAATCTACTTTTAAATCTTTAATTTTTCGTATCAACACCTCCAACCTCTTCTTTCGCTCAACAATAGTTAATACTTGTTCTTTTCTTGCGCTACTTATCTTGCATATTAGCATTTTCGCCATTTCTGCTAATACTTAATCGTGCGCACCCAAGGAAGCCTTTTATATAAATCCGCACCCTTCAAAACGCTAACCTAGACAAAAATGTCTTCTTCTTTCCATGAAATTATTCTATTTTTATACTTCTAAGAAATTCCATACGATACCCCTACAGGTCGATAATCTTTAACCTTGACTACTCTATTTTTAGACTTCTAAGAATTGTAATATGATGATGTCATTGCAATGTCTATTTTTAGCTTTTGACCTTGACATACAAATTTCCCGCCAAAACGTTTGACCGCAGGGTGACCTTGTAATATGATGATGATGACATGGCAATTTCCATGTTTAGCGAGCTCTAAACATTTAAATTTCCCGCCAAAAGTTTGACCTTGAAGAGATCCTAAAGCTTACATTTCTCACTACCAGAGGGCGAATGACCTTGAATTGGTCCAGAACCGGCCTCTAATCACTACTAGGGACATTTGCTGTCTCCACAGAATATACAGTCACTACGGAAGCTGAATCCTTTAGCTTTTCATCTGAGCACTGTACTTGCCTGAGGAGATGATGGTCGTGTTTTTTCTTTGTTTGCTGAAGCCATACTACTCTTTCTTGTGTAGTTTTTACGACAGATTTTGTGTGATGGTACTTTTCCCAATACCTCAAATATTACGTGTTTAACATTATCGTCAGCGGCGCTTCTCTAACAACTGTGTAAAATTTCCACTTAGTCCTAATTTGTTAGGTCGAATCACATTTCTATCCCTATAATTAAAATTTTAATTGCAAAGAAAAGTTACTGAATTTGCCAAATCTGTTAATTACACCAAGTCGTACTTAAAACAAACACTGTTCTGCTAATAGTAGGGTATAATGGACAAGAAAATGTTTATTACTTATCATACTAAATAGAGTATTTCTCTATGTCCAAACAATTAATACTAATAAAACACTGATTTAAATTTTATCTAAACCGACTTATACTTCACCACATGATTTAATCATGTGGTGCGCAACATAATGTGCAACTTCCTTAAAAGTACTACCAAAAACTGATATAAACTGGCAGGAAATCTTCTATTTCATTTACACGATTTCATGCGCGCCTCCAAGGGTGGCCTAGGTGGAACGGACCGCCTTAGAAAGTCCGGTGCTCACCGTAAAAAATGGCATAAATAAACTGTTAACAATGTAAGTCCAGTGATATAATAGGAAAGTATTGAAAACAAAGGTTTTAAATTACAACATTATCCTTAACAAATTATTAAAATGAATATTTGCCGTTAGTCTCTTAAACATTTACGATTGTCTACCACACCCAAACTTTTAACGCTTACACTAAACACAATCCAAAAAAAAATAGAAAATGGTATGTTACTTTATTTCTTTTCTTTATGAACAGATTTTATAAGTGATTTGTTATATGTATGTATCCAGATATTGTGACCTACCTTTAGGACGCAATGCTCTTCGGCTATAACTCCTCAGAACGGAGACAGAGGCGTAGGAACGGATTTAACAGAAATAAACAAAATGCTAAAATAGAGGGGCACAACAGCCTCGAAGACTGTAAAATAAATATTTATTATTGTCATCAAATTAAAGTCAATGATTTCTTTAATCGTTGGTACACTAACAAAACTAAAACTAAAACTTGGTCTCATCAATAAGAGTTTAACTAAAAATAACTTGGTTAAATAAACAGCTAAACTGACCCTTAGGAGAATTAAACAAGCGCTTGCTTTATTCCGGAGTCTCAACCCAAATATTTGATTAAGTATTATGTCCCCCTCATTTGGTAGACAAAGAAAAACTATTCAGATAATTACATGCTAATTATACCCATTAATTACAAGTTAGTTATAGAAAATGCTACCTTAATAAAGACTTTCAGTTGACAATAATCATTAAATAGACATGGATAAATTTACATAATCTGGTGCTCGCTGAATAGAGAACAGTAGATATACTAGTGTGATTCTGATTCACTTTCTCGTACACATTTGCTGCGTCCAAGTACAAGTTTTTTCAAGTTCAATGTCGTTGAAGCTCACGTACACATTGCATGCGTCAAAGTACAAGGTTTTTCAAGGTGACGTACACGTTCCTTGCGTCGAAATAAAAGAATTTTCAAGGTCAAGGTCAGGTACACGTTTCAAACATTAAAGTCAATAAGAATTTTCAAGGTCATTGAAGATGTGGGAATTCTACTTTTCAGGGTCATGAATTTTAAGGTCACCAAGCACTTTTTGGGGTTTGGTTTAGTCAAGACCATGTGCCGGGAAATGTTCAAGGTCACCTGCAGGGACCTCTTCAAATTTAGCATCATTTCTAATGACGGTCACGTGGCTTGCAAGGTCAGCAAGCAATTCTTAGAAATTGTCATACTGCTCAAACAATTCTGGCGGAATCAAGGTTTTAATTGTTATTTCCAGAAATCAATTGTCATCTGCAGGGTCATCATACAGATTGTTGTCTATGTCTATGTCTATGTGTTAAGGTCATGCGACGTTGGCATGCCTCAAGTTTATTGACCTTATTGTGAAGGTGCTATCTAGTAAGACGAAAAGGGTTAAAGCACGCTTCAGAGAAAAGAGGTAGTGGAATTGACACTAAAAAACGTACACGCAAATTAGATTGGTACTCTCTAGATTCATGTTTTAATGGTAGGATACAGGGATTATAGTCAATATGGCAAACATCATGGACCCCCTTATTATTTTACAAAACGCATAAAGCAGTTTTGCATGTAAGGTTAAATTAACATTAAGGCAATCGATTCTAAAGATGAATATTGTTTTAGCATGCAATTTCATGCAACCTCAAAATCATATTATTGAGTTGAAGACTTTTGCCATAAAAAATTGTCATTGATATTGCAACCAATTGACGTGTGAGGTACAATGAAAACGTGTATTATAGGTTACAAGAACATTGGAGTTTTCCAAAAGGTATTCTGGTTAGGCATTATATGAAGTTTTACACTTAAAGGTGAATATTAATAGCTATGTTTCATTTAGAGGTGGTCTTTCGATTTACGTTAAAGTTCACTACTTAATAGCAGTAGTGGGGTAGTAAATGTTAAAAATAATGATGAGTATTGCTTGCTGTGGAATGTTGTTTCAGCATTATATCCCGAGCAATGTCATACGGAAAGGGCTTAATGCTATCCTCATTTTAGAGATGTTAGTACATTATATGAAAGTATATTACCATTTGTATCAAATGAAAATCGGAATCGTGACGGGGATTCTGTAAATCTTTTAATACTTTCTGCTAATTATCACGCTGCTTTTGCTGATGTTATTGATACAAAAAATAACACTATATCATTTCACTTGGATTAAAAATACGTCAGCTCTTGTTTATAAACAAGAATTGAATAAGATGTGCAAGAAATTTATTTGTTACCGATGCTTAAACCATTTTACTTCAGATTGCCTTCTACAAAAACATGTAACTCACTGTCATCAACCTAATCACTGCTCTGATAGGTTACCTACCGAAGTAGAAATGAATTTACAGTTAAACAATTTTTCATTCCAAGAAAAGTACCAGGCATCGAAAGTAATACTCTATTTCACTCCAAACATATTCCTTTCAGCATTGATTACTATTTGAAGTGTTCATATAATGATTTCTTATCTCGATTTAGCCTTTATAGAGGAAACGACTGCATTCAGTGATTTGTTAAAGAGCTTCAAAGTATTTCACCGTGGACCACCGAAATAATCAGTAAAATAGTTCCTATGGATACTTTAAATCCCAGTCAGGTTGAGCAATAAGAAAGCGTCTCGATTGGTCACATTTCCAGGAAACCATTTACTGATTATGATATAAAAGTTAGGGATCATAATAATCTTACAGGAGCATTTCGGGGGGCATCGCATCAGTCATGCAACCTAAACTACAGACTCCCACATTCTACCGGTTATGTTTACAGGTTATGATTCACACTTCATCATTAGAGAATTGGGTAGTGTTCCCGGTTCAATTTCACTGCTGCCTATACTTTCGCGAAAGTAATAGAAGGCACTAAAATTAAGTTTATATTTATTGACTCTTTCAAATTTATAAGCAGTAGTATTAAAAAGCTGACAGACTATTTGCAAAATACTAAAAAAAATGATTACCCAGGCTAATTGTAACAATGAAGATGAATGTTCTCTACTAGTAGTAAGTAAGTTTGGAGACTTTTGGAACACGCCATATTTCCAAGGTCCCACATTTCCAAGGTTACCACTTTATCATGGCTACCACCTGACCAAGGTCGCACAATTGCAGTGTCTGACCTACTTTCACAAAACCCCACACGCTTAAAGTTATACAACAGCAACCTACTGTACCAAGGTCCCACACCAGGAAAGCACTCGTATACCATACTTCCTCGAAGTCCTACAAGCTTACACAATACCAAGGCCAGTCATCTCATACATTAACAAGGTCATTTGTGATGACCACGCACTGAACGATACCTGTGTATCCTATCTATTCACCTTACTTTACGCTTAGCTGATAAACACTCTAGAAACCAAAACAAGAAAACGGTATACTAATATATTTATTTCCAGTATAAACAAAGACAGGTATAATTGTATTATTCAGAAATATGATTCTCTTTAGGAATAAAACATTTTGATTTAGTACAAGTGCAAAAGGTTCTGTCCACTACCGTTTCATTACATCTGCGTGGACGTGGTACAAGTAACTGAGCATACGAGATGCTCCTGTAACGGATTGTCAGATGGCTGCCATCGGTTTATTCTAACCCCACACAGGAAGCATTCAACCGTGTCGTCTGCAGATGTGGAAATGAACCCTGCCGCAGGAAGTGATGAAGGCGAGTGAACTCCAGACAATGTTCGATACGTTAGTAAGCGTTTATCGAAAGAATTGTAATACTGTGGATAATAAACGTTTGGTGGCACATCGCACATGTTTTAACTGCTGAAGAAGGTAATCGAATGACATAAAATAATTTATTACATACAATACATAGCAAAAATATTAATAGTCCACATAACAGACTTCGTCACACAGGTAACACTAGTCATCGGCATATACATCAACAGCGTGGTTAGGGGTGCAATACATGAATTTGCCAAGGAAACACTGAATATTGATGTAGAAGTTGCCAAAGCTGAAAAGTAAAAAGGTGGGGGTAACGAGCATATAGATAACAGGGATATATACTATATGTTAGTCAATGTGTGGATGTGTTATAGTGCAGAGTCGTGGCCTAAAGCTGTGGAATATGATAGTGCAGTGCAAAGACTAATATGTCAATTTTAATTATTAGAATTTGATGCTGGACATGAAAAAGTGTATGAGATGTGTAGGTTTAGTGATGACTATTTAGATAATTTAGTTAATAAGTATGGGGGAGGAATACGTCTTTTTGAGAAATACTTGCAAACGCATGATGATGGTGTAATGTGCATTTGTTGTATGAATCGATTAATAGGAGACTTTAAAGAAATATCTTTGGAGCAATTTGTACACGAAATAGAACGGTATTTACCAAATTATGAGTCATCAGATGACGACTCACCAACTGAAGAAGGTGTGAATTAATGAGTCCAAAAACGTAGTTCACTGTATAATAGCATGGGACTTGGCGCATGGACAGGCGCGAAAAGGTGAATGGGAACGATTAGCTAAAGATCCTGCCCGATTTAAAAAAAGAATAGAAGACTGTGATACTATAATCTCACCAATCCTCGAAAATCAGCACCGTCAGTGTAAATTTAAAAATTTAAAATAAAAAAAATTATTTATTGCATAATAATAGTACATCATATAGAAGTAAGCGTACACAACGTATTATAAAGGGTTATTTTGATATTCAAAGAAAAATGGAATTTTTTGAGATAATTGATCGGATGTTTATTTCATTATAAAGAGAAAGGTATGCCGTTAATAATGGAAAACAATATCAGCCAAATGGCTACCACGACCACGCTTACAGGACCATATCCTTTTCATGAAATTTTCCATAACCAAATCGCAAAGTGGCTGCCCTATGTCATCGATAGCCTCACGAATTCCATCTTTGAGGTCTTGAATCGACGCTGGGCTGTTGGCGTAGACCTTATCTTTCACGTGGCCCCAAAGGAAGAAGTCGCAAGGTGTTAAATCACAAGATCTCGGTGCCCAATTGTGATCACCTCTTCGAGAGATAACACGGTCCGGAAACTTTTCCCGTAAAATATCAATGGTTTCGTTTCTTGTGTGGCACGTAGCTCCGTCTTGTTGAAAGTAAACGTTGTCCAAATCAATACCATCCAATTCTGGCCATAAAAATCATTAATCATCTC
Source organism: Vesta saturnalis (assembly GCA_036346205.1). NCBI lineage: Eukaryota > Metazoa > Arthropoda > Insecta > Coleoptera > Lampyridae > Vesta > Vesta saturnalis. The sequence continues at coordinate 984,081 of JARFJB010001731.1, read as the reverse complement.
TCGATAGCGCAATCCATTCACCGTAACTGTTGCTCCAGCCTCATTTTCGAAAAAGTAAGGACCAATGACCCCGCCAGACCATAAACCGCACCAAACAGTCAAACGTTGAGGATGGAGAGCTTTTCAACAATAACTCTTGGGTTTTCCGAGCCCCAGATGCGACAATTTTTCCTGTTGACGTACCCACCGAGGTGGAAATGGGCCTCATCAGTCAAGATGATTTTTCGATAGAATTCCGGATCATTTTCATACATTTCAACGACCCAATCAGCAAAGACACGACGTTGTTGATGATCAGCCGGCTTGAGTTCTTGTGTTAACTGAACTTTATAAGCCTTAAGACCCAAGTCTTTATGCAAAATACGGTGTAATGACGTTTGTGGAATGCCCAATTCCAAAGAACGACGAGGAATGGACAAACCTGGGTTTTCTTCAACACTTTGGGCTACAGCAGCAATATTCTCAGTTGTTCTTGAGCGAGGTGCACGGGTTTTATTCTTCACATCATTAACTTGTCCCAACAGCTCGAATTTGTTCACCAATTTCTGTATTGCGGTCCGACAAGGTGCTTCACGACGACCCAAAAATGTTTTAGTTTTACGAACCGTCTCTGCCAAATTTTCACCATTTTTATAGTGAATTTTAATAATTTCAATGCGTTGTTGAAGCGTGTATCGTTCCATTTTTATTAATCGCGTAGTTTTTACTTGTCAAATGTCAATAAATGACAGCTTCAAAAGTGACATCTACCGAAATAGCGGGCTATTCAAAATAACACCTCTTATTGGAAAACCCTTTATAATGTCTTTGTTGGAAATCCAGGAATTGTGAGAATTATCAAAACCCAGCCACTTCACGAGAGATTTATTCCCTTGACGTCGGATTACACGGTGAATGTCAGGATGTTTAGCACTTTGAAGTTCCGGCTTATAGCATCGGCCTTGAATATCTTCGTCACGACTATCGCGTAAAGTGTAGGTGACCGGACTTGAACGTTTTACTGTCGATACCAATTAGGTGTGTAGCCCTTATTTTCCGTTACTTCTATAGGTTTGTATCCGGTGGTTCTATGCTTTGTTGAATTATAATCCACAACAATTTGAGGTAATATTTAAAACCATTTATAGGAACCTTGCATACTAAACGTTTTCCACATTATTGCTTTAAGAGTGCGACTTACACGTTTCACTATACTACTACTACGCTTAAATATCTACAAAATCGCAAAAGTTACGATTACAAAATTTGGCATTTGGGGGTTTCGAGGCGCGCGGAATTGGAAAATGATATCGGCACTGTTGCCAAACTTCCCAGTTTTGCGATACAAGTAGTCGTTTTGTTATCTTAAATAGAATGCTCTATTTATCTTTATTGCAGTCAATTGGGCGCCTCAAACTTAGTAAGATCTCAAATTTTCAAACTTTTAGATCTACTAGTTGCTGAGATGTGACGACACCGTATTTTCAGTAAAAAGTGCCGGAACTCTTGAATATCTGCAAAACCGCTAAAGTTACGATTACAAAATACGGCATTTGGGGGTTCCTAAGCATGCGGAATTAGAAAATAATATCGGCACTGTTGCCAGATTTCCCAGTTTTGCGCTATACGTAGTCATTTTGTTTTGTTAAATAGAATGCCCTATTTATTTTTATTGCAATCAATTGTGCGTCTCAAACTTATTAAGATCTCAATACTTAGTCTTTCTGTTATCTTAAATGGAAGATTCCAAATTCTCAAAATTCTGTTTATACTATTAGATACTAGTGAGAAATATTATGGAATAGTTACTTATTTTAGAATGAGCATGCATTAAATTTATCGGAGATGCCCAAAAATATGAATACCCTAGGAATAAGTAAGCACTGCTTCAATTGTTTTCAACACTCTAGCCGTCACCATGTTACAAAAATGACAAATTAAACACTTCATTGTCAGTTAAGCCGCTGAATATTGCATCGATTACAAAATTATAATTTGATTATGACGTTTGTTCTACTAGCTACTTTTTGCTTGAACGGCCAAGTTAATAGGCACAATTGCCGAATTTGGTCTAGAGATAACCCCCATTGGATGGAAGAACTTCATACCCAATATCCTGAGAAAGTTAACGTCTGGGCGGGAATACTGGGAAACAATATTATCGGACCTTTTTTTATAGAAGGTACATTAACAGGGCGAAAGTATTTGGAGCTCCTTAGATAAAGTATAGTTCCTGCCATTCAAGAAAATAGAAATATAGGTGAAATCTGGTACCAACATGATGTTTCTCTGCCCCATTATTCAAGAGAAGCCATGCAATTTCTAGACAACCAATTCCCAGGAAGGCTGGACGTGGAGCATTAGAATGGCCGCCTCGATCCCCTGATATGACTCCACTGGACTTCTTCTTGTATGGTCATTTGAAGAACTGTGTCTACAGAAATCGTCCAGAAAATTTGAACGAACTCTGCGAAAGAATCCGCATCGAAATTGTACTTATAACACCGGATATGTTTAGCAACACATTGCGAGAATTTTATGATCGACTTGGATACTGTCTGGCAAATAATGGAGCCCACTTTGAGCATTTAATTAGAAGTTAGTGTCGTTAATTATTAATTCTATTGTTAATTAATTAATTAAGTTATTGTTGTTTTAGTCCATTGGCTTTTAATCTCCTTATTATATTTTTATTAGTTAAAGTGCAAGGGAAAGTGACCAATCACAAATAAAAAATAACCTTCATAACTCAAGTCATTTATTTCAATAAAAATAAATGGGACATTCCATTTCAGATAACAAAAAGACTATATGTAGCGCAAGACTGGAAAATCTGGCAACAGTGCCGATATCATTTTTCAATTCCGCATGCCTAGGAACCCTCAAATGCCGAATTTTGTAATCATAGCTTTAGCGGTTTTGCAGATATTTAAGCGTTTCGGTACTTGTTACTGAAAACGCGGTGTTGTCTTATCTCGGCAACTAGTAGAGATAAAATTTTGAAAATTTGAGATCTTAATAAGTTTGAGACGCCCAATTGATTGCAATAAAAATAAATAGGGAATTCTATTTAAGAAAACAAAATGACTACGTGTAGCGCAAAATTAGGAAATCTGGCAACAGTCCGACATCATTTTCCAATCCTGCACGCCCCGAAACCCCCAAATGCTGAATTTTGTAATCGTAACTTTAGCGATTTTGTAGATATTTAAGCGTTCCGATACTTTTTCCTAACCTTGTATGTGTAGGCGTCCTTTGCAAACCAGACAATAGTTTATTCATTACACCTGCGACTCGTTTACCATTCTTGCGTTTGATGGGAAAAGCCCAGACATATTTAGAGAAAGCATTTATTATCACTAAAATGTATCGAAGGATTGCGATACATTTTAGTGATAATAAATGCTTTCTCATTTACCCGAGCGTAAGGTACTATTTCCACTAAATTAGCTCGAAAGAGATCATTTAACCCTTTGAGTACTACACAACACCGCGGAAAATTTCTCCTTGCTGGTTTGTGCAGTTCGTCAACAATATCAGCTTTACTCATTTTATCGCTTGCGATTTTAATAGAATCTCTATGATGAATGGTTGTTATTGCGTAAATTTGACACCTTCTGGTATTGTAGGTTCAATCACAACTTCCTTACGTATAGTTTGACTAATTAGAAACATCGGTGTCGTATACAGTAGACCATCCACTTGAAGATAAAGGACGTGAGGTGACCACATACAATGCGCTATGGTACACTCTATATAAGGAAGGTTGAGGTCTAATGATCTCAGTGTATTTCTTACTATTATTTCCTCTGATTTGGTCATCCGGGTTATAATTACGTCGGGCAGCATTTGTACGACGCAAAATGTCATTGTACATCACGTTTGTTGAATCCCGTATGCACTTTTTTAAAGAGTAGTTCATATAATCCCGGTGTTCCCTCATAGTCTAGGGATGATCCATCAGGAAGAGCGATATGATAATTTTCTCCCACAAAGTCTAGTTCAGCATCACCAATAAAAAATTTCTCTGCTTCCGGAACAAAATGTACACCATATGTCAAGTCATATTAGTCTTCGTTATCTGTAAATATGCCTTCGACATAGTACTTCGCTAATCCTTCATAGTGATTGAGATACTCTACAAAGGCGGGTTGCGATCCAGTAGCAGATTTTAATTGTTGTAAAGTAGGAATTTCCATCTCGTCGTCAGTGGTATCAGCAATCACAGTTTCCTGTACAGGTCGTGGTATGGTATCAGGAACAAGAGTACGTGGAGCCTTATGTAATCCAATCCCTTTAGGCGTATGAATTTCATTTACCTGTGCAATGGTTTCAGTTTTTCCTACATCTGGTGTACGGGATTCAGCTTTGATGAGAGAACCATCTTGTTTAGTAATCAATTGTGTTAACGGTTGTGTGATTGGTTTAAAGTGTGCTTCCATTGCACGTTCTGTAAGTGCAGTGTCTTCTTTCAAATTAGCATATTTTTGTCACACACTCTTGCGAGCACGTAAGTGTCTTGTACTAAGCGTTCCTCCATTACGATTAAATTGATACAGTACTACTGCAATATTTATAATGCAATGAAACAGTCAAATCTTTTACGATAACGACCTGCATTAACGTCACTTTCTTTATCAATCATAAGAAATCCGAATTTGTCACGCCAGCAACAGAAACACAAGTTTTAAATCGACATTGACGTGATCATCATACACATGCTTAAGATTAGTGTTATCTTGTTGAAAAAGAATAAGTAAATTTGCATTATCACGTGTAAGCTGTTTTGGTATTGAGGAATAAGTTTGACACAGATAGAAACAATCATTATTTCGATGTCTGCCAAAACAGAAATGATCTCTTATTTCATTTTGTTTATGACACGCTACATCATCAAAAATCATTATTGAATTTTGACGGAAATCCCTAGGGGATATAACATCACCATTTGCACTGTATTCAAAATACCTGACTTCCTTTATGGGTTCCGTCAAATTTCGCAGGTATTAGTATTTCGGTTTGTATAATGATTTGCAGTATACATATATATTTTCGAATCGTAAAATATTTGGATGTTCTAATAAGGTAATCATAACATTTGTTTTTCCGCAACCGAACGGACCGACGATTATGCCTCTTTTATATCCCCTTTTAATAAACCACTAGGTTTAGAGTACCGTTTCTTGTTCGAAGTGATGTCATAATTTTTTATAGGTAATTCTGTATCTTGTGGAATGAAACGTAGTACTGAACCATCGTTTGATGCTGTTAATATATGACACGCTACATATATATATATATATATATATATATATATATATATATATATATATATATATATATATATATATATATACACGCGTCATATGCATAAAACTAGTTTAGTAGTGGAGTGTCAGTCAGTCTGGTATGAATTATAGCTCCAGGGGTAATAGTAAGAGAAAGAGTTCAGGATTAGTTAATACCTTAATAAATAAATTACCTGTGGAGTTGCATATACCTGGGTACAGATACTGTGAACCAAGCACGTGGTTACAAAACGATTAGCGCGCGGTAATACGGGTATTAACGAATTGGACGAAGCGTGTAAAGAACACGATATTGCATACTCTCAGTCCAACGATCTAAGGCATCGCCACATAGCCGATAAGACTTTGCAACAAAGCAATCCTTTTAGCGAGACGTTGTGTTGGTGGTAAACTTCGATCATCATTAAAAGCCACAATACAAGCCTTAAGCGCTCTGAAACACAAAAAAAAATTGTGATGCCCAAGAACAGAATATTACAAATACCAAGACGTGGGGGATTTATACCTCTTATTCCCCTCTTTGCAGCATTAGGAGCTTTAGGTTGTATAGGTGGAGGTGCTGCTGCAGTGGCGAAGGCAGTTACTGACGCAAAATCCGGGACAAAAACGTTAGAAGAAACCAAATGACACAATCAAGCAATGGAAGCAGCAGCCCTAGAAAAGTGATTATATATAAAACTATACAAACGAGGTTTAGGATTATATTTACAACCGTATACAAAAAACTCCCATTGAAGCTACCACGTCACGCGTTAAGTAATATTGATCTATCAAAATTTGTTGAGCAATTAAAGAGCCCCTACTTTAGAGGAATGCGAGATAATTTACCTACACGGATCCATACAAATGAATGTGGTATCGTGAATCTGGATGACCAAAAAACAAGGGAACACACTGGACAGCTTACATCAAGCGTAATAGACATATCACATATTTTGATAGCATAGGGCATATTAAACCACCCTTTGAATGACTTTATTATTTTAAAAGTGATAGTAGCAAAAACATAATTGAGCATAACTATACCAAGGTGCAACACTGAAACACATACAACTGTGGTCATTTGGTCCTACGATTTTTATATGACTGTTAGTTCTGATTGACCGTAATCGTTACGTGATCGTAATGTCGTACACATTTAAATTTACCGACAAAGGCTCTATCTTGCAAGCCACTTTTAATCCACCGATTTTTCTTGATCATGAGCGGAATATGTAATGGGGCTGACTAGTTTTAAATCTTTCAATGCTATACAAAACGTTACTTCAAAGAATAACAAACTTGTATTTGGGAAAGAGAGAATTACAATACTACCAAGATCATACGAAATTACGGATTTGAATAATATTAACGAGGCAGTGAAGGAATCAAGGGGTTATATTACGTTACGAGCGAATAATAATACTATGAAAGCAACCCATGACATTAACTTCAATGTAGAAAATTCGTTTGGACCTATGCTGGGATTTAACAAGACTGTTTACCAAGGTAAAAGTGCATAACTCTGATAATTCTATAAGCATTATCAAAATTAACTCATTAATATTCGGGTGTAATATAACAAGTGCAGTTTTAAAAATGATGAGTCGTCACACATAATTCATCAATTCTTCCCCAGTGTACCAGCTGGATATAAAATAATTGAATCCCCTCAACATGTCATCTATGTACCTATCAATACATCTACCATTTCAACAATAACACTTAAAATAGTAGACCAAGACGGAGATCTCATCAATTTTAACGGGGAAGTCACCACGATAGGACTACATTTAAAGAAAATATGGTGACGCGGTATAATACATGTGCATGTAATCAGAGCAAGGTAAACTATAAAAGATCGAAACGTGGAAACGCAAGAGTCAGTAAGCGTTCAGCGATCACAGCATTGACAGCGCAGAACAAAGCATTCTTGGAAAGTGTCGGTTTTACAGTACTGCAATGAGTATATTAAACGTTAACGAAAAAGTTGTCGTTGATAATGCGATAGTAAATTCCGAACTCCACACCCATCAGCCATATACTACGAGATCTGGAAACAATGATGATATCAGGATGCGCATTCAAGAAGATATGTGCACTTTACCGTCAGAAAGGTATGTCTACGTAGAGGGAAGATTGTTGAAGCAGGATGATACTGTGTCTAACACCGCGCGGTTTGTTAATAATGGTATCGCATTCTTATTCAGTGAAATTCGATATGAAATGAATGGAATAGTGGTCGATTCCGTAGCTAAAGTAGGAATAACGTCAACAATGAAAGGATTGTCATTGTACGTCTAATGATCTCGCTCGTTATGAAATTGCGGGTTGGTTTCCTACTTCAAACAGCACACTAACAAATGCACAAGGCTATTTTAAAGTTTGTATACCTTTGCGACTGCTACTCGGCTTTGCTGAAGGCTACAATAAGGTGATTTTGAACATTAGACAAGGACTGGTTTTAATTCACTGTAATACTGATAACGACGTTAAAAGTTAACATAGATAAAATATATTGGAAAGTTTCGCATATCATTCCAGCTTTAGCTGAGGAATTGGCGTTAACCAAGTACGTTGATAAAAATGTAAATACTCCAGTAGCATTTAGAAGTTGGTAAACTCACATAAATCCCGCAGTTCCAGCAACAGATAAGCATACCTGGGCAATCAAAACATCTACTTGTATAGAAACACCTAGATACATTATTATAGGATCTCAAACTGGGCGAGAGAATAATGTTCTGCAAAATATGAGCAAATTCAATAAATGTGCACTAAATAATATTCGGGTGTTTCTTAACACGGATCGTTATCCGTATGACAATTTAAACGTTAATTATGATAACAACTGCTTTGCTACGTTGTATGAAATGTTCGCTAAATTCCAAATGTCATATTATCAAAGAGATGGTCAACCATTACTCACACCTACGCAATTTACGTCAGCTGCACCATTGATAGTGGTAGATTGCTCAAATCAAAAAGAAGCATTACACTCTAAAGCTGCAGTTCTTCGTATAGAATTCGAAACATCAGCCAACATATCCGCCAATGCGACCGCATACTGTGTTATACTCCATGACCGTTTAGTTACGTACAACGCGTTAACCAAAGCAGTACGACAATTGTAATACAATTCCCGTCACGGTTGATGTACAAGGGTTTACAGTTTCAAAAGCTTTTATACCGAAAGAACAATTTTTAATGGAAAACAAATTTCTCACTATATTTTTAAATCACCGTACCCGTGCAGAGAGTCGCTGTTCAGCTACTTGGTTAATGCATAACCAGCACTGTATAAAATGAGAAGATGGTCATACACAGCCACATCACTTTCGAAGAATTCTCAACCGATTGACTCAACCAAGAGGTTCTGTCTGTCAGGGATAGAGAGAAAACAGATTACATCAGAAACTGTTGTCCCAGTCCATTATTGAACTTAATGAACATCCCACTCTACCTGCTTTGCAACCAGTTTGTTTCTATCATAGTCAATCATCATGCAACTGCGTTCTGGCTAATGTGCGCTATCTGTATGATACATATGTAATGCAATAAACTCTGTACGCTTTTTTAAATAAAAAAATTGTAAATGTTTATTATGTTTATTTCTAAATATCATAAAATATTTTGTTGTACATTTTGTATATATTCTCTCGATAAGGAATTGTTACAGAATAATAATATATATTCCACAAAGAACGGAATTGCATTGACCACTCAAACTGAGATGATACCTTGGTTTGCAGATTACAGTTAACTAATATTAATACTAGTTTCCTTATGGAGATATTTCTAAAGCTACCAAATGTCAGTACCCAAACTATCGTATACCTTCTGGATCATACAAATTCATTTCCCTAGCAACCTTCAGTACACCGCTCAGCGGATCGACGTTCTCCAATTCGGGAATTCTCCAATCGATACCGTTTGCCATCCTGGGATCTAAAGGCAATTTTGTTTAACATTTCGGTATATATATATATATACAGGGTGTTTCATTAAGGCTGGCCAACGGCCATATTTCAGAAACTAGTGGACATAAAAAGTGGAGAAAAAAAAATTCATTATAAAAATCGCCACGAGAAAATCCTGAAAATTATTTTTAAGTTCCGTAATTCATCGCAAGGGGGCGCAATTGAAAATTAAAAAATAAAATTATAAATTTTTCCGAAAATTCCCACATTAAGGCATACCTTTGGTAACATCGTTAGAAAGCTTAGACAATTCTGGATCATTTTGGTCTAAGGCTCATTGGCGTACCGATCTTAATAAGAGTGGGGGAAGCTATTGAATGTGTAATCATTTAAATCGCTGTTATTTTTAAACGACTTATCCGATTGTAGTAAACCTAGGCTTGTTTAGAAGAAAAAGGTAAGTACTTTTAACTGTCGCATCCATTGGTACGCGATAGCTCATAATGAAATTGTTAGAGGGCGCAATTTGTAATAATACCCGTATTTTTGATTTTATTCAGAAAAATTAAATCATACGGTATAATTATGACATCATAAGCGGAAAGTAGCTTAAATTTGTAACAAAAACGTAAATAACGCAATTTGGTATCTTTATTTGTTCCAGAGTTATGGCGAAAAGAAGACTTTTAACCGTTTAATTTAATAATTGATTGTTGCTATGGTTTCTTAAGGTGTATAGGTTGGATTAGTAATGAGGAATTTGCATTTATCATAGTCTGTGCCTCCTTCACACTCTATCTAGGCTTAGGACTAGTCCAAACTAAGCAAATTGCAAAATTTGGAGCGTGTTTAGAGGCCAACGGGCCATAACAACGATATCAAAGTAATGATTGATTTTGTTTAAGAAACTTTTAATAGAATGGTAAAAATCATGAACAACTGTTAAAAACAAGTGAAAAGCTATAAATGTTCAAATTGACGGCCGTTTTGTAAAATATTATTTTATCAGAAAAGCCTAATATGTCTTTGTTCTTGCCTAGAACTTTAAACATGAAAGTTTTAATTTGTAAAGCAATCACTAAAATTCAAACGTGGATTTAGTCTAAAATCTTTCGTTAATTTTTTTCCAATTTCAATAAAACTTTGCAATGGTCTTTAAGATAGCATGAATAGATTTACAAAAAATTTTTACAAACTGGAAAAATTGAATTTAATTAAGTATAGGCGCATTCGCCAAAACGTAAAATAGCCCTTCATTATTTAGTTTAAATAGTTTAAAAAGCAGATTTTTAGAAAATGTCCGATTTATTAAAACATTAATAGTATTATTATTGGTGTTCAAAATTAGTACTGCACGAGGCAATATTATATTGAGTATCAAGAACAGTAAGGGACGTTTACCGGTCGCCGGCCATGTTTGGAGGCTGAGCGATAGCGAATTTGGCCGGAGACCGGTACAACCCTTAATGTTCGTGATGCTCATACTGTTTTTGCACGATTGTATTAAATTTACCACAATTGAAATTATTTCCACTAAATAAACGAAAAGTCAAAAGTGACGTTTTAAATAGCAATGTAGATTCACTTGAAAATAAACTCGATTTTGCTAAGAAAATTTTACATTCCAGTGTTAGTGAAGTGAAAGAAATCTTGAATTCAGAAACAGTTTCTGTAAACTCAAGTACTGGATGGAGCGACAACCGCAAAACATTTTCTAAAAATCTGCTTTTTAAACTATTTAAACTAAATAATGAAGGGCTATTTTACGTTTTGGAATGCGCCTAGGGGTATTTTGGTAATTAAATTCAATTTTCCAATGTGTGAAAATTTTTTCTAAATCTATTTCATGCTATCTTAAAGACCATTGCCCAAAGAAGTTTTACTGAAATTGGAAAAAAATAACGAAAGATTTTAGACTAAATCCACGTTTGAATTTTAGTGATTGCTTTTTTACAAATTAAAACTTTCATGTTTAAGAAGTTCTAGGCAAGAACCAAAGACAGTTTAGGCTTTTCTGATAAAATAATATGAACAATCACTTCATGAGGAATAAAAAAACTTAGTATAAGTTTGCGATAAGACGGCTTATTACGCTTGTACACTTCGATATTTGCAGAAAAGCACGGTAAAATCAAGAAATATTAAAAGTGGCATTATCTCAAAAACGGTAACACTTGGTATATAAGTATGTTTGCTTAAATCGACTCAAAATCACCTATTATATCACCCCTTTAAATATTTGCATCGATGTACCAAACACCCTGTATATGTAGCGTTGATCGAAACACAAGCATTTGAGACATTACTGCTTTACCAGACGCCTCTGCAACAGCTTTGTACTCTACCTCCGTCAACACTTTTTGAATAACAATTTTCTTAACTCTTTTAGCTTTCTCAACGACTTCATTGTCAGCAAGCTTTAAACAGTATGATTTTGATCCAGCACCATAAAAATATTGGATCGCTGTCCCTGCATACTCATCTTTCATTCTTCCGACGACGGATGTATTCGTTGTAATACCATGCAGACCGTTTTGATAGTTGGATGTGTCATATTTATCAAGATTATTTCGCATATGGGCATACACATCATCAGTTGTTATCTCGACAATTAAAGAATCTGTGTCTGTATAGAGCAACGTTACATTATTACCGTAATGACTGCGCAAGATATCGTAAAAAAAACGATCCATTATAATTTTCGAAATATCCAAAGTACTAAATCCGACATATACAGGTTTGTCATACGTCACGACCTGTTTCGACAATTCCACCGCAAATAAGTTGTTCGTGAATTGAATAAAATTTTTAAATTGTGGTTTTGCGACGTATCGTGCTACACCCACACGACGACCGTTATTTTCCCAATGCGTTAATAACTTGATAACTTCTTTTGTCAACATTCTCCATTGTTTTACCAAATACACCATAGTTCATACATTTAAAGAAATCCTTTTCGAATTTGTTTTTTGCTGTGTTAAGGCCTATGTATGGTACTAGCTATGGACTTTGACGAAAGCGTAAAACCCTATGAATATGAGTAACAATTAAACCATGCTCTATACATTGTTTTAAATATCTTTAATAATTATATAACATAATTGGTCTTATTACACAGGTTCGGAATTAACTTCTCCTCCTTGGAAGTTGGTGCGCAGATCATTTCAGGGCAAAAAGGGTACTCATTGTGTTCATCATGCAGGTGGTGTGGATAGTATATATCTACCTCTAGTACATACCCAACATTGTCTTCATCAGTAACCTTCAGTGCATCAAAGTTTTGAATTTATTCTTCAGTTAACCACATAAACCCATCATGAGGGAGATATTGCCGCATACTCCATCTGTATAAATTCGTGGCATCTAAATACTGTGAAAAGACTTTAGGATGATTAGGATCATAATTTGGAACAAATTCGTTGTTATCAATGCTTCTCCGCTTGATACAAGTACTCACTTCACCACGAATACCTTTCTTGAAAAAGTGGTACATATCCATATGAGTTAATAATTCTAGCTCTACTTTAGTACATTTCAACATAGCATCCCACGCTAATCCGGGTAGAGTAACATACTGTGCCGGTTCTAAATATACATCAGCGTAATCACCGAGTGTATTACACTTAAAGTGATCCCATACCTGTAGGACGCGACAATAATCGTCGTCGGAAATATTTGCATCACGCATTTTATCATAGAATTTGTCATAGGATGGACCCGTGACATCATCCAATTTACTAAAACTGTGTACGTACGCATAGGGGAAACTACCTTTCTTTCTAACTAAGGTAAAGTCATTATCATCACTAAAATATTTCCTTACCTCTATACATTGCTCGTCTGACAAATTTTGCCATAGCTTATCTAACGATGCAGCCATAAACCTACAACTATCGACGAATCGCAAATTTATAAATTTTTTTCCCGCTGACCGCTACTGTTTACAAATTCATCTGCTAATATATGCTTACCGAACGTTATATATTTTTCACTATTAACAGGAAGTACGTTAACTTCTTCAGTTTCACTCGCTAACTGTTTGATAAACAGGTGAACATTATAACCATTGAGATTATGGAAAAAAAACTGGGATAAATGTTGGTAACTGATAGTTTAAATTACAATTTGAATGTGCCGCACCACGATACCTCCCAGTGAGGTGGCAATGGTCTCGTTCTTATGGATTTGTAAGATCGTTCGTAAAAATCTTGTCGCATATATAACAATTTCGACTTTGTTCGAATATCGCCTTTTGTACATCAGTTAGTGGCAACATTGGAACAATAGTTTTTAAATGCTCATTATATGTCCGTTTTACATCACTTTTTATACGTCGTATAAATATCTCCGCCGCATTAACCCCCCTATACAGTTCTAATTTGGACCACAAATCGTTTACACCACACGGTTGTTCAGGATCGGGTTCAGCGGTATCTACCGGTACTAATAGCGCTTCAAAGTCTGCATACATTACGAATGGCAGAAACATCTGCTTTTGATAGTTCCGAGACGCAAGTATATTTTCCGCATAGAACTTCCCAGTTCTGTCTTTTTTGTTTTATGTCAGGTCATTTTGTGTACACAAAGTTTTAGTCCTGGGACAGGTGACGGGTTAATTAATCCTGTGTTCTAAAATAATAAAGACATGAATCGCAAAAATGTATCGCCCCTATTTCGCCGGGTTATTTCGTTGTTATGTAAACGAGAAAAACTTTTGATACATACATAATGCTGATTTTCCTATTGGTTACTGACTAATAGTAGTAAATTAACATGAACTGACTATTTGTCTTTAGTATACTAGAGAGGTCCCACTACCTCCGTGACATGCTGACCATCCCGATACGTATCGTCCAGACCGTAAACATTGATGGAAATGTTATTGTTGGACTCGAACGTTGCAATGTTAGTCAACTTAACAGGAAATTCTACACCATTCCAGTTGAATAACGTTCTGAAATCAGGGTACGAAGTTGCTGTGGTAGACCCTTCGGTGTCACTAAAGCTGACACAATAGCCCATGCAAAGCAGCAATTATCAGTATTTCTTACATTAACTATAGCATGTTTATTCGCAATTTCGGAGGCCCTGGTTTCGCAAAGGAATCACTTTCACGCTCGTGTTCCACATTGTTGCTAGTGCGGTTTAACCCAGATGGCCCGGATTATGCAAAGGAATCTGCTCTGTTGTTATCGACAATACCGGCTTGCACCGTGTTGCTACCTGTTGTATGGTTTTGCGATACAACCTCCTGTTACTGGTGTCCTTATCCAACATGAGGTTTTTTGGTGTCGAAGTAGAGAATCCTTTCTAGAAAATTTCTTCAGACATTCACATTCAAACGCCTTGTTACGGTCTGTAACAAATAGTATATACATAAGTAAGAGTTGTGTTGTGTTTTGTAACGATTCCTTTGGTAACACGCTATTAGTTTTTTTTACACCTCTGCTTTCTTTACTTTATTTGCTTAATTACAACTGTTATCAAAAGAATCATATCTAGCGATGCGAACGAGGACGCAACGTAACCCATCGCCAGGAATGGAATTATGGCATATTGATATCTCAGGTTGAGGGGTATAGTAGTGTACGAGTTGGATAGAAAGGGTAATCGGGATCGAGTGTTGCTGATTACACATATTCTACCCAGCATTGTAGATCCCCCTACTATGTGCTTTGGACTGGAACCAATGGATTATAACCAATTGTTTTCCAGAAACTCCGTAGCGCAAGTGAGGCTCAATGCACTCTAAGGAAAAGATACTGCGTTACCCACTATATCCCTCACCGGTGATGGCGTGGGTAACTGTAGCATCGGTGCTGCAGGACTCCTAGATAATAATAAGTCATTTATCGACCATTCATTATCTAAAAAGTCTGCAGCAGCCGCAGGACAGGATACTTTCTAATAATGTTTCCATTTGCTCCAATTGTATCGAACAGTTCGTCGGACTCCACTCCTGATCAAACTCTTCGATACAAGTAGGGCTCAAGACACTCTCAGAAATATGTTTCCTGACTTCTACTTCTACCGAAGAACTCTGGTATGACCACTCTTCTATAAATTCTGAGGTAGAAGCAGGGCTCAGCAAACCCTCGAGTGGATTTCCTACTACCCCACCTTCTAAGCGTGTTGTCAATGTAGACGACTGATCATCAGGTTCAACACCCTCAGAGGTCTGAGTAGTCGGTGTACAGCAAACCCTGGCACCGGTTGCATTACAGGACTGGCAGAGGAATGGTGATCTGCAATTGGAGACCATTCTTCCTCAAATTCAGCAATGCAGTCAGGACTTAACACATGATGCACTACTCCCTGATCTTCTCTCACGGGTGACGATGTAGTGTCACGGATGACTTACAGGTTGTAGGGTGAGCAGTATTTCGTCCAGGGCTGCCTGCTCATAGTTGCATGATAAAACCACATCCAAGTCGCCCGCTAGAGGTGGTGCATCTAAAAACCGCAAAGCTATTTCACAGTCATCCTGGTCAAAATACTGCTCATTCTCCACCAGGCCGGCCTCAGGACCACCTTCATGCAGTAGCACCATCACCTCCTGCACGTAGGATGGGAGTATTATCACGGGGTACTAAGAGGATGTTACTATGAATAGTAATACGACCACCCGCCGTACGTGTCGCACCTAGGAGGTCAAAGAACAAAAATTACTTATTTGGTACAATAATAGGTGAAAACCTGGAAAAATGTCTTCTAAAAATGCATGAAAAACGTTGTTTTTAGTAGGGGAAACACCTATATTTAGCCAAACGAAAACAGTAGAAATCATTCGTACAACTGCTTCTACAGTACCGAATAACTAACCACTACTACTTAAACATGAATTATTATAGAGCAACTTCCCATCATCTGGCAACGCTGAATTACCTCAGGTAAAAACATTTAAATTTTTGTTTGTTTTTTTCGGTATTGATACAATTCTGTTTTCTTTTATTTTCTTCAGGTTAATGTGCTTTCTCGCACACCGTCGCCAGGTTGATGCGATCCCCTGATCGCCATCGCCTGAGACATTTATTTATCCCGAGTCCTTTATCCCGCTCGCATCATCATTACCTCTCCCCGCCCTCCCACCAACTCCCACCCTTCAGGTTTCTTCCCCTGAGATGATCTATATCCCTTCATCGTATTCCTCCCCCATCACCGTGGGTTTCCAAACCAGTGACGATGAAATTTACAGATAGGCAGATAGACAGATAGACAGATAGACAGATAGACAGATAGACAGATAGACAGATAGACAGATAGACAGATAGACGGATGAAGGATGACGGATAGACGGATAGACAGATAGACAGATGACAGATAGACGGATAGACGATAGACGATGCAGATGACGATGACGATGACGATGACGAGATAGACGAGATGACGATGACGATGATGACGGATGACGATGATCGAGATGGACGATGACGATGACGATGACGATGACAGATGACGATGACGATGACGATGACGATGATGGACGGAGATGACGATGACAGATGGACGATGACGGATGACAGATGACGATGACGATGGACGATGACGGATGACGATGACTGACGGATGACGAGATGACAGATGACGATGACAGATGACGATAGACGATGACGATGACGATGACGATGACAGATGACAGATGACGATAGACAGGATAGATCAGATGACAGATGATGAGACAGATGGACAGATGACAGATGGACAGATGACGACGATGACAGATGGATAGAGATGAGATGACAGATGACAGATGAGGATGACAGATGACAGATGACAGATGAAGATGACAGATGACAGATGACAGATGACAGATGACAGATAGACATGACAGATGACAGATAGACGGACAGATAGACAGATAGACAGATGACAGATAGACAGATAGGATGACAGATAGACAGATAGACAGATAGACAGATAGACAGATAGACAGATAGACAGATAGACAGATAGACAGATAGACAGATAGACAGATAGACAGATGAGATAGACAGATAGACAGATAGACAGATAGACAGATAGACAGATAGACAGATAGACAGATAGACAGATAGACAGATAGACAGATAGACAGATAGACAGATAGACAGATAGACAGATAGACAGATAGACAGATAGACAGATAGACAGATAGACATATAGACAGATAGACAGATAGACAGATAGACAGATAGACAGATAGACAGATAGACAGATAGACAGATAGACAGATAGACAGATAGACAGATAGACAGATAGACAGATAGACAGATAGACAGATAGACAGATAGACAGATAGACAGATAGACAGATAGACAGATAGACAGATAGACAGATAGACAGATAGACAGATTGACAGATAGACAGATAGACAGATAGACAGATAGACAGATAGACAGATAGACAGATAGACAGATAGACAGATAGACAGATAGACAGATAGACAGATAGACAGATAGACAGATAGACAGATAGACATATAGACAGATAGACATATAGACAGATAGACAGATAGACAGACAGACAGACATCGCACATTGTATATGCTCCAATAGATATATCACTATGGTGATTGCAGCCATTTGACAATCCGTTACAGGAGGATCTCCGATGGGTACCACACTGCACGTATGCCTAGTTACTTGCACCACGTCCACGCAGATGTAATGCGATAAACGCTTACTAACTTATCGATTACGGTCTGGAGTTCCCTCGCCTTCATCGCTTGCTGCGGCAGGGTTCATTTCCACATCTGCAGACGATGCGGTTGAATGCTTCCTGTGTGGGGTTAGAATAAACCGATGGCAGCTATCTGACAATCCGTTACAGGAGCATCTCGTATGCTCAGTTACTTGTACCACGTCCACGCAGATGTAATGAAACGGTAGTGGACAGAACCTTTTGCACTTGTACTAAATCAAAATGTTTTATTCCTAAAGAGAATCATATTTCTGAATAATACAATTATACCTGTCTTTGTTTATACTGGAAATAAATATATTAGTCTATCGTTTTCTTGTTTTGGTTTCTAGAGTGTTTATCAGCTAAGCGTAAAGTAAGGTGAATAGATAGGGTACACAGGTAACTTTCAGTGCGTGGTCATCATCATCATCAAATGACTTTGCTAATGTATGAGATGACTGGCCTTGGTGTTGTGTAAGCATATGGGGCCTCGAGGAAGTAGGGCATAAGAGTGCCTTTCTGGTGTGCGACTTTGGTACAGTAGGTCGCTGTTGTATAACCTTGGGCGTGTGGGGCTTTGTGAAAGTAGGTCAGACACTGCAATTGTGCGACCTTGGTCATGTGGTAGCCTTGATCAAGTGGTAACCTTGGAAATGTGGGACCTTGGAAATGTGGTGTGTTCCAAAAGTCTCCAAACCTACCTACTACTATTTCGCAAAGGTGTGTTTCCTTATGAGTATATTGATACGTGGGATAAATTAAGCGAGACCAGGTTCCCCCAAGTAAGCATTTTTCAGTCATCTTAATAATGAGGGAATGAGTAATGCAAGTTTTGCACATGCGGTTAACGTTTGGAACAAATTTAGTATTAAATCGCTAGGGGATACTCGGATTTGTATCTAAAAACAGACGTTCTACTTTTAACGGATGTTTTCGAGAACTTTCGGCAAACTTGTTTAAGTACTTACAAGCTGCACTATTAAACACTCCCCGGTTTAGCATTCGATGCTATGCTTAAAATTACGCAAGTAAATTTAGAACTATTTACAGACATTGATATGCTAATGTTTATTGAAAGAGGAATTAGAGGCGGTGTAGCTCAATGTTTAAATCGATATGCTAAAGCTAACAATAATTACATGGAGGAAATATTTGATCCCACTTCCGAAAATGTGTATTTAGTGTACTACGACGTAAATCATTTATATAGGGCCACCATGTCAGAATTTCTACTATTTGGCGATTTCTCTTTTGTTGATGGAGCTAATTTTGAAACTTTAGATTTAATAAACCACCCTGATGATTCGGAAATTGGTTTTATAGTCGAGTGTGATTTAGAGTATCCCACAGAATTACATGAGAGTCACAGTGGTCTACCGCTGGCACCCTAACATATGATTCCAGCCGCACCTGATTCCAAAATAAAAAAAATACTGCTTACACTGTATCCTAAACGTAATTACGTAATTCATGACAGAAATTTGAAAGTATATTTAAAATATGAATTGAAGTTGGTAAAAGTACACCGTATGTTACGTTTTAAACAGTCCCCGTGATTAAAAAAATATATCGGTTTAAATACCCCATGCGTCAGCAATCTCAAAATTAATTTGACAAATTTTTTTATAAATGAATGATTAATAGTGGTTTTGGGAAGCTGATGAAAAATGTACGTAAACATAAGGACATACGTTTAGTAACGAAATGGGATGGTGGCTATGGTGCTCGTGCTTACATAGCAAAACCAAACTTTCATAGTTGTACAATATTTGACAATGATATGCTTATCATTGAAATGAATAAGCTTGAAGTATATTTCAATAAACCTATATATGCGGGATTCAGTGTTTTAGACGTTTCAAAAACTTTTTTATACAATTTTCATTACGGTTACACGCTACACAAGTTTCATAATAATGCTAAGCCCTTGTAAACGGATACGGATAGTCTCATATATGCCTTTTTAGTTCCCTATATCTACGAATGCATTAAAGAAGACATTGATAAATTCAATACATCTGATTATAGTCCCGGCAACATCTTTGGACTTCCATTAGTAAATAAAAAAGCCCCAGGCTTAATGAAAGACGAAAATCATGACAAAATTATGGCGGAATTTGTAGGATTTCATGCGAAAATGTATCCTTACACGGTTGATGACGGTTGTAAAAAATCAAAGGGTTCTACCCGAGCTAGTGTGAAACAGATCACGATAAATGATTATAAACAGGTTTTGTTTGAGGGTAACGTAATAAGGCGATACAACATCTGATAAGATGGAAGAAACATGATATGTTTACCATCAAACAAAATAAAGTCATACTTAATCCTTACGATGATAAACGATTAGTAGATTTTGATTTGACTGATACTACACCTTGGGGATATAACTATCAGTAATTTCTCTTTCGTTTCAGAAAACAGCTCATTATGAGGAGTCTTGAAGATAAGTTGCAGGAAGAACTGCGGTACAGTAGTGATCAAATCTATAAAAAGTACCTAAAGCGTTCTTTGAAGGGAAAGTCCTCCCCTGAAAGCTATTTATTTATACTGGATATATTGCAACATATTGCTATTCCTAATGAGTGTTTTAACTGTGTGCTATAAACTCAAAGTGTGCAAATTAGGTTATTATTAAGACATTATTTGATAGAAAAATTAACTTAGACAATCCCATTAAAAGTTTTATGAAATTGTGTGCCGATAAAGATTACAATTCATTAACTTCTAATGAAGTAGATATGAACTTACTTGGTGACATACGCCTTAAGATGTACATGTACAATTTATTATGTGTACTTCGACAAATGTTAGCTTGGAAAGTATTGTTTATAAAGACACTTTCTCTATTATAAGTGAATGTATTGAGACAGCAGCATATTATGCTAATTACAACTGCCTCGCTATTTTGATTGAAGCATTATCAGTACAAAACAACACATGTAAGTTTCAACCATGGGAAATAAAATTTTAGAAATAATGTAATATTTAAAAATAAAATGCAATTATTTTTTTGTGTGTTTTTATTTCATCTAAAGCTACAAATTATTACTATGACTATATAAGTTAAATGCTATAAAACTATATAATCTTTATTGATCCATGATCTTTCATCTAATCCACATCACTTTACGAATAACTTATTATTCTTGGGGCGAAGCACTTTTTCTGCTAGATACACATCAGGATGCCTTGTTTTCTGTAATTCATGTATTCCAGCATTTACGAAGTGGGGTTAGTAATGCGAACTTTCACAATCTTAAATAGTTCACTAGACCAATTGGGTGTGTATCCTTTGGCGAAAATACTTTTAAATTTACTGATTCGTACTATGACACCCACAGAATATCGATTCCTATCGAATATTTTTATGGAAGTGTAAGCCGTTAGCTTTGTATGATTACCGACATCTTTGGGCTTCATTCCAATAGTTCTATGCTTACGATTGTTATAATCCATGGTTATGGTAGCAATTGTATCAATCCATTCGTATTTACTTTCTAGGCCGAATGACTTGTATAGAGCACCCTTAATGGTTCTGATAACACGTTCCGCAATTGCAGCCTTCTTTGTGCTATAGGTGGAGTAATGATTGACTCCATAACGCCACATTAGTTTAGTAAATGCTCATTGTAGAATTCTTTTCCTGCATCTGTCTGCAAATTGGAAGGTTTCCGACCCGTTTTGAGGATTGTTAGCACGGCCTTGGCAACTTCTATACCCATTTTCGTTATTAATCTTTTGGTCCACAAATATTTTGAAAAACAGTCGATAACCACTAATGTATACTTATACCCCTTATTTTGTTTGGCAGATGTGTTAAATTCTGCCAAATTTGCTTCAAATGTCATCAAAATCTTTAATTATTGTTCACCTTCGTTTAAAATTTTTTCTTGCAGGTTTGTGCAATTCGTTGACGAGTTGTAATTTGGACATGGCACTAATTTATCCACAATTCCTTTAAGTTGATGTAGTTTTTCCTCCAACACTAGATAAGCGTTAGAGTTTCCTTTAAAAGCTTTCTGAACTGCTTGTATACAATAATCAAGGTATCCTTTACTTATAGCATCACCACCTTCTTCCGGGTACGCTAACTGTGTCAAACGGTTTCTATCCAAATTGAACCTTGTTGATAAATAGTATTGCGTAGTGATGGCAACTTGAGAATCTATGGGATTGACAACATTGCTGAGTCTCTTATTCTCGATATCAAATTGATTATCATCAATCAGTTGAAACTGAGGGGTTAATTTCTTAAATTGATATTGGGCATGTGAACGTTCAAATTTGTCAAGGGGCATTTTAATTATGATATGTTAACATCAATGCATTCTCATTTATATTGTTTAGAAAACGACTGTTTGGTCTTTCAATGTATCCATCTTCATATAGTTCTTCTACAATTGATATTATATCATTTACAGCACCTGTGTTTCCGGCCAATTTTTCTGCCCACAATACTTTTAGATCACGAACTAGTTCATGTATATCATTCCAATATTTATATTCAATCGGGCTGTTTGTTAATTTCATAAAAAACATAGCTCCAGCCTCCTGAGTTATGGGCGATGATGATGATAGCAAGGGTTTGATTATTTGTTATACTTTTCTGCGGCTTCCTCGAATCTGTGCACTTACATCATAATGTCGCCTTACAACATTCGTACCTTCTGAAATACTTTCATAATTCCTGCTATCGTTTGAATTTACTAGATTTATATCGGGTTCATTTATAATAAACAGATCATATAAACCGGGAATCCCTTTATTCATGACACATTTAATAAACATATCGTTTCCTTTAATTGTAACGGGAGTACTACCAATTGTCTATTTGCCTGTTTTGGTATCGTAGTGGACTCCATAAGTATGATCAATAGCACCTTGAAGATCCATCATAATACATTAAACGTATATAGAGGTAATTCGTGGTACTGCTCAAGAAATTCTTCTGAGATAGGTTCATTACGGGAATCATCTGTGATACTAAGAGGTTCTTTTTCTTGTTCCTCGATATTAATCTCTCCTACGACAGATATATCTAGGAAAGATGGTGTAAGAAGAGCTGGTGAAGGATTTCTTTGAAAAAGAAGGTAGTGAGCTAGAATGTGAAGTGAAGCTTGGAGTCCTTTGAACTAGCAGGCTAGTGCGAGTAGTAGCATGCTTTTTTCGAAATAATTTTTAGCTGTTTTTTTATCGGGACTGATTTTATTTACTATTTCAGTTAGAGGTTCTATTAGGGGCTTATAAGTACTTTTAAATGTTCTTTCATTATCAATGCGGGCAGTTTTAATGCTGTTATATTTCTGCCGTATTATTTTACGAGCCTGAATAATTTTTCGCTTTAATATCACTCCTTATTATCCATTGTAGCAAAAAGGGGGTTTACCCTGAACAGATAGTTGTTAATACCTAAACAGACGTGTAACTACTAAACTACTGAAAGTAGTTTAAGGTATTATATAGCCTGCAGCAAAATAGGCTTACCGAACAGGTATCAGTTTACCCTGAACAGATAGCTGTTTACATTAAACAGGTAGCTGTTAATACCTAAACGGAGCAGTTAAGGTATTATACATTCATCAAACCTTTTCCTATAGCGACCTTTATTAACTTCAGCATCCTTATTTATGACCATGAAATCAAACTGATCTATCCAACACTGGTAACACAATTCCCGAAACAATTTCATGCTTATGGTGGGGCTTATGTGATTCTCATACACGTGTTTTAGGTTAATTCATCTTGCTCACATAATATAATTATATTTACATTATCACGAATTAATTGCTTTGCAATTTTACTGTAAGTTGGACCCAAATAGAAACAGTCAATATCGTTATGCCTACCTATAGAAAAACATGCTGTTATGTTATCTTCCCTTTCATACGCGATATCGTCGAAGATAAAAATAGAGTTGGATTTTGCACAATTAGGCTCAATCACATCGTGATTATCACTGAACATAGAGTAACCTATATCCTTCATTGGTAGTAAGATTTCCTGCAAAAGTTTGTACTTGCTTTGATTCAATAACTTAGGACTTAGAGTATACGTATACATGTTTAAATTTCAAACCATTTTTCTCAGTAATCAGACTGATCATTGTGTTTGTTTTGCCTCAGTTGGAGGAACCGCATATAATACCACGTATACTATTAGGAAGTAAATCGCCATGTTTTGGAGTACTAGATTTTTCATCTAGGTCGTGATTTTGAATTGGAAGTTTTTCTTCCTGAGGAACTACTTTCATCTTTGGTGAATGAAATAAAACTAAATGAATAATTACAACATTTTTATTTATATACTAGACATACAGACTGTATTATTATAAGTTTTTGTTACGAACGAATAAGTTCAAAGGTAAATATGTAATTAAAAATTATTATTAATTTTATTAAATACATAAATAAAAAGTTTACCTCGAGTAGGATTTGAACCTACGACCTGTACTTTGCTAGAGTACCGCGCTAACCAACTGTACCACCAAGGTTCAAGCCCCAATCGATGTAAATTTTGTCTTTATGTATGTAGAACTGATGTAAATTCTAAATATGAGATTACAATCAAATTACTTATATTAATGGAATGTGAGCCTGCAATATCGCAAGGATTCGCACATACATTGGTATCTTTCTGTTTCGCCCTTGCGGACGTTGTTCTTGTGTTACTTCGTTCTCACTTTGAGTGGTCTACTGCTCTCTCCTATGTATGCTCTGCCGCATTCGCATGGTAGGTTATATACACAATTCTTGGAATTCTGATCTTCATTGTATGGTTTGGTTTTCGTTAGTATTCCTCTGAGCGTTCTGGTCGATTTGAAGGCAGTGCGTATCTTGTATTTGCTGCCTATCCTTCGTATTTTGTCTGAGGTACCTTGTATATATGGTATTATCGCTGTATATTTAGGTTCTTCTTTTTCGGTTACCCTTTCCCTGTTAAGGTTAGGTGTTAGATCGGGGTAGCCATTTTCTTTGAGTGTTCTAGCGATATTTTCTTTTTCTCTGTTCAGGTCCTCTTGTTTTGAGCATATTGTTTTTGCTCTATCGTACAAGCATTTTGCTACTAACTTCACGTTTTTGTGGTGATTGGAGTTGTAGTGTAGGTACCTCCCCGTGTGGGTAGGTTTCCTGTATACACTTGTCGTGAAAGTGTTGTCATTCCTGTGTACAAGTACATCCAGGAATGGCAGTTTTTGTTCCGACTCCAATTCCATTGTGAATTTAATGGAGGGTGCGCGGCTATTTAGATGATCTAGGAATTCATGTACGATATTAAATGATTAGTTTTAAGATTTTTGTAGATTTATGTTTTATTCGCAAATATAACATAGTAGCGAAGAAACACGCTTTACAGTATTAAATAAATGCCAAAAATCACTTCCAAGAGTTGTACTATATTTTATTGAATAAAACTGTACTTTGGTACTAAATTAAATAATAAATATGGCATATTTTGTATAATATTTCGTTTTTATTTAAATTTTATGATATCCTATAGGCGAAAAGTGAAATAGACTCATATCTCGTTTATTTTTGGTTTTAGGCTGAAATCCATAATAAACTTTTATGTTAAGAAAAGCGTTGGCAATCGATTAGGGTAAAATATACAGGGTATCCCATTTAAGAAAACTACATGTTTTAAAATAACTCTGAAACGCGATGTTCGATTGTTTTTTCTGTTATCACCACGTTAATAAGCGGAAGAAATACTATTACTTCGCTAATTTAACCGACCTCGTAGCTTCAGTAATAAAAAAGTTAGCAATAATGCACGCTTGAATTTGATCACACTATATATATATATATATATATATATATATATATATATATATATATATATATATATCTATAGGATTCAATGTTCACACATTTTGTCTGTTACGGTAAATTTTTTGCTTTTCCCCGTCTTAGAATCAGGTATTGCAATTACTAATATATTTTCCTTGTCTTGCACGTCATCAATCATTATCTTCTTGAGCTCGTCGATTCTACAAGCACCAGCCACCCCGAAAATGACACATACCTAAACAATATTAACTTTAGTTTTAGTGTAAAATTAAAGTAAAATCATTACCTTCTACATTAGATAGTTTTGATCCGGTGCTTCAATAAAAAATTGATTAATGTCAGTAGAAGACAGGCACCTTGGCCGCCATCTTGGATTTTGACGTCACAAGACCGCCCACGTGGGGGACCGTATTTTCCACCCCTATTTTTGACGGCTTGTTTTCGGAGGCCTTTTTCAAACCCCTTTCATCCCTAATTATTTTTGTTTTTACTCGCCCACGTGTAGGGCGTGTTTTTTCACCCCTATTTTATGGCCGCCCACGTGTGAGCTCATATTTTCTACCCCTATGGTTTCTTTTCGGTGGTCTTTTTCAACCCTTGATGGAATTTTCATCCCTGATTAAGGCCTATTTGTACTTGCTCACGTGAGAAGCGTATTTAGGTCTTGAGCTTGGTGTTGGACTTGGGTTGGTTTTGGGGCAGATTGTTGGCTTCTTTTCGGGGGCCTTTTGCAACCCTAATAAAGATCCTTTTGGTTGTATTAAGAGCAGTACAACCCCTGGAGGTTAGGCAATTGTGCGTATTCTTTTAATTCCTATCTACAGATTGTAACCTTACGAAATTTTATTTATACATTGGGGTTGTATTCTAATATGGGGTCCTAATGCTAACTTGTAAGACAGGTGTAGGCCTTCGCCCTATTGCCGAAGCTCTTTGGTGTATGTGAGCGCTAACCTAACCTTATAAGACAAGTGTAGGCCTTCGCCCGCTGTCGTTACCCCTGGTTGGAAATGGTATTTGTTTTTGTAGGTTATGACTGGTAATTTGAAGTTGTATTCTAATAAGGAGGTTTTTGTAAGACACGTGTATGAACTTGTGTTAGGGATTGATCTTGCGTGGGAAATTTGAATGACAGTAAAATTTAATTATAGACCACTTATTTTTATTGTAAATATCATAATTAAAAAAGCCTCA
This sequence comes from Vesta saturnalis, assembly GCA_036346205.1. Classification (NCBI taxonomy): domain Eukaryota; kingdom Metazoa; phylum Arthropoda; class Insecta; order Coleoptera; family Lampyridae; genus Vesta; species Vesta saturnalis. The sequence continues at coordinate 957,249 of JARFJB010001731.1, read as the reverse complement.
GTGAGTCATAAAAAAAATTACTGACATTCGGATTATTCTCTAATGCAACAAAAAAATTTGAATAAGTTAATTAATTACATAACAGTTATTACAATATTGTTTTCTAAACGAATATTAAAACTGGTTGTTTTACCTGCATTGATTGCATTGAAATATGTTTAATACCCATCCGTTCGTTAAATTGGTGTATATTGTACACCTTAAAATTTTTAAAGAAACTTGTTACGTATAGATTAGGTGCGTTTTATAGCTGTAATTAAAAATCTGTGCAAGTAAATAAAATAAATAAAAGGTTAAAAGCACACTTACCAGCTCTGTACTGAAAGAGCGTTTTGCAGAAGTGGTTTACAAGTGATAGTCACTGCTTTGTGTTACTCGTCTAATCAAACTAAATCACTTTCTACGTTTTTACTTGTGCATAGTTGATATATAACTGGTTCTCTGTCAGTAAAAGTAATTTTTTTCAAAGCGATTTGAAAAATATTCATATTGTACATACGGACACACAAATTGTTTATTGAAACGCATCCATTAAGTTATAAAAACCTCATTAAAAGTTTGGAATGTAATAATTACGTGTGCAACATACAGTTACAATTGAACGTGTATTTTCCCTTATTATTTTTATTAGAGTTTTTAAATTTTTATTGCCATGATTGTTATTAAAATTATCACATTTCTATGAATGATCCATTTTGATATAGAAAGGGGTGCCTAAAATTTACCATTGCATTTTCAATTTTGGTAAAATATAATTTCGTTTTGAGGAAATCAATCAATGAAGCCAGATACATAAGAATGTTTTAATTATATCCATTTAAATAGCGAAATAAATAAATTCAAGTTGTATCTGAAAATGACTTCTATCAAAAAAGATTGTTTTTTTAAAAAACCTTAGATTTTTATAAAACAAGCCCGAACGTCCTAGTCGTTATTGAAAACGTTCAAACACCTATGTACAGTATACAGTGCAATAACAAATATAATTCAACTCATTACTTTAAAAATAAATGTGTAATTAAGAGCTGGTTGGTATACATCAGAATGTTATTTGTTAACATGCAATTTAAACATGCGTAGAATAAGCGGTATTTCTTGCTTATATGTTTTATTTACACAGACCTTTTGAGAATTTTATGTCAAGGGTCCGCGACAAGGGGCGAAGACCCGAGCGCAAGTTCCTAGGAACTGTATGTAGTTTTGAAATATACAGCTCCCTCTCTCTCTCTCACTCACTCACTCACTCACTTTCTCTCTCTCTCTCTCGCTCTCTCTCTCTCTCTCTCTCTCTCCTCTCTCTCGCGCTCTCTCTTTCGCTCTCTCTCTCGCTCTCTCTCTCTCTCTCTTCCTCTCCCTCCTTCTCTCTCCTCCGTTTCTCTCTTTCTCTGCCGTTTGTTCTTTATCTCCCTCATCTCTCTCCCTCTCATATTCTCTCTCCGTCGATCCTCCTTCCTTTTTCTCTCTCTCATTCCTTCTTCTCTTTCTCTTCTCTCCTGATCCGTTTCTCTCCTCTCTCTCTCTCGCTCTCTCTCTTTCTCTCCTCTCTTTCCTCTCTCTCTCTCTCTCTCTCTCTCTCTCTCTCTCTCTCTCTCTCTCTCCCTCTCTCTCCCTCTCCCTCTTTCTTCTCCTCTTTCTCCTCTTTCTCCTCTTTTCTCCTCTTTCTCTTCTTCTCTCTCCCTCTCCTCTCCTCTTCTTCTTTTCCCTCTCTCTTTTCTTCTTTTCTCTTCTCTTTTCTCTCCTCTTTCTTTTTCTTCTTCTTTTCTCCTCTCCTCTTCTTTTCTTTCTCTTCTTCTTTCTCCCTCTTTTCTCTCTCTCTTCTCCTCTTTCTTTTTTTCCTTTTTTTTCTCTCCTCTTCCTCTCCTCTCTCTCCTCTCCTCTTCCTCTTCTCTCTTCTTCTCTCTCCCTCTCCTCTCCCTCTCCCTCTCTCCTCTCCTCTCCCTCCTCTCCCTCTCCCCTTTCCCTCTCCCTCTCCCTCTCCCCTCCCTCCTCTTTCTTCTTCTCCCTCTCCCTCTCCCTCTCCTCTCCCTCTCCTCTCTCTCCTCTCCCTCTTCTCCCTCTCTCCTCTCCTCTCCCTCTCCCTCTTCTCCCTCTTCTCCTCTCTCCTCTCCCTCTTCTCCTCTCCTCTCCCTCTCCCTCTCCCTCTCCCTCTCCCTCTCCCTTCTTTTTCTCCCTCTCCCTCTTCTCCTCTTCCTCTCCCTCTCCTCTCCCTCTCCTCTCCCTCTCTTCTCTCCCTCTCCTCTCCCTCTCCCTCTCCTCTCCTCTCCCTCTCCTCTTCTCCTCTCCTCTCTCTCCTCTCCCTCTCCCTCTCCCTCTCCCTCTCTCTCTCCCTCTCCTCTCTCCTCTCCTCTCCCTCTCCTTCTCTCCCTCTCCTCTCCTCTCCTCTCCCTCTCCTCTCTCCTCTCTCCCTCTCCTTCCCTCTCCTCTCCTCTCTCTCTCTCTCTCTCTCTCTCTCTCTCTCTCTCTCTCTCTCTCTCTCTCTCTCTCTCTCTCTCTCTCTCTCTCTCTCTCTCTCTCTCTCTCTCTCTCTCTCTCTCTCTCTCTCTCTCTCTCTCTCTCTCTCTCTCTCTCTCTCTCCTCCTCTCTCTCCTCTCTCCTCCTTTTTTTTCCTCCCTCTCTCTTCTTCTCTCTCTCTCTCTCTCTCCTCTCTCTCTCTCTCTCTCTCTCTCTCTCTCTCTCTCTCTCTCTCTCTCTCTCTCTCTCTCTCGCTCTATCGTACAGCACTTTGCCTAACTTCATTTTATGGTGAGTTGTATGTACCTCCCCGTGTTATTTCCTGTATACACTTGTCATGAAATGTTGTCATTCCTGTGTCAAGTACATCCAGGAATCAGTTTTATTCGACTCAATTCCATTGTGAATTTGATGGATGCGCTATTTAGATGATCTAGGAATTCATCTAGCTTATGTTTGTCGTGTTGCCAAATTACGAAGGTATGGTCCACGTATCTAAGCCACATCCTTGGTTTCTCTGTGAATTCGGATATCGCTTGGTCTTCAAAGTCTTCCATATATATATTGCTCACTATGGGTGATAGTAACCCATCTCCAAACTCTTGTTGGTAGAATTTGTCTTCTACCTGGAAATATGTAGTTCTAATGCATATTGTCAGAAGTTCCATTATTCTGTTTACCGAGAGTTGCGTGCGTTCGTTTAACGTTTCATCCCTTTCCAGCTTGTCCCTTATGATAGTTAGTGCCTTATCGATAGGCACATTTGTGAATAGACTCACATTGTCGAAACTTACCAGTATTTCTCCGTGGTTTGGTTGGAAGTTTCTGATGGTTTCCACGAAGATGAGATGAATTTGTTCTAAAATAAAATCTATCGTTGCCCGTATAAATGTTTCTGATGCTGTTGCAACCGTAAAATCGCACCAATCCAAATCTAGATCAATCGGTGGATAGAATTTGTAGCTATCTATATTAGCAACACCTTCCAAACTGTATGTTATTGACATAACTGAGAAAATTTGAGGTTGTATCGATCATTTATTTAAAAATTGAAGGCATAGGTACCTGCAAATAATGGTATTAAATTCTTGATCTTTACATCCCCGAAAGTAGTAAGTAACTTTGATTGGTGGTCGAAGATTACCGAAACTATCATAGTACCATACCTTTTTACCAAGTTTTTTGTAGCAAACCCAATGTGTGCTTGGTCCGCTTTGGCTATCTAAGTTAGTAATTCCAGATTCATTTTTCCATGGTAATTTAGGCATGCTATCTCTCATAAAAATAACCCTATGGTACATTTTTTGTGTATTTCTTTAAATTAATATCTGTTAACTGTGTTTCGGGCAATCTATTCAGTTTTAAGTATAATGCACCACCGCCAGATTTGTATGGTTTTAGGTAAAGTGCGCCGCCGGAGCCTATAGCAATCGATTCCACCATGTGATTATGGCCCGATGTCTCTTGCAATTTTTTGGCATATTTTGCAACATTGACCGCTTTAGCAATTCCCGATGCTCCGCCAGCTAAAGCACCGACTACTGATAATCCTGCTAATAATAGAACAAGAAATGGAAAAAACCCTCGTTATTTAGGTATGGGAATTACTCTGCGAACTTTAGTGTGTTTCTTTCTTCCTGACTTTATTGTGTCTGTGAAATTTACGTTAGCTTTCATTTTTTTAGCTATGGTTTTTCGTACATGCAATAAATTTCCACCATTATATTTCTTTTTCTTCAGATTCGACCGACGTTTACACCCCATTCAAAATTTTCTCTTTGCTTGAGTAAATGTAATTCAACCGGAAGTTTATTGATTAGCGTATTCACTAAACCACCACCACCTGCACTCTTTCGCTTCTTCCCTAACATAGTTTACCTAGATGGATAGGGTGGGGTGTTTATACCTAAACTGAAAGCACAAAAACAAATAATATTTCTTTATTTTTAGTAAATGCTATACATTAGATAAGCAGGACGATAATACAATATTTCCATTAAGCATAGTGTTATGTGAATTAATATTATACTTATCATTTATAACATCTTGAATGTCTTTACAAATGTCATCAACCCAGTCATGGAATTCGTTCTCTCGAAAACGACAGTAGTCAACAACTTGTTGTATGAAGTTTTCATAGAAACACGCCAGATTGTATGATTCAAGAAATTTCAATCTATAGCTTCTATCAATCCTTCAAATTGAATAGTTCTTCTACATTATGGGCATTGAATGTGCACATTCAGTATTTGTAGTTTTCTATCATAACAGTTTTCAGAATTCTGTCATATTCCTTTAATCAATTCCCAATTCTAATAAATAACAAGATTGCTTGATAGAGATTCATAATGTTGATCATAGATTATATCATCTTCATCGTTTACATTTGACCAATCAATTTGGTTTTCAATTTCTTGGGATCGGAAAAATTGTGTTTCTTCATATGAATACCATCTTAAAAGTTCATTCCATTCCTTCACGTCTAACACTACATTATTACTTTGATCACAGTTGCTACACCCCATACGCACTTCTGGTGCAAGGTTAAGGTGTGTACTGTATCAAACTTCAATATGTTTCACATGATGAGTATCGTTAGATGATTTATAATAAGCACAATCGATTAAGTATTCATTAGCTGCTTGTTTATACACCTCATCCTTATGTTGAAATGATGATGATGATCACCAGTCAGTGCTACGAACGGAATAACCTTTACCTTGTTTCTCTTCATTTTATTTTACTACTACTACTGCCATCACTATTTTGACAGCATGAACAACAAAATGTTAAATTATTATTCATATTGTTACTACAACGGTGTGGGTATCCACATATGACGGCGAGTTTGGATCGTTCCAGAAATGATTTTATTGATGCTTGCTTGACTTTACTTGCTCACAATTGCACTACGACTAAACACTGTTTACGAAATGATTTCAGTTAAAGCATGTTTACATGCTAAATGTATCACTTTGACCTTGAAAATTCTATTTTTAGATTGCTCAGAATTGTAGGAGTGACCTTGAAATCTAAAGCAAATGGTAGTTGGAGCAGGTGACCTTGGTATTCACCCGGACAAAGCCAGTAGTCGTGCCTATTTGGCTATTTGACTTTGAAGAGCATTTAGCCAATACAGGAACCACTTGACCTACTTTCTTGAACAGATGTCAATGAACTTTGATTCCAGGAATTGCTGGGGGGCGTGACTTTGAAATTTCCCGATGACTTTGAAAAGGTCAATGAACTTTGAAAAGGTCGATGAACTGGCAGCGTCGCATAACCTTGAGATATGACAACGTCGCATGACCTTGAGACAATGTTAGTATAGACAACAATCTGTATGATGCCCCTGCAGGTGACAATTGATTTCTAGGAATAACTGAAGTAACACCTTGACTCAGCCAGAATTGCTTGAACAGCGTGACAATTTCCTGCCGCATGACCTTGACTCAACCAGAACTTCTGAGAATTGCTTGATGACCTTGAAAGTCACGTGACTTTGATCAATTCCTGCCACATGACCTTGGCTCAAACAAAATCCAAGAATTGCTCGGTGACCTTGAAATTAATGACCTTGAAAAGTAGAATCTTCACGCCTTCAATGACCTTGAATATTCTAATTGGCATTGATGCTTGAAACGTGTACGTGACCTTGACCTTAAAATTCTTTGACTTCCACGCAGGGAACGTGTACGTGATCTTGAAATACTTTGTACTTTGACGCAGGCAATATGTACGTGAGTTTCAATGACCTTCATCTTAAAAAACCTTCTACTTGGACGCAGCGAATGTGTACGAGAAAGAAGATCAGGATCACCCTAATATATCTACTGAGAACAACAAAATGTGTTATTCATAAGCATTTATTTACATTTCACGAATATGTGAAAAAATTACAAAAGTACATAACGGCTATCAAAGAATTCGTAATTTGAGAGTTTACTGTGAAGCTTAACAAAACTGTTACAGGACTTTTCAGTAACTCTGTAAAGAAAAATTAAACATGCAACAATTAGATAAGCAAATTATTAATGATGAAGTATAAATTCAGTGTCATTAGGTTCTAACTAACGAGGCAAAATGTAGCCTTAGAACTGGTTATTCGATATTAACTTACTGTTAATTAGGTTGACTAAGAGTCATGGATAAAGGCATAAACATGGAATTTAAATGTACAAGCGAGCACAAAATGTTAAGCACAAGTAGTAATCTAGTCCAGCCGAAGGATTAAAATACACACCGAGCTATATCTATGTATACATGCAAATTTTAACAGAAAGATACATAATGCAATACAAAACTCTAAAGAAAGTGGCTACCTCAGGGTAAACCTCGCTCCCGATCTGGTTAACTGAGGTTCTTTAGCAGAATTCCCAGCCAATCAGTTCATGTAAACCTTACTATATAACACCAGATGTCCCCAAGTAACCAATTAATGTTTCAAAGAAGATCCAAACAAAAAATAAAATTAAACGACCTATAAAAATAGTATAAATAAAGCGTAAGAAATTATTTCTGAGACAAACCTGTTTGAATGCAGATCGTTTGTAACAATTAATCCAAATTCAAATCCATTCATTTTGCATCATCCATTTTACATGTTTTTCCAATTCTTAAAAGAAGCAGAAAAACATAATCTTAACGGTGAGCTACGGCCTTCTATATTTAAAAGAAGAGAATTAAAAGTTACTGGAATGACAGCTAAAGGTAAAAGAAAAATGTTACCTCGTGGTAGGAGGTTATGTTATACGCTCCTCGTTAAGCAAGTAAAGACAATGTATCCCCAGTAAACTGGGTGTGAATATTTTAAATCTAAAGCAATTTCAATCCCATAAAAAAAGGAAAGGTCACGCATTTCATTCCCTCCTCAAGAGCGAGAGCGGGCTGTTTGAGCTTTCCAAGCTCCTTAAAATACAATCATGGATTCCCAGCATACATACATACATTACGTGTATATGCATAGTGGGATTAATTATCGGTGTGGCCAGAATAGGATCGGAAGGAACGGAGTTAGCGTTCTGAGGGGGAAAATACTACTCCAGTATTCGCTTAAGTAACCCCACATGATATGCGTATATGCAGTGACCATGCCGTACATGTGTCTGAGGAAAACCTCCTGAAAAAAATCATACAAGGTAGACGGTAACGAGAATTGAACTCATTATTTCCCGAATGCTAAGCAGGATGTATCACCACTACGCTACTAGCTTGGTCTTCAATCCCATATCAGGTGAGATGCTTTATAAATTAGCAGAAATGTAATTAATCTCTTCAGTCGTGAATCATGCCATTTTAGCGAAAAATATAGAAAACTATTACCGTTAAAACCTAAACGCTCAAACTTGGTTAATGAAAACAGATTAATTGATTAACAGAAATGGAATCTAATTATGAAATAGTGTGGACACTAAACGTCTTAATGTGTTTATAACAAACATAAGTAACCGGTTTCGGACCGTAGCAATATATGGTTCGCTTTAGGAATAAAACATTTTCATTTAGCACAAGTGTAAAAGGTCTTTTCCACTTCAGTTTCATTACACCTGCGTGGTCAAAGTAACTGAGCACACGTGCAGTTTGGTGGTGGTAGATGTTCTTGTAGCAGATAATCCGATGGTTGCCATTGGTTTATTCTAACTCGATACATGAAGCTTTCAACAGTATCGTCGGTAATTAGACAAATACACACGCACGCACACCGCACACCCACGCCCACGCTCACGCCCACTCCCACGACAACGCCCACGCACACGTACACGCATACGCCCACGCCCGCGCACGCGCACACGCACACGCACACGCCACGCACACGCACACGACACGCACACACACACGCACACACACACACACACACACACACACAGGCACAGGTACAGACACAGACACTGCCACAGACACAGACACAGACACACACACACACACACACACACACACACACAGACAGACAGACACAGGCACAGACACAGACACAGACAGACACGGACACGGACAGACACAGACACAGACACAGACACTGACACGACACAGACACAGACAGACACACACGCGCACAGACATCCAAACACACACACACACACAGACACACACACACGCACACATACACACACACACACACACACACACACACACATTCATTTCTGTTAAAGTAAATTTATTCATTAATGTGATTTTACGTTATATTAGTGGTTGAAATAAATCTATGTCACCCTCCATTTCACGAAGTAAAGATTCGAGGGTGTGTGTTGCTCTGTAAAACAAGTTACTATTAGTAAACTACATAACATATGGTAAATACACAAGCATACAAATTGTATAGATATTATAATTACTTAACTTTCTGTTGACTCGATTCATCGTCGGAATGTATTGTTATTATACTATGTTCCGAGTTCAATAAAGGCTGTTTATTAGCCTCCTGAACTTTTCCAATTTTTACATTCTGCCCCTCATTCACTTTTATATTTTGCAGAACTTTTGGTTTTTGTTTTTTATAATGATAACGATAACTTCGTTTGTTTCTTTAGAGTTGTTATGTTATTTCCGGTAACTGACTAATGCTAAGTGATATAACCAACGTAAATATTTTCACTATTTATTATAAATTTTTGTTGTTTCAGCTTTTTGAAGTGAGAGGGAGAGAGTACTTTTGCAAGAAATGAGAAAAAAGTGCAAAGTCGCTTCTAAGATATTTTGTTACAGATCTATATAAGAAATTTATTGATGCTAAAATTAATTACGTGTTTTGTTGTCTTGTGAAATACTTGGGTTGTGTGCTCCGTTTGATTTCGCTGAGCAAATTTCAATAAGCCCGGAATACTTTTTGTTGTATCTTTTAAGGATAAGTTTAGTGTCGGTAGGTATGTTGAAAGTAAACATAAACAATTACATTCCAATAAGGGGTGGCATTTCTACTTTCATCACAGTTTCACGTTTTATTGCACTCAAGAGGGCCATTGTTAGTATTAAAAGTAACGATAAGTTTTGTTTTCTTTGGTCGGTGGTCTCCGCTTTGTATCCTGCAAACAATAACCCCGATAGAATAGGAAGCTATCCCCATTTCGATGAGGTATTAAATCGTGGCACGATTAAATTCCCCATTAAATTAACATATATACTGCATAGTAAAAAGCAAATGGGGCAAACGTCAACAACCGATATTATTACCACTTTACGTGGATAAAGAACATGTGAGCGTTGTTGTCCTCTCAAGTTTCCAATCGAGGATACAAAAAATTCTTTTGTAACATATGCTTAAATAATTTTTCCTTTAACACTATGCTACTGAAACACTCCTCTAACAGCATTCAAATAAATAAATGCTCGGTAAGATTGCCCAACGAAAATCAAACATATTTAGAGTTTACGCAATACTCATATACGGAAAAGGTTCCTTTCGCTATTTACACAGATTTTGAGAGTATTTTAGAAAAATGTTCCAATTCTCCAGATGTTGGTGCAAACACAAAATTGTTTTAAAACTATATACCTCTCAGTATTCCGTGTTACCTCAAGTGCTCTTACGATGATTCTTTATCAAAATTTTTCTGCTATAGAGTGGCAGATTGCATTACGTGGTTTATCAATCAGTTATGGAACATTGCAAATTCGGCCAATTCAATTGTTACTGATGTAACTCCCATGCAACCACTAAGCTTGGTACAACAAAATTTTGATGAGGCTACGCAGTCACGTATGCGAAAAACCTTTTGTAGAAAATGAAATTAAAATAAAGGACCACTCGCATCTCACAGGAATCTATAGAGGGGCTGCCCATAATATGTGTAACTTGAACTTTCAAGATTCTTATGAAATCCCTGTAGTATTCCATAACCTAAGCGGGTACGATGATCATTTTTTCATTAACGAACTAGCAACCGGTATTCCTGGACCTGTTAAACTGTTACCATTAAACAAAGAACAGTATATTTCTTTTACAAGTTATGTTCCTACTTGGATAATGACAAAAAATTGATCACTAGATCACAGAGCCGTAAGGAAACCGAATTTGATTTGATAACGAGGAAAGGTGTTTTTCCATGAGTACATAGATTTTTGGGAAAAGTTAAATGACATCCCTCTACCTACTAAAGAGGAATTCTTTAGTTATTTCATTATTTGCATAACGAAGGTGTCAGTAGTGAAGCATACCAGCATGATTTAAAAGTATGGCATGTTTTTGATATTCGAACGTTAGGGCCGTATTCGGACCTGTATCTAAAAACTGACGCGCTTCTTTTAGCAGATATCTTTGAAAATTCGCAACACCTGCCTGCAAACCTACCTTCTTGATCCATTACACTAGAATACGACTCCCGTTCTAGCATTTGATGCCATGTTAAAAATTACACAAGTCAGATTGGAACATTTAACCGACATCGATCAGGTTATGTTCATTGAGAAGTGTATTAGGGGAGGCGTCACTCAATGCAGTACTCGTTACGCTAAAGCCAACAACAAATACATGTCGAAAAGATTCGATCCTGAACTTCAAACCATCTATTTAGTGTACTATGACTTAAATTCGCTTTATGGAGCCACCACGTGCAGACCGTTACTGATCGGGAACCTTACTTTTGTGGAAAACATTGAGGACTTGGACACAATAAATCATCCTGTTGATTCCGAGGTTGGGTACATTTTGGATTGCGATTTAGACTATCCGAGAGATGTGTATGAATCCCACAGTGACCTGCAGTTAGCGCCCGAACATATAATTCCACCCGTATCTAAAATTAAAAAACGTTTGTTGACTTGAAATTGTATATAAAACACGGTTTAAAACTTGTAAAAATGAACCTTGTTTTGCGTTTTACATAAACACCGTGGCTACGAAGCTATATCGAGTTAAATACAAAAATGAGACAGCAGGCTAAAAACAAATTTACCGTACATTTTTTTAAATTTATGTTGAACAGCGTTTATGGCAAGCTTATGGAAAATGTAAGAAAATATAAAGACGTACGGTTGGTTGCAAAATGGAAGGGTCGATATGGGGCACGTGCGTATATCGCAAAACCCAATTTTCACAGTTGTACCATATTCGATGAGAATTTGGTCATTATTGAAATGAATCGTTTAGAAGTCTTTCTAAATAAACCCATAGGCTTTGCAGTCTTGGCCATCTCAAAAACTTTCCTGTACGATTTCCATTATAGTTACGTTTTGCCGAAATTTAAAAACGATGCTAAATTATTATATACGGACACCGATAGCCTGATTTACGCTTTCACCGTTGCCGACATATACGAATTCCTTAAGCAGGATATTCACCGATATGATAAATCTGATTATGAATGCAATAACCTTTATGGAATTCCTCTCGTTAGCAAAAAGGTGCCCGGTTTGATGAAGGATGAAAATGACGGTTTAATTATGTTAGCATTTATTGGACTTCGTGCCAAAATGTATGCATACCGAGTGGATAAACAAAAAGAAATTAAAAAATCAAAAGGCTCCACTGCGGCCAGCATTAGAGAAATAACTTTACAGGATTACAAATAATCTTTGTTCAATGAGCCAGTGGTAAAAAAACATCAGCACCTAATTAAATCAAAGAAACATTCAGTGTATACGATCAATGAAAATAAAATTGTTCTCAGTCCCTATAATGACAAACGAGTTATAACATCAAACTCTGTTACAACTCGTCCTTGGGGTTACAATTCAACTATTTTCATCTGAATATTTCTCAGTAACGTTTAATTTTTTGAATTTAAATTTCAGATCATGAGAACCAGTTGGAGCATTCGTTCAGAAAAACACGTTCTCGTGGAACAGGAGCTCGGTCATGCTACGCGTGTGATATATACAAAATATTTAAAGAGTGGTATAACGGATACATCATCAACTGAAAACTATTTTTTTATTAATCTTGCAAGACACTGTTCTACCGGACGAGTGCTTCAACTGGTGCATCAGAATGGGAAATGTATATGCGAATAAAATTCAATAAAAAGAGTGAATTGGATAATTTAATTAAGAAAGTTGTAAATATGTGTAAGACTGTAAATAGTGAATGTATAACTGCTAATCAACTTGAATCATTTGCCTTACAGCCATACGTCAAAATGTATATACCTGATTTAAGTAAGCCGTTATTTAATGTTCACAGTATCTTAGGTAATTATAAGAATTTGTCGGTGGTGATGGACGGTGCTATTTGTACGGCCATCGAATACGCCAACTCTAAGGCTCTGGACATTCTTTGGGATATATGCAAGTAGCGGGATATTAAGTACCCTTTTAGACCGTCCAATGCGCTCCTTGGATGGACCAACAGTCCGGACAACAAATATTGGCCATCCACTGAACTGAGCGAATACCAAAAACGTTATCTTTAGTCTCAAAAATGCATGTAAAGAAGGATATTGTTAAACAAACTTTTGTGTGGTGAGGTGAAATAAAAAACGATATAATAGTATGTTGAGTTTTTATTTCTAGTTAAGTAGTTACAATAATATGCTTATAAAATTATATTGTCATTATCGATCCATGAATATTCGTTTAATCCCAACCATTTTACGTACACTTTTACACCAAGTACACGTAGGGATATTTAGCCTTTTGCAGTTCCTGTGCATAAAATCCACCTAGTGTAGGTGTCCCTTTCATGTCTTCTAGCAAGTACGTGACCGGACTGGTTACGCATACTTTAACAATCTTGAAAAGTTCACTCGACCAATTGGGTACATAACCTTTATCAAATATGCTTTCAAATTTACTAATGCGAACTATGTCGCCCACCATGAATCGATCGTTTTCATTAAAGATTCTGAGATTCGAACATAACATTAAGCGGTGTGTTAGCATTTACTTCGCTAGGTTTCATTCCGATCGTTCGATGTTTACGATTATTGTATTCTGTCGTTACTTCCTCGAGAAGTCTTCCAATCCATATGTATTTTCCACGCAGTACAGGGTATGTTTCATCATCAGTTTATCGAAATGATTATTGTAGAACTCTTTTCCAGTATCTGTTTGCAGATTGGCTTTTATCACATCTGAACCCGTCTTCAATCCTTTCGCCCATAGGTATTTAGAAAAACAGTCGATAACTACCAGCATGTATTTGTAGCCTTTATTCTGTTTGGCGTAAGATACTAACTTAGCTAAATCGGCTTGCATAGATCATCAAATCCTTTAATAATCTACGTGGGATTTTTTTACGTGTCGGTTTATGCAACTCGTTTACAACTTGTTCCATCCTCTATCAATTTACTTAAAGTTTCTTTAGTTGCATTCAAATCTGCCTGTTTTATCTCAACGTTATTACGAACACCATCTGTAAGCGACTTCACTAACTGGATAGAAAACTTGAGGTAGTCTTCATTTATGGCATCAGTGTCTTCTTGTAGATCGGCCACCTGTCTTAAGCGGCTCCCATTCAAACAGAACCTCGTCAGTTGATAGTGCTGTAAGGTTAGCGCATCTTGACGTTCTATGGGACAGGCTACATTACTTAAACGCTTATTTTCCACATTGGACTTATCATTGGTAATGGAGAATTGCGTTTTTAACAGTTTATGGAATTGAGCGTGGACATGACAGCGTCCAAACTTGTCCATCGTTGTGCAAACCATAGTTGACTAAAAAATTGTTTGGAAAGTTTCTCAATATATCCATCTTCGCATAGTTCTTCCACAATTCATATGATATCGTTGACGAGTCCAGTATTACCGGCTATTTTTGCCATCCATAGGACTTCCAAATCTTGAATCAATTCATCCACGTTGTTCGAGTATTTGTATTCAACCTGTCGCCCAATTTCTTTGAATACTGTTACTTCCACCACCCTTTTCTCTCCTTCACCTCCGTCTTCTCCAGTAAGGGTTTAATTATGCCTGTATATTTTTTGGCACGTGTACCTTTCAATTGTTCATCCGGGTTGTTATTGCGACGAGTTGCGTTAGTTTCAATCCAGATCTGTGCATAGTTCGCTTCATCTTCGTTAGTTATTAGACGTTTGTCTGGTTCATGCAGGATTATTAGGCCATAGAGACCGCTCGTACCACTGTGGCGAGCTCCTTTAATAACCAAATCCTTTCCATGTATCCATCAGTGGTATCAATTGCATTCGATAAATCGCTTAGCATGCGCTCTACGTATATTCGTGGTAATGGATCATATTGTTCCAGAAATTCTCTCGATGCAGAGTGAAATAGAATCGGTCGTAGTGGCTACACGTTTTTCTTTCACTTGTGGTGCAATATCTCTAACCACACTAGTCTCGAAGAACGAAGGCGTCTCTTGACGCAGAAGATTTCTTTAAAAATACGGAAGTCGAGCGAATGGACTAACGTAATTATTACCACTTAAAGAAGATGATCTTCGTTTGTTAATTCCTCGCAAATGATAAGGTATTGATGGCGTGGTCCTATACTGGTGAATCGGTGACCTCTTGTGCTTGATAGGGGACGAATGACGTTTTGGTGACGGTTTCACGAATACCTGCTCCTCCGGCTCCGTCCTTCGTTCGATCTTTGTAAGCTTTAATGAAATCTGTCTCTTTAGTAAATCGATCCTTATTAAGATGATCATATTTTTGCTGTGTAGCTTTACGAACTTGAATTATACGTTTCGTCAACGCTAATCTATTGTTATCCATCGGTACAGATCTACAATAAGACAGATAAACAGGTTTAACAAGGAAATAAACAGCTCTGTTTAAAACAGGTCTGTTTAAAACAGGTCTGTTATTTATACTGTTTACTTGTAGGCTGTTTGATTCCAAATGATATTTTAACGATACCGATAGGGTATTATATACTGATCGAAGCCTTTCCTAAAACGACCGTTTTGTACTTCAGCGTCCTTATTTATTACCATGAATCCGTATCGATTTCGCCAACTCTCTGAGCACATGTCACGAAACAATTGCATGCTTACTATTGGGCCGACATGGTCTTTATATATGTGACGCAAATTCAAATCATCCTATTCGAAAAGCACTATCAAATTGGCGTTGTCTCTAATCAACTGTTTGCGGATTTTAGTATGGGTTTGACCCAAGTAGAAGCAGTCTCAATGTTATTGTGACGACCCATTGAAAAGTACGCTCTAATATGTTTCTGTTTTTCGCAAGCGATATCGTCAAAGATAAACACTGAATTGGGTTTTGCCACGCTCCGTTCCATAATATCACCATTATCGCTGAAGCAATAATAACCAATATCTTTCATGGGATTTAGAATTTCACTCTCAAGAGTCGATATTTTACCTGATTCAACGATTTCGAATAGACATACACGTGTTTGACACGAAGACCGTTCGGTTCAGTTAGGAGACTGAGCATGGTGTTTGTTTTCTCACAATTGGAAGGACCACAAATTATAGCGCGTACGCTGTTTGGAAGTAACTTCCCACGCCGTTGTATCTCGCTATTTGTAGCTCGGATCAAATCATCCAATATCATTCCAATAGGTAGTTTTTGAGTTAGGACCACTACTCTCATGTTGTTCGTGAGCGTCAATTAAAACTGCACAACTTGATAATATGATTCTTTATTTAAACACCTAATATTACAACATACACCCGATATTACAAGAAATTGTTTTGACATATTACAGTTTCTTCACTTCTCCTGTCACAGCTTCTCGAACGTATTAAGACCAACTCCTGTCGCATGTTCACGATAACTTTTCGATAATCTTCCATACTTCCGAATATGTGTTCTAGAGGTATACAGACAGCAAAATGTTTTTCTTTGTTGCTTTTAGCGTGTTCTACTTGTAACGGCTCCTCGTTTTTCGACAACCATCCCAAATGCTGTAGACCTTTGCTCTCATTCGATGTGTACGATACATATCCTTTGAGTGCGGATGTTATACCGGGATTTCTGCATGTATCCACTTTCTGTCCTAACTCGTAGCGAATTTATTCGAAAAGGAATGATGCAAAATTATTTGTTAGGTAACACGTTTTCACACCACCCCCTTCTTCTGCTGAACTCCATTCAATTCTCCCTTCTATGGACATGAAACTATCATAAGTAGCGGTGACGAGATCTTGACTCTGTATTAGTATACGGATCTCATCACGCAATGAATAATTAGAAAAACCGTACGGAAGATATGTATGATTATCTGATTTGGTAATGATCTCATCAAAATGTGCGCTTTAAAAAATGTTTAACGATTCTGCCATTACTATATGGTTTTAACCCTACAGATTGTAAGTTGTACTTTTCGCCAGACGTTAATTCGCCAGCACGCCTCATGTTCGAATAAAGCAATCTACGCTCACGTACTTTATTTATGGCATCATTGAGGAACGATGGAAGCGGACTTTTGTTAATTCTTAAACTCATATTCTTTTAATTCTAGTCGTACCGTAAATGATTTGTTTTTTCCGAAATCGATTAATTCACACGCACACTCACACGCACACGCACAAGCACATGCACACGCACACGCATGCGCACACATACACACATACGGACACACTCAAATCGTACTATTGATAGATGTGACAATGCTATTGAATCCACCTTAACAGTAAAAACATTCAAGAAAAAACAAAAATTTGGGAATCTACATAATAAACCTAAACATCAATAAAAACTGCAATATATATATATATATATATATATATATATATATATATATGTATATGTATGACAGTAATATAATTATTTTAGAAAAAGCTTTCAATTTCACTATCATACCAAAAAGAATACTTACCGAAAGCATTATTATGTTGAAATGACATTGGACAATGTTGAACAACTAATTACAAATGAGATAAGATTAGATGTTGCTAATATTCTTTAGTAAGTTCATCCACCACCACAAAACATAACTAAGAACCAACCTTATGCTTCAAAAACTAAGGAATAATGAAGATATCTTAATTCTTCTGGGGGATAAAGGTAATGCTGCAGATATTGTAACAGCAATGAATATCATCCAAAAATGGTGACTGCTGCTTTCACCAAAATTTAAAACTTGCCAAAAAAAGCGAGAACAATCATTTAATCAAACACTTTAAGTGATCAAACGAAGAAACAGCTAATTCTAAGAGAAAAAGTGTTCACGAATACCAAAGATATATGCACTACCAAAAATTCACAGAGAAAATGATTGTCCATTAAGATTCATTGTAAGTGCGTTTAATTGACTTATACACGAACTTGCGCGATATCTTACCAAAGAACTTCAAGCTATTTGTTAAGTGTTAAGAACTATTTACAATTTTTAAATAAGCTTAATGACATTAATTTATATGTAAGTGATGTTTTATGTAATTTTGGTGTTACGTTGTTATTTACAAAAGTTCCGATAGAAGAAACTATTCATATTTTACTAACATAACACTCCATTAACCAGGATTTCATCAATTTAATTAAATACTGAACGTGTTCAACTTACACCATTTCCACATAAATAAAGACTAAGCTTGTATCTCGATACCTCAATTGGTGGAGCGGTAATCTAGCAAAGTACATGTCGCAGGTTCAAGTCCCACTCGAGGTAATCTTTTTCTTTATGTATTTAAAAAATATTTTAATTATATCCTTTAAAAGTTATTCAACAAATCACTAATAAAAACTACAATTCATTTACAAATCGTACTTTCATTTCTGTTCAACTTTGAAAAATTCTTGTTAAAAATAGGTTCCGCTTCCTTTACAATCAAATATATCAAAAGGAGGCTTCCACTTTATAGGGCGCTGTTTCGGATCATAACAGAGTTGAGGATATTTTGTAGACGTTTCGTTGGCTTTGAAATGCTTGCATTGTGGTCCCATCGTCATGGTCGAACCAAACATACTTCGCCCCTTATAATCTTGGTAAACTTTCTGTTTTAAAATATTGCCAGGAGGAGCATAATTGCAATAAAAATAAACTCCATTTGATGTATTGTCAAAATTTGGGTTATGTCCGGAAACACTTAAAGCACAACCAATCCATGTGGTATATGCATGCATCATTTGGGTAAAGTTGTCGTATTTGTTTCTAAATTAAAGATAAACATACATAAAGATATTAGCATTGTAAAATTCATACGTCACATTATAGTCCTTGATCACTTTCCAAGGAAAACCAGATTCGACATATTCATCCCACGTGTTCATTACTTTCTTAATAAAGACATTCAAGTCGGAAATATTTGCTGTGCTTGAATAGTATATGTTTTGATTATATGAACCAAGCGACGATTTCCTACAGGGATCTTTACTACCAGGTCCCCGGCATGCATTAGCATAGCATTGAGCAAGAAACTCCAATTCGTCATTCCATTGTAATTCTATACAATTAACACAACGTGAACAACTCCCCCAATTACATCCACGGTACTCTGATCGTAGATCATTATGATACTTTAGAATATACTCTCGATGTTTATGGGATAATCGTATCATTTGGTAGTTTGGGCCACATTTAGCGTGACAAGAACAATACTAAAAATATTTTGTTAGGTATACTACTAGTAACAAAATTAAATTTACCGATCTTGAACAACCCACCGAGAGCGTATTATTACAAGAATGCTTGCAATAGGGGTTGAAACAGTAACATAGAGCAAAAATTGCAAATGCAGACACATAAAAGACATATGAAGAAGGCATGTTGTTTATGAAGTTTTTCTTTATTTATTTATAAATTTTGCTAATGTTTTTAATAAAATAGAACGCTACCTTTATTTTACGATTTATTAAAAATTCCTATTGGCTGCGGTAATTACCGTTGCATAGAAGTGTAAATATCCAGTTTTGCAATGAGTAAATTGTAACTTAAGGTTATGAACTTAATATATAAAACAACAGGAAGTAGCATTAGTACTAGAATTCGTATAAACTGGCGACGGAAGTCGGCCATATTCACCAAGATATGAACCATTCGACTTGTTTACTAGTGAATCAATGGAAATTTGGCAAACAACGATGTAACATAAAAACTTTCTAAAATGTCATGAGAAACAATTATATTGTGTATTTTTTAATAATCAGTTAAAACGTATTTTTACGAGTTACTTATAATTAGTCTTATTTAGTTAAAAAAAAATTATTATGGTAAGTCATGCACTTATGGCATTTTGCTTCATATGTAGAAATATCGTACTGTTAAAATATGATATTTAAGGCTGGGGAATGAAATACAAATTATAGGCACTCCTAATGTCAAGGACAACTACTAAAGTACTTAACATTGTACAGTACAATTTACACCATGTGTAGTGGGTGAACTAATGTATAGAATGATACATTTGCCATATAAATTTGATTACTAAATAATGCAAAAAAAATACCAAAGTAGTGCAATTTTTTTGGGAAAGAAATCATTCCTCTCAAGAAGATATATAGGTTTCATCAATTTATAATTACCACCATACCGTATATAAGGGTGTATATTAATGATTCACCAACTTGGAAGCATACTTAACTTAAAAAAAGAGAGCTGTCGTTGACATTAGTTTACGCTCTCGTTACTTACGAGAATAAAAATGGCGGTATAATTAAAAAATTGTTAGCTTCTATTAAAAATTCAGGGCATCATAAGTAGATGGTGCTCGTCCGACATGAAGTTGGAGCATTTTAAAATTTCTAGAGCGCCATTCGAATAAATCTAGGTTATGAACAATTTCCATTGTGTATTTTATGAAATAATTTGTGGCATTTTTTTAATATGAATGCTCACATTACCAGTTACTATCCTCGTCAGGAGAGTTTGCCGATACGTCATTAATTTATGAATGTAGCTATCCAATTTGTTTATACTGTATTCTTATATACAACGTGATCAATCTCAAGTGTACTGTAGTGGTATGACAAAAATCCCTAGTTGTTAATGTTGTTGTGTTTTGCAGTTGGCTGTTTTGGATTTTTAGTGTGGTTTTAGTCGTTTGAGTTTATGTCAGTTTATGTCATATTATACCGTCGTTTTTCACTTTTGTATTTTCTTGAGTTATTTACAAACAGTCTATATCAAGACAAATTATATATTCTGAATTTCAAATTGTGATATCGAATTTAATCGTCATGCCGTTTTCAATCGAACACAACACATTCATTGTTGTTGCTAATTTTCGTAGCGGCTTCCAAGATGGTAATGGGCAATGGCCTTATTCATGGCAATCATGCATCGATCAATTTACTGTTGAGTACCCAAATGAAAATATTAGTTACGAAACATTTAGTCAACATCGTAATCGATTGATAGCTCGATTCATGGAAACTGGTAGTGTTTTAAAACGCAAACGTGAAGCTTCGCCTACTGTCTTAACAGAGGACACCTTAGCAGATATCCAAGCAAGGATGAATGCAAGCCCCAATAAATCTATCTGCACAAACACGTATGAAAAATTTTACCATACAAACATAATTTTACATAAATAATTTTTAGATATATCCTATGGAAGTGTCCACACTGCAGTAAAGAAGAATTTACATTTGTACCCGTACAAGGTTATTTAAAAAACAAAGTGTTCAGCAGAAGATTGCATACTCTTCAAGAATTGCGAGATGCTATAACTCACGAAGTTCATAATATTGGTACCGAAATGTTACAAAATGTATTTGCGAATATGCAACGTAGGGTGAACTTATGTTTACAATTTAATGGCGGTCATTTTGAACATATGCTATAAAGAAAAGTGTGATAACTAATGTGTACCTAAGGAGTTAAAAAAAATTTGTAAAAGACATTGTCATTCCATAAACATCTACTGTAAATTTTATTTAATTATAATGAAATTATAATATTTAGATACTTAAGATTCATTATTTTGTAATGATGTAATCCAATCATTAAATAATATTTTATTTATTTTGTTGTATTTTATAGGGATGCAGTCTAATCAAATACATAATAGTCATTATTTAAATTAAGATAATATTTTATAATATGTATAAGTTAATGACCCTCATACAGATTTGAAACTGATCGTAGTTTTTATTCGAACCATGCTGTAGAGTAGCTAGAGCAATACAGCTTTTTACCAACCTATCAGTGGTACCAACTTAAATATTTTGATCGCGTGGTATACACTTGAGATTGATCACTCTTACAACAGTGAATTAAATAATGAATAGTGAACATTCACAGTATATTTAACGAAATCGACGCGGTATTGAATAAGCAAATGTAGCAGAAAGAGTAAACCTATAAACGTGAAATCAATTTGTTTTATATGCATCATCGTTTGACTAATCTCCATTTATTTGTTTATCCTGTGACTGTTTCCTCATTTCGTACATTGACTTCTTTTAATTATCATTTATTACACACTTTAAAGAAAATGGGAGTCTACTGATATCAGTATCTGCTGTCCAAGATGTATGACATTAACTGTTTATTTCTTAATTCATTGCAATCACGAAATTACAGCATGTGACAAGCATCTTCTATATATCTGAGAAGACGGTGAGAAATATCATCTGAAACTACATCTAACCTAGTTTTGACAAGTCCAGGTAAAAAAACAACCATGCTAGAAAAAAATCTGACGATCCACTTTAACCTTTTCACTGCGTCTACCACATATATGCGTCCAAAAAAAAGTTGCCTTACCTGCGACTGACGCATATACGCGCAACGACTTATACTGTTTGTTTTTTTTTTTGTTAGTATGCTCATGCTTATGTGTTAGTAATTACTTATTATTTGCTTATATATATATATATATATATATATATATATATATATATATATATATATATCTTATTGTGAACTGTTCAGGAGTCCTTCTCCTCTTCAGCCCTGGTCATTCCTTGTTGTTGTGTTGCGTTGGTGTTATTGTATAGTGTACAATCATGAGATGTGGTTATTTTTGGGTTAAAAAAAAGAAAAAAAAGGGTTTGGTTTTAATTGAGTAATGAGTGTTACAGGGGTAAATGTGCGTGTTATATGTGGTGTGTGTGGCGTGGTTGGTGTGCTTATCTGTGTTGGTCGGTATCTTGCTAGGGTCGTCATCCCATAAACGTGGGGATGCGGAGGACATAAAGGATGTTATCAAGGGATTCTTCTATCTCCTCGGGGAGGTCGTCGAGGGGTTGAGTAAGAATAGCGGGAAGATGTTTAAATTTTAATTTGGGTTTCCTTCGTGGGAATTGGGCAAATCGGTAGTTATAAGGAGTGGTCAGGATCTCTTTGGTTGGGACGGTGTGGCCGAAAATTCTTTTGTGCGTGAAATTTCTCTGAAGGGTTTGGATTCTATGGGTGATTGGTGGTAAATTGGCGTGATGGATGGTGAGGTCATTAGGGTACCTGAAGGGTAACCGGTGTATATGTCGGAAAATTCGGCGTTCACAGGAAGCTATAGAGGAAAGGTGTTTGGAGTTTATGTTAGTGTATATGGGAGCTCGGAGATCCGTAACAGGGCGGATGTAGGGTTTATAAGTGTGCATGAGTGTTTTGGGGTGACAACCTCTGATTCTACCCCGGTGGGCACCCAGTAGGTTTGCGCGGTTCCTAATCTTATTGAGGGTTTTCTGGAAATCAGGGAGCCAATTGAGGGTTCTCGTGAAAAGGATTCCAAGGTAGGTGATTTTATCTTGGAGAGGGAGTCTTTCTTGATTCAAAGTGAGGGACACATTTTTGGAGGCAAGCTTGGGGAACTTATCTTCGGTGTAATGAGGATGGCGGAATAGGATTGCTTGGGTCTTGGTAGGATTGACGGAGACTCTCCACCGATTAGCCCAGTTGGAGAAGTTCCGTAGGGTTTTGGATATGAGGAGGGAGGCCGTTTCACTGTTCCGATTAACCGTCCAGAAGGCGGTGTCATCTACGAACTGTGCTACGACTACTCCGGGTTGAGTGACTTGAGTGATAGTGATAGTGATAGTGTAGAGGATCGGGGCTAAGGCAGAACCTTGCGGTACGCCTGCTGTGGATTGGAGAGGATCTGAGTAGGTTTTCCCCACTTTTACCCGAACTGATCGATCAGGCAGGTACGAAAGCAGGAGTTTGGTGAAAAGGTCGGGAATGTTTAGGTTTCGGATCTTGTGCAGGAGACCGGCGTGCCAGACCCTGTCAAATGCCTGCTTAGTGTCCAGAAACACAGCTAGATTGCATTGCTTGTGGTTGAATGCTCTGGTGGTCTCTGTAAGCAGCTTCAACAAGGGATCGTGACACGTTCGGTTGGGACGGAAGCCGAATTGATTGTTGGGAAGAAGGTCATTAAATTCTAGGTGTTCCCTGAGTTGCCTCGCTAGAATCTGCTCGAAGCATTTTCCGAGGCAACTTAGGAGGGAGATAGGTCTATAGGAGGAGAATGGGGTTAGATCAGCGTGGGGTTTTGGTATCATGACGGTGGAAGCCGATTTCCAGTCCGTCAGGAAATACGATAGGGTTAGATATTTGTTATAGATTTCGGAAAGTAAACGGAGGGTTGGGTCGGGTAGGTGCCTGAGGATCTTTCTATTTAGGCCATCACGACCTGGGGCTGAATTTTTCCCTTTTTTGAAATATGTGAGGACCTGGTCGGGCATAATGGGGGCATAAAAAGGACTCTCGTTATCGAGTTGGGGTTCAGGAAGGTTAAGGTTGCGTTCCGCTTTTAAGCGTACTAGCTTTCTACCGAGAGTGGGGGGTACCCCCACACACTCTAGCTAGTTTATACCACGCGTATTTGTGGTAGTCGCACGCAGTCGTAAAGAAGGAACTGGAAAAAGAACTCGCTTCTGAAAATGTCTGATATACTAAGGGCAAGACGCGGAACGTTCTATACACTTGCTAAACTAGAAGAAATACTGACCCGAAGTGATTCTGAAAATGAGATTGTTGAGGAAGAATTTGCCGACGAAGAGTATGAAGCTGCCGTAAACGATGGTGCAAGAGAATGGAAGGATGCTACGTTTTCTGATCAACAGGGTGATAGTAAAAGTGATGAAGATGTCGGAGCTGCGCCAGTCATTGTATCAATGAAAAATTAGTTTGGGAAGCAATAAATTATCAACGTCATATTTTTCCGTTTGATGATAGTCAGTGCGAAAATAATATCCCCGAACTAAAAGTGTACAACACACCGTATGAGTGTTTTGAAGTGTTCTTCGATGAAAAGATAACCGAATATATTGTCGAGGAAACCAACAAGTTCTACAAGTATGTTTTGGAACATAAAGAACATGTTGCTCCCTTATGGTGCGTGTCAAAAAACTGGAGATACAAAAATATTGGTCCAGAAACCCGCTGCTTTTGACACCTGCTTTTGGTAATACGATGCCTCGAAACCGTTTCTTGTACTTTTCTGACAACAATGTACCAAGAGACGACGATCCGTTGCGCAAAGTTCGGAGAATTGTTGACCACCTGCGTAGCCGATTCAAGGAGTCTTTTACACCATTCCGGGAGTTGTTCATCGCTGAAAGCTTGATTCTGTTCAAAAGTAAATTATTTTTCAACCAATATATACCATCCAAGCGGTATAGGTTTGGAATAAAATTCTTCATCTTGTGCGATTCACATACCGGCTACATTTTGGATTTTATAATCTACACTGGCGCCAAAACCGAAGTAGAGAAGACCGATCTTGGAAAATCTGGTGATGTGGTAATCACATTATTGGATAGATATTTTGATAAGGGACACACCCTCTACTTAGACAATTGGTATAGCAGCACCGATTTATTCTTCTGGCTGTACGGACGATGTACAAATTCCTGCGGCACTGTCCGTAAAAACTGGAAGAACATGCCAAAAATGCAAGAGAAGTTGGTGAGAGGGAAATTTACATTTCGTACTGCGAAAAGTAAGATTATTTCTGTAAAGTGGTGTGACAAAAGGGAACTTTATGTGCTGAGCACTGCTCACGATCATCAAGTTTCCACTGTAGAAAAATTGGATCGGACAACTGGGAGAACAATTGTAAAACCAAAGTGCATCGCCGACTACAACAAATACATGGGAGCTGTTGATAAAACTGACATGCTGTTGAGCTCGGTCGAATGTGTACGAAGGACCACAAAATGGCACAAAAAGTTATTTTTTCACGTTGGACTACGCTTTACTCAATGCTCATATGACGTGACAAAGAAGAAAGTACCTTTGGTCCGATTTCAAATGGAATTGATATCGGAAATTATTGCGAGCAGCAGCGCTGAAACGATTGTGAATACTGCACGAAGTGGACATAGATCTGCTCCACACTGTCTAAGTGCACGACATTTTCCAAGAGAAGTTCCAACAAAAAATCCAAAATTGCGGACGGGTCGGAAACGATGCTACGTTTGTGGACGAAGAAGAGGAAGGAAACGATTTACATGTGCAGGGAGTGCGATGTTGGTCTGTGTGCAGTGCGTGTTTCGAGAAGTATCACACATTGAGAAAGTTGAAGTAGTTTTTTCAAACAATAATTATTCACTTTTCATTTCAATAAATAATGTATGTTTATTTAAAAAACTGAAGAATGTATATTTATTTTTAGAAAAACTGTACTTACGGAAAAACAAGAATGTAAAATTATTTTTGAAAACCGTAACTATTGTTTTGTAACCAAAAGAAAATTGAGTAAAAGAAAATAATAAAATGTTTTATCACGTAGATAACCTATCCCACTTCTCATCATTTTGTACGAATGAAAGCAGTTTCAGCATGATGCTTTGTCGACTTGCTGCGCAAAACGCATATTAGCGCCGCAAGGGAGTACCAACTCCCGGCGACAAGCAGCCGCAGTGAAAAGGTTAAACATTCAAAATGGGATATAAGGAATATGTCATACAATATGTATGCACAACACAGTCACAATCTTTTACACACATTTGACATACTAATTTATTTACAGAAAAACATTTCACAGTTGCAAGTTTAAATACAGAAATTCGTAACAGTCACATATTAATAAGTGGCAGCAGTCTTCATCGTGTAATCCAGGCGCTAGGATTCAAATTCAAAAAGGACTCCAACCATACAGCTTTATTGGAAAAAAGTTACATCGCAGAAATACAAATGATATTTCTTAAACAATACATTACAGAGATCAATTCACCTAATTGTCGGCAAGATGGCTATAAGGATGAGAACGTAATTGCTATGCGGAATGAAGCTTTACAGAGACTCCGATTAGATGTTTTACACTTTAAAAACCATGTTTCTACTAGCTATAAGTAGTAATACAAGTGTGTTAGTTCATATTTAATACAATTAATACAAATGATGATTATGAAACGTAGTAGCCTTGCTTCACCACTTTAATTACAAAAAAGAACACTATTGGAGTATGGTGCTACAAGTCTGTTTTTAGAGTATTTATCGGAGCTTTCTTCTTTTTTTCATTGTCAATCTTTCTCTGCCGTTTATGTTGAGCAGCGATAATGTATGGAGGATCGACACATCTCAATCCTCGTTAGTAGTACTGAGGCACCTTGGCCGCCATCTTGGATTTTTTGGGGAAAACCCCCTTTTTATATGCCCACGTGGGGGACCGGATTTTCCACCCTTATTTTTACTCGCTTACGTGTAGGACGTGTTTTTTCACCCCTATTTTTACACACCCACGTGTGAGACCGTATTTTCAACCCCTGCTGGAATTTTTATCCCTAATTATTTTTATATACCCTCCTGTAGGACGTGTTTTTTCATCCCTATTTTTACATACCCACGTGTGAGACCGTATTTTTCCACCCTTATTTTTACTCGCTTACGTGAGAGACTGTATTTTTTACCCTTATTTTGAGATGGTGATCTTTTAATTATTTTTATTAATATAAGATGATGATCTTTAATTATTTTTATTAATTAATTATCCTAGGGGAAATTCTTAATCTGATAGCTTTAAGATGATGATGATCTTTAATTTTTATTAATTAATTATTTTTAGCCCCTCGGAAATTATGTAAAAGATAGTTTATTTAATTTTGTGTTTTACTATTAGCATTTATTAGAACTTGTTTATCAGATATTATTTTAAAGAATTGATTAGATAATAATAATCACGTACACATTGACTGTATTTCCTTATTTTGCTTTATTAGCATATTTTTTTATCAAATGAGATTGTTATTACATTTATTTTAATGTCTATCTACAGGTTGTGTTTAGGGGGTGGGGGCTGGTCTAGGGATAAGTTTTAGGGATGGGGGCTGGTCTAGGGGTAGGGACGTTTTCTGGTAATTATCTGCAGCCTTAATTAAGGTCCTTCTGGCTGTAACCCCTGGAGGTTGCACATGCATACAATGTTGGAAATTGCATGTGTTCTGATTGAAAAAGATTTTAGTCTATTTAAACGAACCTGCTGGTGGAGTACCTGTTAGTATCGTTTAGCGATTCAAGATGGAAGGTCAGTTTAAGCACCCCTTTTCGGCTATAGTTGCAGGTCCGTCGGGATCTGGGAAATCGTATTTTATCGTTGATTTTCTAAAAAATATCGAAACCGCTTGCGATACAGCTTTTGAAAAAATCATCTAGTTTTACAGTGAGTGGCAGCCTTTATTCAAAGATCTCTCTGTGGAGTTTCAAAAGGGTTTACCTGATATGGAACAGTTTGACGGGAAAAACCTGTCTTAAGAATCATTGACGATCTAATGCGCGAAACTAACGGCTCTGTGGTTGATATTTTTACAAAGGGCTGTCATCATCGAAATCTAAGTGTGTTTTTCTTAACGCAGAACATATTTCATCAAAGACGTGGACAGCGGGATATTTCTCTCAACGCACATTACATAATTTTGTTTAAGAACCCTCGTGACAGAGCTCAGATACAGCATTCAGCAAGACAGATTTCGCCGGACAACCCAAAATTTTTAGAAGCCGCGTACCAAGATGCTACTTCAAGCCCGCACGGATATTTATTGTTCGATTTAAAACAGAATACACCGGATGTGCTACGTTATAGAACAAACATATTCGGGCCTCAAGGTATCTGCCAGGTATATATAGCGAAAAAAGGGTTTAAGCCTCACAGTCATAAAGATTACATCATATATGATGGGTGACATTTTAAGCGAGAACACTGATACCCTACATGCATTAGCCAGATTAAGTAAAAGTCAACGTGACGCTTTATTGAAATGTTTGGATAGTAAGCAGGTAGAGTGTATTTGCGAGTGTGCACATAACATTTTAAAAGGTCGTGTACCTCTGTCAGCTGATCAGAAGCAGAGACTCTCTCAACATAAGCACACCTTAATACGCTTGGCACAGAGAGGCGAATCTATAAAAAAGAAGAAACAGTTTCTTGTACAAAAAGGTGGTGCATTTCTACCACTCCTGTTAGGACCATTACTCGGCGGAATTCTGGGTAATCTGTTTCAATAACCATGGACCACACCCTGAAGAAGATGATTATTCTACCGATGGACTTTATACAGCGCTTACAGGCACCAAATGTTACACAAAACAACATTTTAACGCAGTTGGGTAACGATATGGATAAAGTTTTAAAAACCAAAATGACCGACCATGACAAATGGCAGCAGTACAACCAAGAAGGGATATGAAACGAATTCGAGCGAGGAAGTTTTTACAATTAGTACGGTGATAAAAAGAAGACCACCAGTTTATAGAATAATCGATCTTAATAACGACCCTGTTGAGGGCACCTTTTACGAAGAAGAATTACAAGTTGTTACGGTTGATAAAAATACTCTATTCAAAGTCGATAAGATTGTAGCAGAGAAGGGCCGTGGGCGAAATAAACAATACCTGGTCAAGTGGCGTGGATACAGTGACAAATTTAATAGCTGGGTGTTAGCTTCGCAGCTGAGAGATATATAAAAAATGGAGTTTTATCTTACCTTATTGAGTAATAGCTCTATGACGTATTTTCCGGGTAATATGACGTCAAGTTTTATTACGCAACTGCCAAAACGAATAAGATTAACGGGCTCGTGGGTTGTAGGGATATCGGAAATTCAGTACCCATGTTCTTTTACCGCTGTAAGTGCAACAGATAATTTAATTTATTATAGAACAGAGCCACCAAGCGAGAACATGTTAGAAACGATATTAAAAAAGGCCTCAGAATATTTCCAACTCGACAACGAGAAGATCATTTATATTGAAGATGGCTGGTACGTGATACGATTCGCTTCGGGAAATTACGCTAGCATAGAAGAAATTATCAGCGAGCTAAATAACCATGTACTAATTAGTAAATTGCTAACAATCGAATATCATAATCTAACTAAACGCGTCACTACGAAATTAAAAACTCAGCTCTCGCTATTCGGATTCTCACAACGTCTAGCCTTACAATTGGGTTATCGACCGTATCAGAACATAGCTATGGAACCGATACCCCCTCACCCCGCTAGTATATGTATAGGATTACCAACTCAGATGTTTGTTTATTGCGACATCGTTGAACCGCAAATTGTGGGTGATGTTTTATCTCCGCTTATGCGTATAATAAATATTACTTCAGAAAACTATGCCTACGGGGGTCATAAAGATGTTTTTTTTCGCCTGCACACTACATACCGGTAATGACGCGGGAATTTGAAAACATCGAGATTAATATAAAAACAGATACGGGTGCAGCAATGCCATTTGAGTTTGGAACGCCGTGCCTGAAGCTACACTTTAAGAAAGTACAATAATGGTTTGCCCTTATCAGCAATATTACATGAATCAGGCCGGTAACGGTATCGGCTCTATTTACAGAGGTGTGCCCTATCAACGCGGTCATGGAATAGGGAGCGCAAATAGGCGCAAAGGCTATTGGTAAAGAAGCTCTTAGAACGGGTGCTAATATTCTTGGTGACGTCATAGAGGATCGACCTATTAAGGATTCGTTTCAAGAAAGATTTCACGAGGCAGGTAGAAACCTTAAGCGTAAAGCCGACGAGAAAATCGATAAAATGATGGAGTGTTCGGGTTATAAAAGAGTACGTCTGACCGATAATAATCAGTCTCCACTGAGAGCTGTTGCTAAGAAGAAGGCTGCTAACGACGATATATTTTCAAGATAATGGCTTTTCTACATGCACAATCGTGTGAATGCGTCAAGTCCGAATTGGATTTGTTCGCTTTACCAGCGACGCAGACAAGTATCGAGAGTGGTGAATGGATATTTTACAAGCCCTTATCAGCTCTGAGTGACGACGCCCTAATAGAATTTGTAGTCCCCGGAAATGGAAACGATTATATAGATTTAAGCCAGACCATGCTGTACATTACAGCTAAAGTTCTAAAGCATGGTGATACAGCACTTACAGACGCTGATGTTGTAGCACCGGTAAACAATTGGATGCATTCGCTTTTCTCACAGGTGGAGGTTTACTTAAATCATAAGATGGTATCACAACCAAACAACACCTACGCCTACCGTTCATATATCGAAACGCTGCTAAATTATGGAAAGGAGGCCCAGAGTTTACATCTAGGATATACCTTATGGCACAATGATACAGCTGGACAGATGAATACACTGGGAAACACTAATAACGGTTTCTCGAAACGTCAAGCACTTGCGGTTACCGGGAAACAGATAAAGATGATTAGTCACGTGCACTCGGATTTGTTTAATCAAGAAAAGTTTCTCATAAGTGGTGTTGAGTTAAAGACTAAATTTGTACGACTTTTAGTCTAATGGCGGAGTAGTAATATAAGGCCGATCCTGGATCAGTTCAAGGTCACCCCATGTAAATCTTATGGGGATTTATTTCAAGGTCGAGTGAGTTTTCTCGTTATGCCAGAACGCGCTCCACGTCTCAAGCATGCTTTTGGCGGGGAATTTAAATTTTTGGGGTCACTCGCCCTCTGGTGGTGAAATCGGAAGCTTTTGGAGCTCTTTCAAGGTCGAACTTTAAGCGGGAGATTTAAAATGTTGTAGTTGATCAAGGTCAAAGCTAAAAATAGAAGTTTAGAAGGTTGAAGGTGGCGTCATATTACATTTCATAGCAATATAAAAAGGTTAAGGTGAAAAGCTAAAAATAGAAGTTGCAAGGTAATCATAAATCTAAAAATAGTTTTGAAGGTCAAAGGTTATTGACTTACGGTGGTGTCATATTACATTTCTTAGAAATATAAAAAGGTCAAGGTGAAAAGCTAAAAATAGAAGTTGCAAGGTAATCATAAATCTAAAAATAGTTTTGAAGGTCAAAGGTTATTGACTTGCGGTGGTGTCATATAACATTTCTTAGAAATATAAAAAGGTCAAGGTGAAAAGCTAAAAATAGAAGTTGCAAGGTAATCATAAATCTAAAAATTTTGAAGGTCAAAGGTTATTGACCTATGGTGGTGTCATATTACATTTCTTAGAAATATGAAAAGGTCAAGGTGAAAAGCTAAAAATAGAAGTTGCAAGGTAATCATAAATCTAAAAATAGTTTTGAAGGTCAAAGGTTATTGACTTGCGGTGGTGTCATATAACATTTCTTAGAAATATAAAAAGGTCAAGGTGAAAAGCTAAAAATAGAAGTTGCAAGGTAATCATAAATCTAAAAATAGTTTTCTAGGTCAAGGGTTATTGACCTACGGTGGTGTCATATTTCTTAGAAATATAAAAAGGTCAAGGTGAAAAGCTAAAAATAGAAGTTGCAAGGTAATCATAAATCTAAAAATAGTTTTGAAGGTCAAAGGTTATTGACTTGCGGTGGTGTCATATAACATTTCTTAGAAATATAAAAAGGTCAAGGTGAAAAGCTAAAAATAGAAGTTGCAAGGTAATCATAAATCTAAAAATAGTTTTGAAGGTCAAAGGTTATTGACTTGCGGTGGTGTCATATAACATTTCTTAGAAATATAAAAAGGTCAAGGTGAAAAGCTAAAAATAGAAGTTGCAAGGTAATCATAAATCTAAAAATTTTGAAGGTCAAAGGTTATTGACCTATGGTGGTGTCATATTACATTTCTTAGAAATATGAAAAGGTCAAGGTGAAAAGCTAAAAATAGAAGTTGCAAGGTAATCATAAATCTAAAAATAGTTTTGAAGGTCAAAGGTTATTGACTTGCGGTGGTGTCATATAACATTTCTTAGAAATATAAAAAGGTCAAGGTGAAAAGCTAAAAATAGAAGTTGCAAGGTAATCATAAATCTAAAAATAGTTTTCAAGGTCAAGGGTTATTGACCTACGGTGGTTCATATTTCTTAGAAATATAAAAGGTCAAGGTGAAAAGCTAAAAATAGAAATTGCAAGGTAATCATAAATCTAAGAATAGAATTTTCGAGGTCGACGACGACGACGACGATGACGATCGCATAAGCTATGCATAAAAAGTAGGTCATGAGTTCATTGAAGGTGAATACTCCACTTCAAGCTAAAATAGAAATTGCAATGTCACCATCCTCATCATATTACAAGGTCAAGGTCAGAAGCTAAAAATAGAAACTGTAATGTCATCATCATCATATTACAATTCTTAGAAGTCTAAAAAATAGTGTGTTCAAAGGTTATTGATCTGTATATCATAGCTAAAAATGGTCGGTTCAAGTCCTCACTAAAAGTTGATCGCGTTACAGCTAAAAAGTATAGTGACAGCATGATCGTTGAAAGTAGCTTATGCGCGTAACCAGATATGTATGGTAATCAAAGAGATGATTCATATCTGCACTAATGTAACATAGTGGGGGTCGTTTAGAGTAACAATATAAGGAAATAGTGTAATGGGTAGTGAGTGTTGTGTAAAACATGTGGATGGCATACGCTCAAGAGCAATGGACCAAATCAACTGACCTGAGAACAGTGGTGGAACGCTTGAAGCAAGAATTTTCAGCATTAGTATTCGATGCCGAACATGAGGCGGTTTACGGGCGAGGTGATTATAGTGAAGCGGAGTGTAACGTCCTAGTGAAAAAGTATAAAAAAGGAGTAAAGATATGTGAAAAGTTTTTAAATTTAAAGGAAATATGTAGAACATGTTTTGTAGAAGAACTGAAAGCTGCGCAATTGCATCAGTTTTGCAATGATGTAAAAAAAAATGGACGGCATCTCCTGATGGTAGTAGTTCATCCTCATCAGATGCAGATTAGCCTATCGATACAATTATCAAAGTGCACTCTCCCCTCTAACATCATGATGCAGTAATATATAGGACAGTTCCGGTGTCAACTATAATTCATAAGCGTTCTCGAATCAATAAAGATGGATCTATCTGCATTGAACAGTAGCACTTTCTGTAAATCCTTCACGAACGTAAAAGACGCAAAATGTAAAGTGATTGATATGAATACTATCAACACAAAGTATGGGAAACATATTATCATTGAAACCTAGAACTTTAAGTGCATACTTACCTTAATTCATAAGCGTTCTCGAATCAATAAAGATGGATCTATCTGCACTGAACAGTAGCACTTTCTGTAAATCCTTCACGAACGTAAAAGACGCAAAATGTAAAGTGATTGATATGAATACTATCAACACAAAGTATGGAAACATATTATCATTGAAACCTAGAACTTTAAGTGCATACTTACCTTAATTCATAAGCGTTCTCGAATCAATAAAGATGGATCTATCTGCATTGAACAGTAGCACTTTCTGTAAATCCTTCACGAACGTAAAAGACGCAAAATATAAAGTGATTGATATGAATACTATCAACACAAAGTATGGGAAACATATTATCATTGAAACTCAGAACTTTAAGTGCATACTACCTTAGGATTTTATGAATAGTTCAAAAAGAAGATCGCATTCAAAAGTTTAAGCAATATCTGGTTGAGAATGACGCATTACCAGCACCGGAACTGTAGGAAAGATGACTAATTTAACATTTATGTAAAAAAAAAATAATAACATATATATATATATATCTATGTATAATTGTTTGGAAATAAATTATATACTTTTTGTTGCAAAAAAAAAAAGAAAGTCTTCTATTTTTGATTAAATGAAGGGTATATCATAATGAAGAGAGCTGCTATTGATGAGACTAAAAAAATGTGGCGTATAATATGGTGTCGCAGCTATATTGGCTAAGCTCTTCAAGGTTAAGATTTATTGGTATCATATTACAATTCATACCAACCAAAGCAATATCTGGTTGAGAATGACGCATTACCAGCGCCGGAACTGCAGGAAAGATGACTAATTTAACATTTCTGTAAAAAAAAAAAAAATAATAACATATATATCTATGTATAATTGTTTGGAAATAAATTATATATTTTTTGTTGCAAAAAAAGAAAGTCTTCTATTTTTGATTAAATGAAGGGTATATCATAATGAAGAGAGCTGCTATTGATGAGACTAAAAAAATGTAGCGTATAATAATATGGTGTCTGCAGCTATATTGGCTAAGCTCTTCAAGGTTAAGATTTATTGGTATCATATTACAATTCATACCAACCAATTTTCAAGGTTAAATTTTATTGACAAGGTGTTGAGAAGGTATAATATTACAGTTCTTATGTTAGACTCTTAAAGGTTCTTAGGAATAGCAAAATAAGCATTCTTAACCAATCACACATGTAACTGACTTTGTGCATGCTCGGTATTGCTCAGGTATCCTCGTGAGTCTACCTTCTATATAAGTTTAAATTTTATAATCACATATCATTCCTTCAACATCATGTTTTCTAAAAGTATATATATATATATATATATATATATATATATATATATATATATATATATATATATATATATATATATTAAAGCACTGTTTTGCACATTAAAATCGCTTACGTATTTACTATTGTAATAGTGTGTGTAAACCAGAAAATCAGTTCTATTTGTTTAAATGTAGCATGTAGAAATACTGACGATTGTATTAGCGCATATACAACACGCTAACGAAGACAACCAGACAAATATAGAAAAGTAATGATTGTTATAATTGATGTGCAAGGATTCAAAACAGCAAGAAATATATTTACACCTAAGGAACTAGCGATATATAATGGAGAGCAAATTGCTCATTACGTATTCAAGCCTCCATTTTCATGGCACACCTTGGATAGTGAATTTCAAAAGCAAGCTAATTGGTTAATACACAACCACCACTTTATCAAGTGGGAATATGGATATACTTCTCCACGTCTATTCCCTAGTATACTTAGTGATTGCATATCAACAACAGATGAGGTGTACGTTAAAGGACGGGAGAAAGCTGATTTTATTCAAAAATTTTTAAAACAAAGCATTACGGTGTTTGAAGAACAACATACTTTACCCAAACTTCATCCATGCTGTTTTTTTCATACACAAAACACTTGTCGCTGTGCGCCGGCTCACGTATATCATTTATATGAAAAATTGTAGTGAAATTCTAATAAAGATTTATTAACTGACAGATCTTATTCCCATGTATTACCTCAACGCTTTTATGAGTATTTCAAAGAAGAAGAAGAAGAAGAACTAGATAATTGAAAATGTTATCTAAGAATAAACATTTGGATAATGAGAACCTAAACTGCTTTCGGTCTACCGGAAACAGATACCGCTTCTGAGAAACAGCTACCTGTTTTTGAGAAACAGCTACCTGTTTTTGAGAAACGGGTACCGGTTTTAGGTCTGTTTTTTGAGCTGTTTTCGGAAACCAGGGAAAGTTGATTTGAGCTGTTTCTGCCTGTTGCTAGAAAATAGGGATCTATTTTGTGAGATGACTGCATCAAAGTTTATGCTATTCACATTTTCGGTGTTTACAAAATTTAAAGAATATTTGATAAAGGTTATATACCAAATTGGTCTAGTGAACTTTTCAAGATTGTTAAAGTGCGTGTAAGGAATCCGGTCACGTACTTACTAAAAGACAGGGACACCTATTTATAGACAGGAACTGCAAAAGGTTAAATATCCGATGTGGAAAAGGTCATTTGACGTAAAAAGAATAAAGTGTACGTAAAGTGGTTGGGATTAAAATAATATTCATGGATCGATGATGATAATGTAGTTTATAAGCATATTATTGTAAGGCAATAATCTCATTTATAATTCAATGATGCCGGTAAGAACAACAAGCACTTTGGAACACTTAAATTACTGTAGAAAGCATCACTATTGGTTTAATAACGGATATAAATAGTAAAGTCCTAGAAAAATGCGCTCTTAAAAATTTAAATTTTTCGTCTAATTCTAAGCAAAAAAAAATTTTTTTTTCAGTGCAGTTGTGTTTTAGAAGTGGTAATCTATCATTTCACGTATAAATTTTTTCAAAATATGAAAAAATTACACTTAAATTAGCCAATTCCATTTTGAAACAACAAAAAGCACTTAAAACACACCTTTTTGTACTTACGTAAGCTCAGAAGAAACATATGCATGCAATTTATCCATTTAATGTATCTAAATGCTCTTTAAATTGCCCAATTCAATTTTAAAACAACACTTAAAACATGACTTGTAATTTTCGGTGCAGCGTTAATAATAATTCTAGGATAATGAACGCAGTTATTTTGCTGTGAAAGCATTTAGCAAACATTCTATTTTATGTCATCAGTTTACATTACAACTTTGAAACGGAGTTTGTAAATGTTTGAATACATCATTTGTAGATTTTAAAATTCGAATTTATTTAACTGGTATCCTTTGCGCTGTTATTTATTTTTCTACACGCAAAATTGAGGATTTTAACTTAACCATTAAGCTGTTATGATAAAAGAGTATATTTATTAACATATAATTATGATAAAAAGAGTATATTTATTAACATATAATTTATTGTTTACTACTACATTTCATAATGTTGTTCACCTTCTTTTTTGTAACAGTTTTATATTGATAATTACATAGCAGTTTAATCATTAAGAGTGAAAAATTAGAATTTATTGTAGATAGACTGAACAAATAACAGGTGTAAAAGATATAGCAGTTCCAAAATTTTCTAAATACTAAAACTAATGATTTTATTTTATGAAATAAAGTATTCACACCTGAAACGTAAAATTGACAGTTGGATCTGTTTAGTGATATCAACAGTTGTTGAATTTACAAGAAAATAATTTGATATGGTTTTATTCGATACTATTAAACATACTTTTATGTGATAAGGTTATAATGTTATTTCTTGGTACATAATTTGAAATCTATCCTCAATGCTTTTACTTTCTTGATTAACACCTTCAGTCTTTTCTTTCTCTCATCAATACTTAATAATTGTTTCTTTCTTTCTCTTCTTATCATATTTATGATCTTAGAATATAACTTTATATTCTAAGTTTATGATGCTCTTGTCATGTTTAAACGTTTTTTTTTTCAAACTCAAAGCTGTCTCATTCTTCTATCTTTTTCACACTATTTTGCTTAAGCATACTCGTATAACACTTAGTAATAATGTTATTAACCTTTGATTATAATATAAATTGATAATTGTCAACCATATACGTTCAGTCCTGCTTCTTCATTTATTTTATAAAGAGGTTTTTTTAATTGAAGTAATGACTGGTAAGTAAATGTCATGCAAATTTTTTTTATTGAAAGTTAACGTGTTCATTATAGCTGTAGTAGAAAACTTAGAGTTTAACCGAATGGAGGAGGGTATGTAGGATATTATATGTGACATGTTTTAATTTTGATTTTCAGATATAATAGTGATAAAAGAAATTAAAAAAAATATCCGAATGTGAGTAATGTTTGTTATGTTTCAGTTTTAAGTATTTATGTTTTAGCATGATATAGTTCTAATTAAAGGTGATGGGACACCACATGCCAGGACCCATGGGGTCTACAAAATAACAATTAATAATTTGCAATATGTATTGTTCAACGACGATGACCTACCTGAGACTATGTGGTTAATGAGGGTATGTATTTCTATACATAATTATAATTTCTTTAATTTAACTAATTTCTTTTGTTTCAGATCACACTTTAAATTTTATCTATAATTTTAATTTTTTTTTTACTTTGTTTATATTCTATGTAAATATATACCACGTACGTTTTTTTTTTTATTATTTTCCCTAACCGTAATTATGATTTATTAAGCAATTAACAACGTTCAGTTACGTATTACCGTTGACTGAAAATTACTCAATGGTATTACTTGAATTGGTAAAACACATTTTTTTATCACATTTTTTGGCAAATTTTGAAATTGCTATCATTGGCGCTCTTATTTATTGGACCTATATACGAAAATTCAGAATTTTTGGGTAAAGGATTATCGAGTTGTGATTTATTAAGCAATTAACAACGTTCAGTTACGTATTGATAAAACAAAATTTTTTTTATCACATTTTTTTGACAAATTTTGAAAATACTATCATTGGCGCTCTTATTTACTGGGTCTGTATACGAAATTTCAGAATTTTTGGGTAAAGGATTATCGAGTTGTGATTTACTAAGCAATTAACAACGTTCAGTTACGTATTGGTAAAACAAAATTTTTTTTATCACATTTTTTTGGCAAATTTTGAAAATGCTATCATTGGCGCTCTAATTTATTGGATCTGTATACGAAATTTCAGAATTTTTGGGTAAAGGATTATCGAGTTGTGATTTATTAAGCGATTAAAACCATATATATTTACATATAACTATCATTACTATCACTACCGTAATTACTTATTTACTAATACATCTTTCATTCAAATTATAATGCACCTTTATTTAATACTTTTTTCATGGCACATTCACTCGAAGTTGCATCATTTTCTTTTTTACCTCATACAGCTCTAAATCTACCCTCAATTTTTTTTATTTCCTTGATTAACACCTCAAGACTTTTCTTCCTCTCGTCAATACTTAATAATTCTTTTTCTCTTCTTATCATTCTTATTACTTTCACCATTTCTAGCAATAAAAAGTTTACTGAATCATGCAATCCCGGAGAAGCCTTTTTATTATAAACATGCATCCTTTCAAAATAAGGGTTTAATTATCCCTGTATATTTTTTGATACGTGTACCTTTCAATTGTTCATCCGGGTTGTTATCACAACGAGCTGCATTAGTTGCAATTAAGATTGGAGCGTATAGTTCGCCTCGTCTTCGCTAGTTATTAGACGTTTATCTGGTTCATTCATTATTATTAGATCATAGAGACCGCTCGCGCCATTATACCGAACCCCTTAATAACCAAATCCTTTCCGTCTGTATTTACCGGTGTCTTGTCAATTGACCACTTATCGCTTGAAATGCCGTAAAGGACTCCATAAGTGGTATCAATTGCATTAGATGCATCACTCAGCATTCGCTCTATGTATATCCGTGGTAATGGATCATATTGTTCCAGAAATTCTCTCGATGCGGCAGTATTGAGTACAATAGAATCGGCACGCTAGTCTCGAGGAACGATGGTGTCTCTTGAAAATACAAAAGTTGTGCGTGAAAAAATTGTATCTTGCCAATGGTACAATTATATGTAACGTAAACGTTGTCAATTGCTTCCATTAATAAATCATAACTGGGCAGTCCTTTACCCAAGCAACTCTCTTCATTATGATGTACCTACTCTTCATTTAATCAAAATAGAAGACATTTTATTTTTGTAATAAAAAATACATAGTTTATTTCCAAACAATTATACATAGACATATGTTATTATAATTTTTTTTTTTTTTTACAGAAATGTTACATTAGTTGCCTTTCCTGAGCTGGTAATCTACATGTCATTCTCAGACAGATATTGTTTAAACTTTTCAATGCGATCTTCTTTTGAAGTATTCATAAAATTGTAAGGGAAGTATGGACTTAAAGTTCTGGTTTCAATGATAATATGTTTACCATACTTTGTGTCGATGGTATTCATATAATCACTTTATATTTTGCACACACTCCAAGTCTTTTACGTTCGTGAAGGATTTACAGAAAGTGCTACCGTTCAATGCAGATAGATCCATTTATTTTGACAAATTCTGTCCTGTTTAATAGCATAAACTTTGATGCAGTCAGCTCAAAAACAGATACCTATTTTTCTAGCAACAGGCAGAAACAGCTCAAAACAGCTTTCCGGTTTCGAAAACAGCTCAAAACAGACCTAAAACCGGTACCGTTTCTCAAAACAGGTAGCTGTTTCTCAGAAGCGGTATCTGTTTCCTGTAGACTGAAAGCAGTTTAGGTTGACCATTTGAGGACTACATAAACACTTTAGGCCTAATATTTATGTATCAGTATGTTTTATTATTATAAATAATACAAATTACAATTGGTCTTTTATTATTATTCTTACAGAAATTACATTCTACGTTAGTTCCTTAAGTACACACTATATTACAATAAGTTATATTCATACTAGTCGGTACCTATACAAGCAGGACATTTATATCCGTTATTAAACCAATAGTGATGCTTTCTACAGTAATTTAAGTGTTCCAAAGTGCTTGTTGTTCTTACCGGCATCATTGAATTATAAATGAGATTATTGCCTTACAATAATATGCTTATAAACTACATTATCATCATCGATCCATGAATATTATTTTAATCCCAACCACTTTACGTACACTTTATTCTTTTTACGTCAAATGACCTTTTCCACATCGGGATATTTAACCTTTGCAGTTCCTGTCTATAAATAGGTGTCCCTGTCTTTGTAAGTACGTGACCGGATTCCTTACACTTTAACAATCTTGAAAAGTTCACTAGACCAATTTGGTATATAACCTTTATCAAATATTCTTTTAAATTTTGTAAACACCGAAAATGTGAATAGCATAAACTTTGATGCAGTCATCTCACAAAATAGATCCCTATTTTCTAGCAACAGGCAGAAACAGCTCAAAACAACTTTCCTGGTTTCCGAAAACAGCTCAAAAACAGACCTAAAACCGGTACCGTTTCTCAAAAACAGGTAGCTGTTTCTCAAAAACAGGTAGCTGTTTCTCAGAAGTATCTGTTTCCAGACCGAAAGCAGTTTAGGTTCTCATTATCCAAATGTTTATTCTTAGATAACATTTTAAATTATCTAGTTCTTCTTCTTCTTCTTCTTCTTTGAAATACTCATAAAAGCGTTGAGGTAATACATGGGAATAAGATCTGTCAGTTAATAAATCTTTATTAGAATTTCACTACAATTTTTCATATAAATGATATACGTGAGCCAGCCAGCGACAAGTGTTTTGTGTATGAAAAAACAGCATGGATGAAGTTTGGGTAAAGTATGTTATTCTTCAAACACCGTAATGCTTTGTTTTAAAAATTTTGAATAAAATCAGCTTTCTCCCGTCCTTTAACGTACACCTCATCTGTTGTTGATATGCAATCACTAAGTATACTAGGAATAGACGTGGAGAAGTATATCCATATTCCCACTTGATAAAGTGGTGGTTGTGAATTAAATTAGCTTGCTTTTGAAATTCACTATCCAAGGTGTGCCATGAAATGGGTTTGAATACGTAATGAGCAATTTGCTCTCCATTATATATCGCTAGTTCCTTAGGTGTAAATATATTTCTTGCTGTTTTGAATCCTTGCACATCAATTATAACAATCATTACTTTTCTATATTTGTCTGGTTGTCTTCGTTAGCGTTTATATGCGCTAATGCAATCGTGCAGTATTTCTACATGCTACATTTAAACAAATAGAACTGATTTTCTGGTTTACACCCTATTACAATAGTAAATACGTAAGCGATTTTAATGTGCAAAACAGTGCTTTAACATATATATATATATATATATATATATATATATATATATATATATATATATATATATATATATATATAATTCTTTTAGGAAAACATGATGTTGAGAATG
Source organism: Vesta saturnalis (assembly GCA_036346205.1). Classification (NCBI taxonomy): domain Eukaryota; kingdom Metazoa; phylum Arthropoda; class Insecta; order Coleoptera; family Lampyridae; genus Vesta; species Vesta saturnalis. Next base: position 915,334 of record JARFJB010001731.1, on the reverse strand, counting down.
ATATGTGATTATAAAATTTAAACTATATGAAGGGTAGACTCCACGAGGATACCGAGCAAGCATGCACAAAGTCAGTTACATGTGTGATTGGTTAAGAATGCTTATTTTGCTATTCCTAAGAACCTTGAGTCTAACATAAGAACTGTAATATTATACCTTCTCAACACCTTGTCAATAAAATTTAACCTTGAAGATTGGTTGGTATGAATTGTAATATGATACCAATAAATTTTAACCTTGAAGAGCTTAGCCAATATAGCTGCAGACACCATATTATTATACGCTACATTTTTTAGTCTCATCAATAGCAGCTCTCTTCATTATGATATACCCTTCATTTAATCAAAATAGAAGACTTTCTTTTTGCAACAAAAATATATAATTTATTTCCAAACAATTATACATAGATATATGTTATTATTTTTTTTTACAGAAATGTTAAATTAGTCATCTTTCCTGCAGTTCCGGCGCTGGTAATGCGTCATTCTCAACCAGATATTGCTTTGGTTGGTATGAATTGTAATATGATACCAATAAATCTTAACCTTGAAGAGCTTAGCCAATATAGCTGGACACCATATTATTATACGCCACATTTTTTAGTCTCATCAATAGCAGCTCTCTTCATTATGATATACCCTTCATTTAATCAAAATAGAAGACTTTTTTTTTGCAACAAAATATATAATTTATTTCCAAACAATTATACATAGATATATATATATATATATATATGTTATTATTTTTTACATAAATGTTAAATTAGTCATCTTTCCTACAGTTCCGGTGCTGGTAATGCGTCATTCTCAACCAGATATTGCTTAAACTTTTGAATGCGATCTTCTTTTGAACTATTCATAAAATCCTAAGGTAAGTATGCACTTAAAGTTCTGAGTTTCAATGATAATATGTTTCCCATACTTTGTGTTGATAGTATTCATATCAATCACTTTATATTTTCGTCTTTTACGTTCGTGAAGGATTTACAGAAAGTGCTACTGTTCAATGCAGATAGATCCATCTTTATTGATTCGAGAACGCTTATGAATTATAGTTGACACCGGAACTGTCCTATATATTACTGCATCATGATGTTAGAAGTGCACTTTGATAATTTATCGATAGGCTAATCTGCATCTGATGAGGATGAACTACTACCATCAGGAGATGCCGTCCATTTTTTACATCATTGCAAACTGATGCAATTGCGCAGCTTTCATTTCTACAAAACATGTTCTACATATTTCCTTTAAATTTAAAACTTTTCACATATCTTTACTCCTTTTCATACTTTTTCACTAGGACGTTACATCTTCACTATAATCACCTCGCCCGTAAACCGCCTCATGTTCGGCATCGAATACTAATGCTGAAAATTCTTGCTTCAAGCGTTCCACCGCTGTTCTCAGGTCAGTTGCTTTGGTCCATTGCTCTTGAGCGTATGCCATCCACATGTTTGACACAACACTCACTACCCATTACACTATTTCCTTATATTGTTACTCTAAACGACCCCCACTATGTTACATTAGTGCAGATATGAACCATCTCTTTGATTACCATACATATCTGGTTACGCGCATAGCTACTTTCAACGATCATGCTGTCACTATACTTTTTAGCTGTAACGCGATCAACTTTTAGTGAGGACTTGAACCGACCATTTTAGCTATGATATACAGATCAATAACCTTTGAACACACTATTTTTAGACTTCTAAGAGTTGTAATATGATGATGATGACATTACAGTTTCTATTTTTAGCTTCTGACCTTGCCTTGTAATATGATGAGGATGGTGACATTGCAATTTCTATTTTTAGCTTGAAGTGGAGTATTCACCTTCAATGAACTCATGACCTACTTTTTATGCATAGCTTATGAGATCGTCATCGTCGTCGTCGTCGTCACCTCGAAAATTATATTCTTAGATTTATGATTACCTTGCAATTTCTATTTTAGCTTTTCACCTTGACCTTTTTATATTTCTAAGAAATATGACACCACCGTAGGTCAATAACTTGACTTTGAAAACTATTTTAGATTTATTATTACCTTGCAACTTCTATTTTTAGCTTTTCACCTTGACCTTTTTATATTTCTAAGAAATGTTATGACACCACCGCAAGTCAATAACCTATGACCTTCAAAACTATTTTTAGATTTATGATTACCTTGCAACTTCTATTTTTAGCTTTTCACCTTGACCTTTTTATATTTCTAAGAAATGTAATATGACACCACCATAGGTCAATAACCTTTGACCTTCAAAACTATTTTAGATTTATGATTACCTTGCAACTTCTATTTTTAGCTTTTCACCTTGACCTTTTTATATTTCTAAGAAATGTTATATGACACCACCGCAAGTCAATAACCTTTGACCTTCAAAACAATTTTTGATTTATGATTACCTTGCAATTTTTTAGCTTTGACCTTGACCAACTACAACATTTTAAATCTCCCGCTTAAAGTTCGACCTTGAAAGAGCTCCAAAGCTTGATTTCACCACCAGAGGGCGAGTGACTCCAAAATTTAAATTCCCCGCCAAAAGCATGCTTGAGACGTGGAGCGCGTTCTGGCATAACGAGAAAACTTACTCGACCTTGAAATAAATCCCCATAAGATTTACATGGGGTGACCTTGAACTGATCCAGGATCGGCCTTATATTACTACTTGGCGGCACACGCTTCAAATTACAAGACGAATTATAGACGCTAGTTTACTGGTGAGACGTATGCGAATCAATCCAACTATTCTAATTGCACACGCTAAAGCTTTAGAAACAACAGCCGCAAAATATCCTGTTACAAGGACCGACGTAAAAGTGTTAACTATACCTGCAGGCATACAGCGAAAATCGCTGGATAATGTTTTCCTGGGTCAGTTACCTAAAAGATGCATCGTAGGCTTTGTAGCAAATAAAGCCTTCAACGGTGACTACCCCTCAAATCCGTTCAATTTTCATCACTTCAATATTAACCACATGTCGTTATATATTGACGGGCAACAAATTCCTTCGAAGGCCTTACAACCAGACTTTACAGCTAATAGTTTATACGTAAGAGCATACCACACATTATTCTCTGGTACGGGTATTCATTTTTTGAATGAAGGTAACGATATATCAAGAAGTGATTATCCCAACGGCTACTGTTTAATGGTCTTTGACCTAACACATGACCTGTCTGCAAACGCTAGCACGCACTGGAATTTAGTTAGAAACGGCTCCCTTCGGTTAGAAGTCGGGTTTGAAGAAGCGCTCACCGTAACCGTTAACTGCTTGGTGTATGCAGAATTCGATAACGTGATCGAGATCGATAAACATCGGAACGTCGTTGTGGATTTTAGCTGTTAAAAGTGGTAGCTCTAATCTGCAAGCTTCAGTGTACAGCAGCAGCCGATAGAAGATGGACGCATACTTGGACGTACAAGGGTTTAGTGGTGTTAACAACGAATTCATACCTAAAGAAATTGCCGTGGTTACAGATCACGGCGGTTTATCGTTAATGCTAATAAAACCACCGTAAGGTTACTTTATATCAGCATCCATGTCACGACAGATAAAATTTATAGAGGATAATTATCATGGGCTGAAATGGTGGTGGGGTCATGTATATTACAACAATTTTCGTGAGGAGCTGATGAGAGTGTTGCGACCATTTAACAAAATTCACGTTAAGGGCAGTGAAAAACAACAGCTTTTAAGGTTTCTTAACTAACCAATAGTAAATCTGGAGGAGACTGGTTGCCCGTCGATTAAACAGTTGAAAAAGGAAGCAAAAGCATATAGCTGTTTAAACCATAACATCACTGAGCCTATGTGTGCACTGGAAAACGCATTACTATTGCAAGACAGGACGCATACCAATTCCAAAGATGTATGCGGTACAAGTGTTGAGATGCTTGAAATCGATCCCCAGCCACCAGAAGAATGTGTTTCGGCTTGTATGTGCTTCTAATCAACTACCGAGGCACGCACCTCGACCGTGTGCAATTATCGTAAACACGGATCCTGCAAACAAACCAGGTCAGCATTGGATCGCTATCTACATTGACGAGAATGGTAATGGAGAGTATTTTGATTCCTTTGGACGACCACCGCTAGGATATCATTTACGTTTTCTAGAGAAAAATTCCCGATGCTTCGTATACAATAAGACAATATTACAAGACTATCATTCGGATGTGTAGACCTTATACCTTAATGTTTCTATATTTTAGATTACATAGTTTATCAATGATTGATTTTGTAAAAAACTATTTTAATACATGTTTAATTCTAAATGATGAGATAATTAAAATATTGTTTAACGTCTGTTACCCAACCATTCTATTCTGATAAAATAAAGATATTTTTAGTGCTTTAATTGTTTTAATCAAGAACCCTGTAATAAAAAATAACCCCATTGTTTTTTTCTTTTAATTCGGCATGTGTGTTTTTAAAAATCGTGTTATAAATTTATGATTTAGTGTTTTTTAAAAAGAAATTATTTATATTATATTGGTAATCAATTTTAGACTATTATATTTAACAAGGTTATATAATTACACGGTAATTAGTTAAAAGTAAACATGAACAGTGATTTCTTACTACATATTGTTATGGAATTTAAAACATTCCAAACTCTTAATATGGTTTTTATAAAAATAATGTGTGTATCCGTATATGAATATTTTTCAAACCGATTTATTTTAAGAGAAAGGTAAATACGATTTGCAGTAAGTTCGATAAAGATAATAAGGTTTGTTTGTTTATTTTACACTATGGGGAAATCAATAGGTGGTTTTTACACAATCTAGAAAGTTTAATTACGCAAGCAACACAAAACAGTAACTATCATTCGTGCAGTAGTGTCTCAAAACGTTCTTTAAGTACAGAGTTGGTAAGTGTGGTGTTAACCCTTTATTTATTTACAGATTTTTTAATTACAGTTATAAAACACAAGCATTAAGTTTCTTTTAAAAAATATTAAGGCGTACAACATTTTTTGACGGTCGGATGGATATTATTTCAATGCAGGTAAAACTATGTTGTTATGTAATTAATTAACTTAATAAAAAAAATTTGTTTCATTAGGAATGTCAGTAATTTTTTTTTACAGTCCACTGAGGATAATTATGACATTTTCAATAAAAATAAGTGTTCTATAATTAAATTTTACTGTCATTCAAATTCCCCCACGCAAGATCAATCCTTAACACAGCTGCTATTTTACATCATTATTAGAAAATACGTTTTCTCCAATAGCATTTGACCATTTTAAAGCAATAGACTAAATAATAATATTTATATAATTTCCAACATTGTATGCGTGTGCAACCTCCAGGGGTTACAGCCAGAAGGACCTTAATTAAGGCTGAAGATAATTACCAGAAAACATCCCTACCCCTAGACCAGCCCCCAGCCCTAAGACTTATCCCTAGACCAGCCCCCACTCCCTAAACACAACCTGTAGATAGGCATTAAAATAAATGTAATAACAATCTCATTTGATAAAAAAATATGCTAATAAAGCAAAATAAGGAAATACAGTCAATGTGTACGTGATTATTATTATCTAATCAATTCTTTAAAATAATATCTGATAAACAAGTTCTAATAAATGCTAATAGTAAAACACAAAATTAAATAAACTATCTTTTACATAATTTCCCAGGGGCTAAAAATAATTAATTAATAAAAATTAAAGATCATCATCATCTTAAAGCTATCAGATTAATAATTTCCCCTAGGATAATTAATTAATAAAAATAATTAAAGATCATCATCTTATATTAATAAAAATGATTAAAAGATCACCATCTCAAAATAAGGGTAAAAAATACAGTCTCTCACGTAAGCGAGTAAAAATAAGGGTGGAAAAATACGGTCTCACACGAGGGTATATAAAAATAATTAGGGATAAAAATTCCAGCAGGGGTTGAAAATACGGTCTCACACGTGAGTGTAAAAATAGGAGTGAAAAAACACGTCCTACACGTAAGCGAGTAACAATAAGGGTGGAAAATCCGGTCCCCCACGTGGGCATATAAAAAGGGGGATTTCCCCAGAAAATCCAAGATGGCGGCCAAGGTGTATCGGTACTACTCTCGTTTTAGATTGCCTCGTATAATTTCAGGTAAAATACAACATTTGTAAAATGTTATTAACTTGTTTTCCATATTACTTTCCCAAAATATATCGTCACGTTTAATGTTTTCTATGAATAGTGGTAGCTTATGGTTCACAAATACAAACAAAGTTGCAAATCTCACGTTGCGTAATATGTAGCTGCCCTTGTACCTAAAATGACAGTTTCAAATAAGCACGTTCGTGTGTTTTCGTGTTAGCGTGTTTTCATTTGTGTGTTTTCGTGTTTGCATGTTTTTCGCGTTTGCGTGTTTTCGTGTTAGCGCGTTTATACCTATAAGATTAGGTTAGAACCCACATACAATTGCACCAAGCGGGGTCACGATAGGGGCCAAGGCCCAAGAGCTAGTTTCTGCACTTATATAAAAGGTTAGGGCCCCATACCATTTCCAACCAGGGGCCGCAACAGGGGGCGAAGGCTCTAGAACAAATTTGAAGACTTACATGGTAGTTCCTATACTTGTCTTACAAGAACCTCTTTATTATTAAAGACAATTTCAAATTTCCTGCGCAAGACCAGATCCCAGTTCATTCACCTGTCTTACAAGAACCTGTTTATTACTAAAAAACATTTTCAAAATCCCCGCCATAACCAATCAGAATGCAGAGACTTAATCCTCCAGTTAGCGCACAGCGGCTGAGTGGTGGGGCTAAGGACCAATCAGAAGTCAGAGAGGCTGGTGCACGCACGACCAATCAGTTAAAAGGTAGGGCGGGACCTAGTTTTAATCCCTCCAGTAGGACACAGCATGCACGTGAAATTGCCTAACCTCCAAGGGGTATACAGCCAAAAAGGCTCTTAATACAACCAAATTAGGAGCTCAATTCTGCCCAAGGGTTGAAAATGGCCCCCGAAAAGAAACTGGCCCCACTCTCAAAATATACGCCTCTCATGCGGGCGAGTACAAAAAGTGGTGGGGAAGGTGTCCCAGGGGGCGGGGTTTGTCACGTAAAAAAGTGGAGGGGAGGGTGCCCCACTTCTACTTTCAGCAGCTGGAGCTGCTTTTTGTTGAGTAATTATTAAAATTCATTTACACGAACAGAAATGTGATAACAATAAAAGTAAGGTTTAGTTAATGAAAGTTATCTTTATAAATTAAAATCACTTAGTTGACGTCGAATCGTTTCACATTTGCATAAAAACAATATAAATTTTTACTCAATGATTTTGGAAATTGTAAAGGATTGAAATAGAACCCAAACATTATTCTTTATGGCCAGGTATATGCAAGCAAGGTAATAATCGCAGGTAATACGCCCGTTACAAAACAATCCCCAACGTGCGAACCATCACAAAATAGCCCCCAACTGAAGGACAAACAAAGAGGCCCATTACAAAATGCACCTTACAAGGGATAGGTATTAACAGGTTTACACAAATGGCGAAATGAACAGCAAATTTCTGCAATTACGTAACCCAGAAAAATACTATAGTCACTGATTTCGTAGATCTTCTGCGACTACACTTGTAGACTCAGGCGGCGATATAACTGCATTGAAGAGACATGGTAGATGGAAATCTACGGTAGTAGCAGAAGGATACATTGATAACTCTATCAAAATAAAATGGACACAGCTGAAAAAATCTCAAACTCAATACAACAAGATCTTTCTTGTTCAACATATGAACCCAATGAGACCATATTATCTACAAATAATTAAAATATTAATGTAGATTTAAGTTCGATTCCTAGGTTTAACTAAACACACTGTGTAAATTCAAACATTAATATTAATATTGAGAAATAATTTTTCTTACTAGTTAGAGAGAAGTTCAATATTTTGTTTCAATGTTATTAATTCAATGTTAGTCATTTAAAAATAAAGATATGTAGCACTTAATTGTAACTAAAATTATTTGGTAGTCGTGGACAAAGTATAGTATTTTACTCGCATATAACGTATGTTATTCACTTGGATCATCATCCGCGTCAATAACCGCCATCATTATATGCATGCTGTATAATATACTGTTAAGATCTATATGTAGGTGTTTTTATTTATTTGAAATATGCAACTGTTTGAAAAATATTTAGGAACAATTAAAATCTGCTAATAATAAATCCACCCTCTCAACCGCTGGATTTCCCTCAAAACCTAATCAGCTCCAAAAGAAGTGAAAGCAAGCTTAAATACGAAAGTTTTATCGTTCTGGAGTTATCGTGGATACATAATAAACGATCTTGGTGAAACTTTGTTGAAAGTCATAAAATGAGCAAATAAGTCGACTTAGCGAAACTTAGTGAAAAAAAGTTCATTGCATAACGTTCTATATCAACATACGGATATGTAGGTTGGAAGATATGTGATGTGGAACAACATATGGCCTAGATATTTAAACTTGATGTCCGAAGTCAATAGACACCTACGCTAATTTAATGTTATTCCAAAGCCGCCCACTGCTATAAAAATATCGTTAATGCGGTTTAAGCATTTTAAATTTTACCTAATTAATTTTTAATGCATTTTGGCTGCATATTAATATAGAAAACTAATATAGAAAATCTATGTGAAATTAAAATATCATTAGAAAAGGTCTTTAGATTTTCGTATAAAGTTAATAGTTAGTCAGACATTGAAAAAATTAAAGCAAACGCTTAAATTCTACCTTAGAAGTGTTTTTCCGCCAGCTTACGCTTTGTATCAAAAAATTGCATAGAATCTAATTAACCGATATGTTAAGATCTATATCTAGGTGTTTTTATAGCTTTATAATATACAGCTGTTTCAGAAAAAATTGATAAAAACAAAAAACTGGCCCTATTAAACTTTTCCTATCCGCCGCTGGATTTCGCCCAAAATTAAGCTTGAATTCAAAATCGCAAGTACGTATGTAAAGTAATTGTGGATACTAACATACAAACACGCTTACACGCACGCACAAGCGCATACACACACAAACACACATACACACGCACGCGCACGCCCACGCCCACGCCTACAACCCCCCTTCTCAAACCACCGCCACCACGACCACGCACTCACACGCTCTCATACACGCACACGCACAGGTGCACCCACGTTGTAGTGAGAAGACAGAAGTAGCATAGACTATTTTCGGTTGTAGTAAAAAAACTGTTACTTTGCACGTTTTATGGTTTTGTGCACTCGTGTAATTGTTCAGTTGTCTCGGTTTAAGGAAGTCTTCCGATATCCGCATGATAAATCGGATCTGTTTGAAGTGAAAACTTCTAAAAGTTCTTAGAAAGTGATTCTTTCCTCAGGATAACCTTATTCGTTAAGGTAGGCATACAAAGGTTTGACGATACAACCGGTGCGCGCGGATAAGTATTCGTATCATTTTTATTTCACTTGTTCTACAACTAAATGTCCTCTTTGAAGCTATGATTACATTAACAGGCAATATTCCGATCATTAGCTACATTAATGTCGCTCTCAGTTAATGTGCGGGATTAATGTGTTTTAATCTGTTACAACCATTATAGCAGCACCATCATGTCGACAGAGCAAAACATATCAACGTAACAATTCTACGTCATTTCACAACAATCACTGCATCCACAAAAAGCTGCAATCCATAAGTGTTTATGAAACCTAGACTATCATCCATAACTCCCTTCAATGTTATAACTCCACTCTTCAGCGCATATATGTCAATGTGACTACGGGTTCTCACTGGTCAATGTCATGGATCAATAAGATTGAATCAATGTCATTGAAAGCAGAATTGAATTCGAAATACGTTCACACTATTCAATGGCATTGAATCACTATTCAATGGCATTGAACATCCAGTTGAGAAAGTATCAGTTTTAAAAATGGCTGCAAAGATGAAAATTGTGCGTGCTGGAATCCGTCTTGTGTGTGAATATTTAATAAATCAAGTGAGAAACAAAAAAATAAGAAAACCTCGACGCTGGTGGGTCAGGGAATGGATATTACGACGGAGAAATGAAGGTGCTTCGGTTAAGTTGTTGCCAGAATTAGCTGCAGATGACTTGGATATGTATAGAAACCACTTAAGAATGAGCGAAGAAAAATTTGAGGAACTTCTACAAAAAGTGGCACCTATTATACAGAAACAAGATACTGTACTAAGGAAAGCTCTTCCTGCAAAATTAAAATTACAAGTGGGTCTAAGATATTTAGCAACAGGAGACTGTTTTGCTACATTGAGTGCATTGTATAGAGTGCCCAAGAATAGTATTTCACAGTTTCTACCAGACATTTGTAAAGCTATATACGACGGTTTGCAAGATTTTATTAAGGTAAAGTTATTTACAAATTCAGCGTTTTTAACACTTAGTACAGTGCAATTAATTATTTCTTGCGAAAAAATTCCTGCATCGATGACCTGAATTTCATATTAATTGCACTGTACTAACTGTATAAAACTAAAAAAAAAGTAAGTAGGTATAGTCGCGGCAAACTCTTTTCCAATGTGGGGATAAACGTTAGCGCTTGACATTGTTGCCAAACCTATGAAATTCGACGTCAACATAAAACTTAGGTTATATTGTTTACATTTATTTTGAAACTTAGTTTTTGATGGAAATACTCGTTCTCAACTAAGTAACAATACTTTTAACAGTTCTTAGATCATTTTGCAATGATTAAGCAATTGTAACATTTTGAAGTAGTCATGTATAATTTCGAGGAGCTTATATTTATCATCAATTAATATTGGGAAAATCTCAAAATGTGTAAAACGTCAAAATTAGAAGTTATGTGTAAACAGAAGAGCTGACAATATTGTAATTTATTCGGCAGTTCTAACAACCCAACAACGTGTATTTCACTAACATAGATATAGCATTTGTAATTATCAGGGTTATTATGGAAGTTGGTATGTTAAGTTTGTCTCGCTCTAAAAATTTCACCCCCACAACGGAAAAGATTTTGCCGTGACTCTATACATTTGTTTTTAAATATTGGTGAACGCTTGACTTATGATGTCTGCATCATGTGAATGTTGCGAGGGTGACGATGAATTGGAATATGGCGATGGCCCTTCGGAGTAATTGTGTTGAGACCAGGTAGTATTAATTACGTGTTGCTCTGATGAGATTAATTGTTGCAGTCTTTCTTGCGTCATTACTGACTGTAATTTTTCTTGACACAGAAGTGCTCTTTGGAGTGGCATTTTTCTCAATTGACATGCTAAACTCTTACAAAAAAGATCAAATTCGTCATCACTCTCTTTGCACTCGTTTGAAATAGCCTGCAATTTATTTACGGCATCTTCTATTGAATATTCACATATATCGATGTAGGCACAAATGGCAGAGTAAATGATGCTAGAGTATTTTCAAAATCATCTTTATATGAAGCTATAGAGAGCAATTTGCTGAATCTACCACCTAACGGAGTTTTTGTTGGCGATGATGCTTTCCCTTTGAAGACAAATCTTTTGAAACCCTATCCTAGAAGTACTCCACTATCACTTCAACAACGTGTTTTTAATTATAGGCTTTCACGAGCCCGTCGAATTTTCGAAAATGCTTTTGGCATTATGGCATCGAGATTTAGAGTGTACGAAAAACCATTTCCCCTGAAAGTGAAAACAACAGAAATTGTTGTTAAAGCAACATGTGCCCTGCACAACTGGCTTCGTAAGACCTCAAGTCGTACAAATTTTCCTTCCGGATGCGTTGATAGGAAGATGTAGAAAATGGGACTGTTATTACAGCTGATTGGCGGCACCATATGTTTGAAGGATTACTGGAACTGCCACATGCAGGAAGTAACAACTACACTAAAAATGCTGGGCGATTACGTGATTTGTATGCTGAAAAATTTACTACAACTGAAGCTGTCCCTTGGCAATGGAATATGATATAAAAGATGTTTGTTTTACCCGTAACTATTCATGTCTACAATAACGTGATTGTTTAGTTTCAGCTTGTACGCATATACTATTATAAAACAAATAAATATAAACATACTAACATTTAATTTTTGTTGTTTTCCACACTTTTCCTCGTTAAAAGGAACACGTGTATATATATTGTATTATTTACTCACCAAGTTTGAGGTACTCTCTTTTGCAATGGACACCTCTCAAAATGCGTCGGCCTGGGCAAACCAGAAAAGTTTAGGCGGTACACATCTTCTGTTCCGGTACCACTTTTATTTGCCTTCAATAACTTAGTTAGTTCAGATTTGTAGGATGTGCGAATACTTTTAATTTTACTTTTTATGTCATTTGTTGTATAATTAAAATAAAATTGTAATGGTGAGGTAGGTTTAAGAAAATTTAAATGGCCAGTATAATAACAATAAACATAATAATAATAATAACAAAATGGTGATGTAATTTGTACATTGAATAAACGCCAAATGTAATCTCTAAATACAAATTTTAACAAACTGAATTACTAACCTTTCACCACTAATTATATGCCGTCTCGTCCACAATCGATTGATTAAATATAGGAGGTTCTACTATATTGCTTTGTTAATACACCTGAAATGCGGCTTGTTTCTCACCTGCTTAATTATTTTCCTTCTCTTATTAATAAAAACAATGTATAATTAAATGCATGCTCGAGCGCCATGTTATCTTTGTCCAGGAAAATAACAAAACCTAAATAATGAACAATAATAATTTTCTATAAATAACAAAATTAACAATGTGCAATTAAGTTTATTTACCCAATATATGGATGGTTAAGGAGAGGTAAGAAAAGGTTTTAAAGCTAAGCTTAAAAAAAATATAAAATTTACCACATAAATTCCTCAGTATAATGATTTCTATAGACAGCTTCCTGTGTTTAAGTATGGATGCGGAACGGTCAATCAGTATGAAAGCGTTTCTACATCTTCCTTGCCTATTCTTGTAACAACGCAATCAACTAGGTATTTGAAGGAATTTTCGATCCACTAAACTTATTGTATTCTTGATGTTTTATTGTATTAAAATTGCATTTTAAGATGATATTATTTGAATGAAGAGAAACTTGTGTAAATAAGTAACTTAAGAGCCATTTAAAATATAAATATAAGTATGAGTAAGTAAGTAAGCAAATAAGTGCCTTAAGTGAGTGTAAGGGAATAATATAAGTACTATAATGATTGTACGTAAGTGTACGTAAATGTACGTAAGTGCCGGGAGTATCGTAAGTGCCTGGAGTATCGTAAGTGTACGGGAGTATCGTAAGTGCCACCAAAATTCTGATGGCACCAAAAATAAAAATTAAGTAAAACCATTATAACAATGACTTCTGCTTCAACATTCAGCAGCAAGTGAAGTAAAAAATAGAGGCTTTCAGAAACGCTTCTGTAAATGCCCTCCCTCAAGAGGTGACACACATTGCGCGAAATACAATGATCAGGTCAATTTTTAAAAGAAAGGAACTATAACTATTTATATAATATTACACCCAAAATATATGTTCTATGAAATGCAATTTAAGTTGCCTTTCTCAATTTTACATGTAAATAATTAAAAACTCCTCTAATTTTACGCCAAATAAATTAATGATCTTAGATTAACGTATTTTTTAATACAACCACAAAAAAAGGTTGTTACAATTGTCAAACCCTCTATTTCCATGCTTGAACGAATTTTTTCATAACATTTTTCACGAATCGTGATATTTTTATAAGATTCACTTCGTATGTTCCACAAACATTCTTCTCTATGGTACAATTCCAAAAATGTAGGTATATGGTTATCTCGCCATTTGAAATTTGACATGCTGTTAATATAAATGCAACGAATGGGCTAAACAACGGTAATAACACTACACGTCCGAATTCGCCAAACTGAATAATTGTTATGAACGCCGTTTTAAATTCTTACTCTATTGTTTGTAAATGCAAAATGTGCATATTCGACAGTGGTTATCAGCTGTTGCGACACAGATGATGCACGGTTGTTATTATTTTAAGTCGCGGGAGTACGTATTTGTTTCAATGTAATTGAAACCCTGTTCTGACTCTTCAATCGTTGTTCAATTTCATTGAATCAATCCCATTGATCAATGAAAGTAGACCTGCCTTTCACTTTCATTGAAACGAAACATTATGGATCAATGTCGTTGAAATGGTGTTCACATTAGTCAATTTCCTTTCAATGACATTGATTCAATCTTATTGATCCATGGCATTGACCAGTGAGAACCCGCCTTAGACATGAGCTGACTGACTCAAATATTATTATGTTACTGTGCTGCTTCATTCCCAAAATCACGTTACTGTGCTAAGGATACTGTGCTGTAATGAACATTGAAAAGATCTAAAGCCGTAAACTGTATAAATGAATTACTATTCTAAATTCAATTAATTTATTAGTAAGTAAGATATAATTATAATCTAGAATTTTTAATCCTAAAAGAAGGAGAAAGAATCAAACGGCAAACTTATTCCTGGTTTTATTAAAAATAGGTCCCGCTTCCTTTACAATCAAATATCTGAAAAGGAGGGTCCCACTTTTTAATAGTTTCATCTTTTAGACAAAGGCCAGGATAATTTGTAGATACGAGGCGTCCGTGTCTAAAGCAATTTCCATAATCTAGGAAGACATGATCTCCTTTTATATTGCCAGCTGGAGCGTAGTTGCAATAAAAATGTACTCCAGTTGATGTATTGTCAAAAATTGGTTCATGTCCAGACAAACTCATTGCACAACCAATGAATCTAGTGTTTGACCACATCATCTGAGTATAGTTATCGTATTTCCCACTAAGTTAATTGTAAACTTAAATGAAAGTTGTTAACATTGTAGAATTACATACCTAGTGTAACTATATACGATCTCCGTAATTGCTTCTTCATGTTTCCCTCTCCATTCGTTCATTACTGTAGTAAGAAAATGGCTGAAGTTAGAAACATTTGCTGTATTTGATTGGTATATATTTTGACCAAAATTTCCAGTTGAAGTGTTTCTACAGGGATCTACACTACCGGGACCGCTACAGGAATTTGATTGACACTGGGCGAGAAATTCTAGCTCCATGCTCCACAGTAATTCATAAGAATCCTTAGAAAAACTACATTTTTCTAAAAAAGGAAAGCACAGCATCTTGTGTCTCTCGTTATTATGATATTTTATTTTCATCCGATAATTTCATCATTTTGTAATTGGGTCCGCATCTTTCAGTACATGAACAAAACTAAAAAACCTTTAATTTGTTTATCTCTATTTTTAAGTAATACAATTTTACCGCCTTCGAACAGGCCACAGAGTACGCCTCATCGCAACGTATTTTGCAATATGGGTTTGAGCAATTGCACAATGCAAAAAATGAAAATGTATGCAAAAAAAGAAAGTAAGCAGAAAACATAACTTTTCAATTACACCTTACCTCTGCTTTATGACTTATTTACAGATGTCTCAATTATTTTTTTTATAAATACGCGCTGCCTTTATAATGTTTTATTCACAATTATCACAGATTCATAAAAGATAGTAGGGAAATAGTTTCAACTCATACAAAATAGGAGAAAACAGTGATTATTTTTTTTGTCTAACAATATTTGACTTTTGTGTAAATTCAACCAATCCCGGTGTAAAATTCTTACGAATGTATGAGAATTTTACCGGTTAGTTCCTTTATAATAAATGTGTCGAATAACATTGTTCCATTGTGTGCCACGTGGCTGCTTTACAAGCGAGAAAAAAGCTTAATAGGTTTTATAACTGAATCAAAATTCCCCTAATTAATGGTTGGTGGCGTGAATTAATAGACTTCAGTCTTTTATTTAAAATTATAACTCAACTAAATGTGATTCTAGAAATAATATTGACATACATCCCTCATCATACGATTTTTGACACTTAAAATCAAACTCCTTTTTTACCTTCTAACCTACATATATACAGGGTGTGGCGCGAAGAGTTTTGATTAAAAGTAATGGTGGATACAGTTATGTTAAAAATCTGAAATTACGAAGCTGTAGGTTTTGGATGACGCTGAGTTCAAATATAATATTGTCCTGAATGTGGCACTTTGTTATTTTAAATAGAACCTAATATTTTTAGTTTTATTTTCGAATTCTACATGAAATTCTAGATAAAATTTGTGCACAATGTCCTATACCAAAAATGAAGTATTTTCGAGATATTTCGATTTCTTTTTAATTTTGAAAAAATCCTAGTCCACATTGAATAACGATATCTCCATTAATAACGAAGCTAGTGACGTGAAATTGTAACCAATAAACAACAAGCGCTTGCCCGTTAACTCCATATATCCATCTCATTGATATTTCATACAGGGTGTTTTAAACTTAGCCGCCAACATGCACAATTTAAATCATTTATAAGTTGCTTACTTTAAATAGAACACCCTGTATTTTATTACATTTTCCGTTGTATTTTTTTAAGCCAATTCGTTTGGTATCAGTATTCCCTATACCTAAATCCAACCACTTTTGAGATATTTCATTATCTTAGTTAAAACATAACAACACTTAATTATTTCAACATTAGTAAAGGGTAGGCCATGATTTCCATTATTTAAGGTGATGTTTTATTTTTTTTTTCATAAGTTATTAATTCTGAAAAGTAACCAATCGCCTGAAAGGATTATTAATTGTGGATATCATTAAAAACGTTGACTAGGTATTTTGTATTAATTTAATTAGATAACTTACAAACAAAAATAACTAAATGTAATATTAAACAAATAAAGTTTTATAATAAGTGTTCAAAATTAGCACCATCTACATCTAAACATTTATGAATTCTTTTCATTAAGTTATGTCTTGTAATTCTGGAAATATGGTCGGGTGTTAGAGAATTAAAAGCAAGTAAGACAATCCATCTATCATCAAACATGTCATAAAGATGTTGAGCAACAGGCCCAAAGTTGAGGAGGTACTCCATCTTGCTGATACCAAGCTGAAGCCGCCTCTCCATTTCTTAAAGTATGTAACGCCGGTCGTATGGCTTTTTCTAATATGTGGCAATATCTTGTACCATTTAAATTTTCATCATAAAATCTTAATGCTAAAATTTTATCGTCTTTTATTGCACAAAAAACATTAAAACCCCAACTATCTTGGAAATAACGTTCTCTACTAACATGTGGATTTTCATTAGACCAAAAATGGGAATTATGTCGATTAAATAATCCATTTTTCCTAAACTTTGCTTCATCACACCATATAACTTTTTTTATGAAGTTTTCATCCTCTTGGGTCTTCATTAAAAACCATTCACATAATTCTATCCTTCGAGGAAGATCACCTAATTGTAAGTGTTGCACCAAATGATATGAAAATAGTTTCCATTTGTGTTTTTTTAAATGCGATGAATTTTTCTCGTGTCGACAAAGTAAGATCTCTCACAATCTCTAATGGAGGCATTTGGAGAGGCCGTAAAATAACCCAAAACATTAATTTCGTTTATGTCACTGTCCACTAGTGGTTCATTTTATTAATCTTTGTCTTAAATTGACCAAACTGACGGCAGTTTTTAAGCAATCTTCTTACAATATCACCAGTGGCATTTGGTCGATTTGGATATCTTTCTGCAAAAACACGACAAGTCCGTTCAATAATTCTATTACACCCGCCGTAAATAATAATAAGATTTAAAAATCATCATTAGTAAATTCTACATTTGGCATTATTTACTATGAAATACAAACTGGTAAAGAAAACTGTCAAAACAACATAAACAATTAACGTTCTAACTATCAATCTTTGACAGCCATGGCCTACCCTTTACTAATGTTGAAATAATTAAGTGTTGTTATGTTTTAACTAAGATAATTAAATATCGCAAAAGTGGTTGGATTTAGGTATAGGGAATACTGATACCAAACGAATTGGCTTAAAAAATACAGTGGAAAATGTAATAAAATACAGGGTGTTCTATTTAAAGTAGGCAACTTATAAATTATTTAAATTGTGCATGTTGGCGGCTAAGTTTAAAACACCCTGTATGAATTATCAATGAGATGGATGTATGGAGTTAACGGGCAAGCGCTTGTTGTTTAGTGGTTACATTTCACGTCACTAGCTTCGTTATTAATGGATATATCGTTATTCAATGTGGACTAGGATTTTTTCAAAATTTAAAAAAAATCGAAATATCTCGAAAATGCTTCATTTTTAGTATAGGACATTGTGCACAAATTTTATCTAGAATTTCATGTAGAATTCTAAAATGAAATAAAAAATATTAGGTTCCATTTAAAATAACAAAGTGCCACATTCAGGACAATATTATATTTGAACTCAGCGTCATCCAAAACTTACAGCTTCGTAATTTCAGATTTTAACATAACTGTATCCACCATTACTTTCAATCAAAACTCTTCGCGCCACACCCTGTATATCGTCGGCATAATGTGAAAATTACATAACTCCAACGTTGCCGGATTTTAGTGTTTTGCACCATCTAATAAACAAGTATGGAATTTATAAACAACTTAGCGCTTTCTAAAAAAATTCTAGATGTCGCTCAAAAACAAGATGAATCTGCACAACTCCTGCCCTTTAGGTAGAAATATGATAAGTGCATAACTCCCAGTAGACAACATGGTGGTGTAGGCCGCAGTGATTGTCATTGTGTTAATTTGTTAATAAATCGACTATACGCACCTTTTACATTCAGTACTACTACCGCCATCTATCTATGAAACGGTGAAGATGTACGAAACGTAGTGGTCTAGTTTTATCATAACCTATAAAAACGTACGTAATTTTGTTAATTTCGTGCATGTTGAAATTGTGTTTTCCGGCGATTTAATTGGGGTATGTAAAATTTTTTTTTATGGAGTTTAAAAAGCTATTTTTTCTCTACATTTCCTGTCTACTACCATTGATCTAATTATAAGAAGTGATTCATGTATATTCATTTGTATAGTTGAGTACACTTTGAGGTAAAATGGTCTCTGTATGTTGAGGCAAAATGACCCCGGGAACCATTTTACCCTCGCTTAGTTATCCAAATAAAGTTTTTATTTGTACCGGAATATTTTTAATAATAATCGAATGTATATTATCTTTTCAGAAATAATGGTTAGAACTTATGTTCGGAAGACGACAAGACAACAATGGGATTCAAATTCTATGCGTTGCCTTAGAAAATATTTCTAATGGCATGCCTTTTAAACGAGCTGCTAGGATTTTTAATCTGCCTTTGAGTACTTTAAAAAGAAAGGCCAAAAATCAAAATCAATTGGTAAGTGTAATAAAAGTAGACCTTGTCGTTATCTAGTTTTAAAATATACCTAAGCAGGGAGATGTCATCTAATCATCGTTTTTTTTTTCAGGCAACAGGTTATTCAAAACGTCTCGATAGATTCACTACAACATTGCCCGAAGAATTGGAGACTTACTTAAAGAAGTATGTATTAGAGATGGAAGACAGATTATTCGGCATAACGAAGAAGAATAACATTTGTCAAATGGCCTACGAGCTTGCAGAAAGGAACGGTATTAGTCATAGGTTCTCTAAAAATAAAAAGGCAGCTGGTACGGCTTGGTTTAGAGATTTTCTAAAGAGACATCCAGAGATTTCTTTTAGAACTCCTGAGGCAACTTCAGCCGCCAGAGCGAGAGGCTTTAATAAAGAAGCAGTCGCTAAGTATTTTTCTCTTTTAGATGAAATACAAAGTAAAAATAACATGGATCCTATGAGAATATAAAATATGGATGGGCCAGGTATCCAGACTGTCCCTAGCAAACTGCCCAAAATTTTAGCACACAAAGGGCGAAAACAGGTCGGCTTTCTAACAAGCGCTGAGAGGGGGCAAAACGTCAGCGTTGTTCTCTGCGTAAATGCTGCTGGTCAATTCATTCCTCCAGCAATAATATTTCCTCGTAAGAGAAGGAATGAATTATTATTTCAAGGCGCTCCGTATGGAACACTTCTTCTTTACAATGAATCTGGATACATTAAATCTGATACCTTCATTTTGTTCTTAAAGCATTTTCAACAACATACCCAGTGTTCAGTTCAAAATAAGGTCCTTTTATTGCTCGACGGACATTCAAGCCACAAGTCTGTCCAAGCTATAGAGTACTGCAGAGAAAATGGCATTATAATGCTGTCGTTTCCTCCACATTGTACACACGAGATGCAACCATTGTATGTAGCAGTATTTTCACCTCTAATGGCATATTTCAACAAGGAAGTTATTTTATGGCTGAAAACAAATTCTGGAAAAGTCGTGACCCTGTATAATATTGCTAGCTTATTTGGAAAAGCATTCAGAAGAGCTGCCACACTTAACAACGGACGCAGTGGATTCGAGAAAACCGGCATCTTTCCTTTTAATCCGAACATATTTCCAGATTGGAAATTTAAACAATCCTGCACAACCGATCGTCCGTTAGAGGAAAATGGAACTGGTGCTCCCATCAACAAACAAAAAACTCCTCCACAAGCAGGTATTTCTTCTGGTGCTCCGATCAGTGAACAAAGAACTCCATCTCCACAAGTAGGTACTTCTTCGCTTCCAAGGAATTCTACTGGAATAACTATAAGGAAAAGAAAAATTCGTTATATATCTTCATCCGATGAATCAAAGGAATGGGAAGCAAGCGGACGATCTTCAGATGAAGTAAGCCTTTTTGAAGATAATGAAACGGACTTATCAGAAAATGAATCCTCATTCACTGCAGCTTCAAATCCGGAAGTTGTTGCTTCAAACTATAAAGACGACATTAAAAGACCTGCAGTCGACAATTCAATCCCAAATGCAGGACTAAAAGTTAGCATTACAAGGTATGAAATTCAATCATCGTTGAAGGATACTTTAATAACTCCATTTGACATATCTCCACTACCTCAGGCACCTTCTCAGACCAGAAGTGCAAGACTTTCTCAAGGAGCAACTATTTTTACCTCTACACCAAATTATCTTTCGATAAAAGAAAAAGTGGAAACATCGAATGCAATTTCACAAGCAGCTAAGAAAGTTGTAAAGAGAAAGGTGTTTAAAAAAAACAAAGAAAATAAAGAAAAAATTGATGATAATGAAGACGACGCCGCCTGTATATTTTGCTTAGAATTATTTAGTAAATCGCAGGCAAAGGAGGTTTGGATTAAGTGTAATTTGTGCAAAAAATGGGCTCATTTATTGTGCGCGGGCGTTATAGGAAAGCAGCAACTGTTTATTTGCGATTTTTGCAAATAATTAATTTTTTTTTATTACTGTTTTTATATAAAAAAAATATGGGGACCATTTTACTCCAGACGGAGGGTCATTTTACCCTAAGCTTGTTGTAAAATGGTCCCTTTTGAGCTTTTTGAAAATAATATTTTTTTATTGTTTTTATCGTTAGGTACAATTTTTTCAAGGAAATATGTTCTGTTATGCCCCTTTTAATGTTTTATTAAACTATAATCATATATGCCGTTTTTTCTTATTTTTATCCTAAAAAATTGTTAGAGGGACCATTTTGCCCCACTTTCCCCTATATTTTTTTTCCTATCTTTGAGTAATAAATAAATAAATAAATTTGTGGCATAAACCTTAATTTCTTTTCTTGCTGCAGTTATGCACATTTCACATTCATTATTTATACGTAATCTGAAGGAGTTATGCATGTTTTCAAAAACTTTTAAGATAAAACATTATAGGCAGCAGTTATACTATACATAATTGCTTGTTAGGTTTTTGTAAATTCAAGACCAGTAATTCTTGTTACATATTATATTAGTGACTAAATTCAAAATGTAGGTATATTTCAGAATATTTAAATATTGAAATTCGTGACATAGCTACTTTCAACTTTGTACAAATTAAATTAAAGTGTTATTAACTTGGATTATTTTTTTCAGTTAAATGGATCCTAAATCCAGAAATTTCAAAATACTGTCTTTAGGTCTAAAAGGGAACGTTGTTTTAAAGGGTGTAACACATAATCAATCTCGCAACGAAAACCGGTTAAAAAACAAAAAATGTGCAGCAGAAACAGAATCAAATGATAAAAATTTATAATCAGCCAAAGAAAATGTATTAGAGGAAATCCGGAAAACAGAAGAGCTCTTTACACAAGATGGCATAGATTATACTACAATCTGCGATGTAGATGAAATAAAGAAACTTTGACATTTTTTCCACGGCACATTGAGCAATGCGGCTAAAAGTAACAATGCGATTGAACAAGTGGAAGAAGAAAATAAAATTCCAGATACTTTAAATGAAGAGCAAGTAACACACAACATTACAAGAGACAATGTCAATACCGAAGTAGATGAGAAATTGACGTATAGTTCTGAAGAAGAGGTGACAACATATAATAACTATCGCGAAAATACCGAAAATAGTGAAGACAGTTCAGATGAAGAAGTTCAACCCCCACGAAAAAGAGCCAAACGCAGGTTGAGTAATCCGAAAACGTGGAAACATAATGCCGTCAAAAATAAAAGAGCGAAAGGTATGGAGTACATGGGAAGAAATAACAATAAATTTGAAATTAAGGAAAATAGAAAAGAACTCAAAATGGGATGCTCGTGTAGGGAGAAGGAAACAAAAAAAGATGTGGCAAAAATTATGTGTCACAAATTAACGGAAGGAGAAAGATTGTGTATTTTTACCAAATTTTAAAAACACACATGATCGTAAATGAAGATTTATGTATCATCTGGGGTTCTACAGAAAGAACCCAAAAAAGCCAGAGATCGAAAAAATTTGGAAATCAGTCAAAGATCAACTTCCTATGAATAATTCTTAAATATAAATGGTCAAAACTTAAGGGTTGCGAGACATCATGTCTGGATGCTTGTGTGTGTGTGTGTGTGTGTGTGTGTGTGTGTGTGTGTGTGTGTGTGTG
>JARFJB010001731.1:630000-890000 GCA_036346205.1 Vesta saturnalis | reverse complement strand
TTTTTTATTGTAGATTATATTAGTTTTAAATAAATAAATGTTTAAATTCATCTCACATGAAGTAAAAATACAGTGGGAGTATAAAGTAGCAGAGACACTCGTAAATGGGTCTGAGTTTGCGGGGTATTTTTTCCGAGGGTGTTTTTTCAGTGTGGTATTTTTCATGAGGTTTGTTTTTCGGGGTAATATTTCATGGGGTATTTTTTCCGCCGCCCCTTTGTTTCACCCCCCGAATAAAGTGAGGAGGAATATATGCAAGAATCAGATTCTAATGCTGGGACTGACATCGAATTAGAATCTGATTTTGATTACGACAGCGATAGTTCTGACGATATTCCCCTTGCCCAATTGTGTAGAAATAACAAATAATAATGCTAACAAGCATCCTACTTGGACCCCCGTTGCAAAAAATTCACCGAGAGTAACGCCAGATTACCAAGAGGTTGAAGATGAAGACGAGGATGTTTGGGAACCAGTCGCCTATTTTCAAATATTTTTTGACCAAGATTTAATAAAACATATTGTAGACCAGTACAACCTATACTGTGTCCAAAGCAATCCAAATAAATCACTGAACCTGACGGTAGCTGAATTAAAGCAGTTTATTGGTGTTACTATGAACATGCCACTCTTCGATTTACTTCGAACACGTAATTATTGGTCTCGTGAGTTTAGATTGCCACAGGTGGCTGACATTATGAGTAGAAACCGTTATGAAGAAATCAGGCGATACCTACACTTCAACAATAATGCCAACATGCCCGATAGAAATGAAGACAATTGCGATCGCTTATATAAAATAGTCCCTTTTTGATAGTCTCGTTTCAAAATGTCAGACTATACCTAAGCAAGGGCAGATGTTTTGCGTGGATGAACAAATTGTACCGTTCAAAGGCAAATCTGCTCTAAAAACGTACAACCCCAAAATTTTTGTATTGTGTGATGTATTTGGAACCATATATAATTTTGATATATATATATATATATATATATATTTATTGGTAAAATTTTACCTAAACCTGGTCATCGGGATATTGGGGCAAGTTCTAATACAGTTCTCCAGTTATCAAATATACTTCCCAATGACAACAATTACTTACTATATTTCGACAATTGGTTTGCGTCGCCTCTTTTATTTGTAGAATTACACAAAAGAGATATAGGTGCCATAGGATAGGAACAATAAAGGTATGCAGGTTTCCAGGGTTACAGTTCACCAGCAATAAAGAAATGAAAAAAAAGGGCAGAGGATGCTATGAAGACAGTTGAAGACATCAAAATCCGTGCAATTAAATGGTATGGTAATAGGGCAGTTAGTTTGGCTACGACTTTCGGGACAGAAAAGAAAAAAATAAGGTGCCAATACAAAAACCTTTTGCAGTAAATATATATATATATATATATATATATATATATATATATATATATATATATATATATAATCAGTTTATAGGCGCTGTAGATCTTCTTGATGGTCAAATACCCTATTATCGGACGAATGTGCGTTCTAAGAAGTATTACATGCGTTTCTTTTACCATTTCGTTGATATGATGGTTATCAACGCATGGAACTGGTACAAAAGAGACTGCAAAAAAGTTCTAATTGATGAAATTATGTTTCATAGGAAGTAAGCCTCTGGACAATCAGAGTATCATCTAGGTATTCCAGCTAATCGTAAGCAATGAGGAAAGAGAGTTAAATGTACCTACTCCAATAAATATAATTGAAGATTGAATTTTTAATAATTTTTGGTTTATAGTTAATCCTGTTAATAATGGGAATCAATCCTGCTATAATTACAAATACAAAGTGGTTATACATGCATGGATGAGAAGAAAACCACTTTGACAAAATATGAAATGTTATTTTGATTGTATACAATATTACAGCCTGTTTTAACTGCATAATACATTAGGTCTTGTAGTGTCCCCATGTACCCTATCTTAGAAAGTGTAATTTGAACTTATTCGCAATAATGCAAATTCAAGAACAAAACAAGCGCTAAGGTATGTATCTTGACTTTACTGACAATAATGCTACTATTACTCAAATTAACTGTTTGCCTTACAATGACTCCCTGGCAATAATTAAAACAGAATTTATTTACAAGTCTGATATTTAATTACTCACAACCCTCTAATCTAATCAAAAGAATTGGCCGCCTAGTGATAGCTACGCTGAGTTATTTGAATTATATAGACTTGCATGAGGTTAAGTGTTGCATTATGTGGGACAGGTAAACAAAACTTAAATTAAAATTAACGAGCTATGCGCAAATAATGCTTCAACCCGTTTATTTACTAAGGTGGGAAAGGACCACCAAGAAAATCCACTTTATTCGTAAATAAGTAAGTACACAAGTACATTAAGAAATCAAAGAATAAAAAACAATGAAAGGGTTCAATAGATAACAAAACACCATGAGATCAGGTTAAAGTGCGTACAAAATTATAACATTAAGGAACAAAAAAAATAAGAAACAGTTTGGCTACACATAAACATAATAAAAAAACGAACAGTGTAAAATCACCCGCACAATTGTGTCAAATAAATCAGAATAATAATTGTTATACCAAACATGTGGCTCTATACAAACAATCATGCCAGTCTTTAAGTAACTAAGAAAGTAATAATGCAGATTACAGTACATATAAAATATAACGAGTAAAATTTAACAGGCAACAACAAGGAAACTGCAATGCAGTTTAACTACATTTAGACAAGAACACAAAAATAGTTAAGGAATTTACACATACACAATTGTGTGGTTAATAAAAACACAAAAATACATACGTACAATTACAATAAATTACATATAAAAAAAATTAGTTCGTAGACAAACAATTCTAAATAAGCCGACTGATTCAAAAACACAAAAAAAACCAATTCAAACAAATAAAATACTTATCTTTTTTGGGTTTTTTTAATGGTGTATTTTAAATTATACAATCTAAACGTTTCGATAACACTTAGTTATCTTCGTCATTAGCAATATTTGTTAAACATTGTTAAAGGTGCTGTAAACAACAAATAAAATACACCATTTAAAAACCCAAAAGTATTTTATTATGTGTGATAATGGTGAAAGTTTACATTTTCATCATTTAAACAAAGCTTTGCTACGATAAAGTGTAAATAAATCGTAACAAAGGGACCGGTACCCAAGCTTGAGTGACTGCGTGAGAAAATACAGTGTCCATTTCTCAGCTGACATTCATCTATACAAAACAATAGGTATAACAGTTTTTAATGTGGTTTTCAAGTCATCTGGACACGTGTGGGTGTGTGTGTAAACCATCGGTATTGCCTATTTACAACTATAACCAAGATATATCTTTACACGCTTTGTCCACGCCTTACTACTTACACAGGAGATAATATTAAGTCAACAATGCTAATTCGCACAAGTAATGAGGGAGGGAGCTCTGTACTGTCTGATGCTAGCCCCTTTATATTAATAGATTTCGGCTTATTGAGACTGATTGCATAATTAAATAGGAACATCTTGCAAGGCAATGATTGATTTTCAATAGGTTACGTAGCCTTTTTGGATTGTTTTCTGCGCTGGTTTATTACAGAATTTAAATATTTAGGGTGGCTTGCCGTATTACCGTAAGTCGTACATCGGGGTTGTCGTACTTAAAGAAAAATAATCAAAATGTCGTGATAATGAGCGCCAGATTGTTGTTAAAACAAAATTGAGAAGAGCACATCTGGGCACACGCAAAGTAGCTAGCCAAACAGACAAATTCTCACTTACCTTACGCGGGATTTAACTCCAGGTGCACGTTCGTGAAGGTCCGGCATTTCGACCTACAAGATAGCCACACACCTTCGAGGTAATAATGCGTGTGATCAAATCAGCCGTTGTGTCAACGGCCTTCATTAACCTATTTTTTTCCGTTACTGTGAACACAGCGCATTTAAACAAAATTGATACGTATAAACAAACATTAAATATTTTACTAACTGTTGCAAGTTAAATACACGCGAGCAAACTAGTTATCCAACAGAATTCTATCATTAACTAACTTAAAACAAAAATAAACACAAAGCTAAGTAATCGCTAATGAAAACTTTCTAAATTTGTTACGTTAAGTCAATACTTTATTAAAAAAATTAACGATTTGCCATCGGATCATATTCAAAACAAGCAACATTTGATAAACAAAATTAAACTTGACTTCACACTATCAATATACTAAGTAAATCAAAATAAATAATACGCACAATATACACCAAAGTATATGTATAGTATAAGTATATAAAGTTAACAATCTTACGTCGTTAAATTTTGAATACAATTTATATGCGAATGAATACTAAATAAACAATAATAAATCGTTCACTGCACGGATGAAATCAATTTGTTATAAAAGTTAATTGCTTGAAGCATTCAAATACAAAACAAATGCGTTCATCTGCTTGTAACGGTATAATTAAATGCATAAACGTTGATCACATAAAACAACACAAACAAAATAAGTAGCCTCGATGTGTCTCTAGACCTTCTCGGCCCCTGCACAGCAAAAGTCAGCTTGGATGTAATCAGCCTCCACGTTAGCAGTTTCTCGGGATATGATCTTTTGTGGTACCTCTTACTCGGTAGTCAATTACAGTAATCCCCAAATGGCAAGTTTACTGACTTTAAGCTTTTAACTAGCTGGTTAACGGATTTATAAAATCTATATACACAGAACTAGCGCGATAACCGATAGTTCAGAGTCCTGGCGACATCAACTATTACACCTGGTATTATTTACACGAAATCTTATTATATTTACAAAGATTCTATATACAGTGAGTTCTTTGTCTATTAAGCCGGCCGATCTTATGCGCCGTGGACTGGTGTGCTCCTTCAATAACTAACGTTCGGTAAACTCAACCCGCAAAAAGCGTTAATAGGGTGTACTCGATTAAACACAATCCCCTTTCACGAATTTAACACTGACACCAATGGTCCTTTAAATCGATACAACACCTGGGGCGTTGAACCTGCAATATCCACCAAGAGGTGTTTGGATAAATAATCGCTACGAAACGTTCACAATTCCCTAGGACCGATACTTAACACAGCCACCGACACTGCGCGCAAAAGCCTACGTACTTAGGTTTCTGCCTTCCAACTTAACACTACCTAATTAACCGTGAAAAAGAAACCGCCTTCCCCTCTACACTTACATCACCTCTTACAACTTGCATCATATTTTTTTAACATCAAGCTTTCACATAGGAACTGCATTGTCAGCTTTCATGCAACCAAAACGAAATTATCTCACTAATGATTATCTGCACTCTAGGGCATGTAGCTCAAATGAATTTTTCACCTTCTTTAATGGCCATTCTCAACTAAAACGAATCGATGAACTTTGTATAGAAAGACTTGTGACACTTATTTCCCAAACTGTGCCTCAAACTGACGTTAACAGAATCGCGGTACAAAAGCAACTTAATATTTGTATCTCACATTTCTCCAAACCAACTTTTAAAATTTACTCAACAACAAACTACACTTTTAATTTTAAAACTCTATTGTAACTAAACATTGGAAAACTTTTATAACATTTTCAGTTCCAACTAAATTAACACCAACAAAAAAATATTTTAGATCAAATAAGTCGAACTACAATACTAAGCTTAATAAAATCAATTTTAATTCTTAATTTTATGACCATTCTAACAACAAAAATTCGATAACGTGAAAGCGAGAAAAGAAAAAAAAATTATGGCGCTCAAACAACCACACATGATAGTCTAGTTTCACACTTCTCTTTACGTTGCAACATAATTAACAATAGTGCTCGCTACTGTTATATGCCATTCTCTTCTAAGTACCTGGTTATTATTTTCCTAATTAACACAACACTCCAATGTCCCAAGCCCAACACAAACCTACTTTGCAAATCCTCGTCATTTGATTTCGGGCAACTTCAATTAAATTTCAAATGTGTGTAAATATTAACATGTTCCATACCTGATTTGAAAGCATGTAACGGTATAAACGGGTGATAGAACGGGATTACAGATAAAGTTGGCCTTTTTGCCCCGACTAGTCAGCGTATGGGAGTGTTGATACATTTTGCACATCCAGAATAGTAAATCGTACGTAAGTCAAAGTAGGGGATGAAGACGTAATCAGTTCGGTTTAGGGCGCCAGAATGTTTGGTAGTCAAAATAAGGGACATCGTGCCAAAATTACGAGTACATAGCGTGTCTAAACATACGCTTACCTACCCGCAATCAATCCCAGGTGTCCTGGACAGCAACTCAGCCAACCACCTGAAATAGGGCTTCAAAATAGCATTACACGCCTGACAAATAAAAGCGTGTTAATCACTCAATAATGTTACGTTACTACACCTTAGTGTAAATAATTAGGCGTTATCTAATAATCTCAACAACAAAAAAAACTATTGAATGCACTCTAAATGAATTAATAGTCAACTAGAGGTCAAATAAAACATTGAATATCGTTAACGCTGTTACTCAATACTGAAACTATACCTTCGTTACGTTAAAATTTACGCTTCTAAATTACCCGTAAACTTGCAATTTACAAAAAAAACTGTTATGTAACACAAAAGGGGTTTTCACAGCATTAAAACAAATTTATAAAACCTAAACAAAGCTATAAGATACAAAAAAAAAAAAAATGTAAACATACGATAATGCGTAATATATATATATATATATATATATATATATATATATATAAATGGATAACAAATTCTTAATTGGCGACAGGTCTGGCCAGAATTCTGCGTAACGCCGTTCTAAATTGCATAACCTAAATATTTCGTGGATTATATAACCACACTACTACAGGGTCAATTGCCCTTCAATACTAAGATGAAAAGTGTGAAGGCCGAGCGTCAGAGTTATGATTATTTACAATAAATAAACCAAAGCAACAACTTAATTTAAAAGATACACGACTCCGCTTTCAAACCTTCGTCAACAAAAAAAGTAATTCGAGGTACACACATAATAAATCTTGAAAATACTCAATAAAACACAATGTTATACTACCTTACTGTCTAAATTAGCACCTCTTCTGTGTTACAACAATCGAAAATGAACCAGATGACCAATTACTGCTATAACGGATACGGAATCTCCCTGCTCTGACGCAAGATGATGAATGAAAATGTTGACTATTATTCTTTTGTACACAAACGGTTCCTTGATTGAATCTCGGTAAAGTGTTACTGCATTAATTAAAAACGTAGTAGTAAATTGTGCGCTCAACTTGCTTGTTAACTTTTATCTTTCAAATAGTTTTATTTACACTACCAATCCAAAATGTTATTAACTTTATTTAAATAAATATAATTTTAATATACTGCGAAAGTTTCTTTGTACTTCAACACGCTATGTACGGCAATTAAGTGGCACTTCAAGAACGTTAATTTAATAAATCCGCAAAAGCGACATAAACCAATGAGGTCACAGAAGCACTAATATAACACGACGGTGATCTCCAGGTAACTTGATTACGTAAAATCGAAATCGGCACTAGGTCTATTCCTTTGGTGATTGAACAATTTTAATTAAAATCCCTTCACAGGTTTTCTTCAAAAAAGTAGCTAACTACCCTCACAACACAAAATTTCGTTCGTTAAACACCAAAAGGTCCAATATATCAACGTTCTAAACAACCCCTTAAGCCGTAACAACAAACGTCACAGTACTACTACTCGAGAGCGCTGTCAGTTTCAGAATCCCAAATTATTACCAAAAATCCATCTTGGATTTTTGAATCCCACTACTCACAAAAAATCTCATTTAATTTAGTTCCACCAATTAAGAAACGGAAGGAGAAGATAAGATACCCCCTACCCACAAACTTCGTTTTCAACCGTAAGGACTCGACAATTTTCAAAACTCCAAACGTCAGCAGAATCAACGTGAAAAGTATCCCTGTATTTTCATTTACGTTCAAACAGTTAGTCCCAATGACTCAAAACCAACATACTCAATATTAAGCTGAACCACTACAATTACTCGACTTCATGTCGCCAGAACGATATCAAATGCATTTAAATCTACATTCTTTCTTTAAGTTACTTAATTTTACAAAACTTTCTATTAAATTTTAAGGAAATCAAACGAGATAAACATTATTCAAACTTATATACAACTATTTACAAATAAACGTTAATCAAACTTCAATAAACGGGGAATAATAAGAAAAACAATCTCTCAAACTTTAAATGTAATATTACGAAATAGTAATTAACAAACAAACAACAAAACTTAAGCTCGCAACACACCATCCTTAAAGGTCGCGACACACGTAAAACAAATTTATCCATAAAGCTCAACTCAACAGCAAAAATTTGACGGTAAATCGCTAGAAAATCGTGATCCTATCACAAGCAGTAGCAAAATATTTTTAATAACTTATTTTAGTGCCGCCCCTATTTATGATGCATTTCAGATTCTGATTGATGTAACACATCAAATATTGCAGGTATACAAGAAAAATGATAAACATTATAATTATAAACATATAATTGTTTTTGTCCAACAGTTGCAGTTTTTCACGTGTTTTATACGTTAGTTTTCAGTGACTAAAATTTTATATCAACAATGTATTCATGACAACCGATCGACCAACCATGACAACCAAAACCTGGCTGCTTGACTCTTTTTTATTTATATAATCTTTTCAAGTTTTTCATTAAAAAAATGCAACTGTTGGACAAAACGTCGTATATCACACGTGAGTGAAATGCCATTATAAGCACGTTGCGCGTCAAAAATCTCACTTGCTTATAATGTCTTATTTCACTCACTTGTAATATTATAACCTTAACTTAAGCCAAAGTATATAAACAATTATTAAAAGGCGTCAAATTGTAACCTTATAAGCGGCTGCTAAGTGTATAAACACTAAAACTGGGCCAACTTATAACATTAAATAAAAAAAGCGATGATGTAATATACCATTCGTAATTGATCAAATAATTTAATTAATATAAAAAATTACCTTTTAATAATCGCTACTGCCGTCGGCTCATCGGTAGATGAATAAGGGTGGATTCTAATTTAGAGATTACCGCGCCAAAGTATATTATTAAACAGCTTCAAACGGAAGATTAAAATAAGGGGGAATTCTAATAAATAGTTTAATTAACCTACCTGAAATGCTAGTTGCTTCTTTTCTGCTTGATTATTTTCACTTAATTCCAAAAATGTTATCAAAAAAATTATGAAAAAAATAATAAATTCTCGAGCGCCATGTTGTCTTTCTTTTTTTTATATATCTATCTAGGAACAACAAAACCTAGTTATTGAATATTACAAACAATTAACACAAATGAAAATAAAATAACAAGTTATACATAAGTTTATTTAATATGTTTGAAAAAGAAAAAAAATTCAGAAATCATAAACTAAATTATATAAATAAACTTTACCTTTTAACGGTTCTGTACATACACTGTGACAGATACTATGAAGCAGAATGGCTCATATGGTGAGGTCAATGTCTTGCTTAGTTATCCTTAAAATATGGAATTTCCTTGAAGTTTAATTCGCCAAATTTATTTGTAAAAGAATGTAGAACTTGCGTTGTAAAGGTAACTCAAGTAAAACTTGCCATTTAAAATAATCGTACAGTTAAATATTGACTTATACGTGCCATTAAAGATTATTAAGTACACAAATTAAGTGATTAAAAAGGCGCGTACTTAAAAAATAAGTACGTAAAAGATAAAAGTAAAAAGTGCGTAAAATAAGTACGTAAAATAAGTGCCTAAAAAAAAGCCAAGGCTTTAGCTTTAAATATGAGAAAAAAATAACTTACCACCAAAATTCTGATGGCACCAGAATATAAAAAATTAAGTAAAAATCATGCTTATTGCTGTTAACATTCAGCATTAAGTGAATTACAAAAAAGCTTTCAGAATAACTCAAGTGTATTCCCCTCTAAAAATCCTCACGCTTGCGCGAATACAATAATATAAATTTTTTAAGAAAGGGAACTAAAACTATTTATGTAATATTACACCCAAAAGATTTGTTCTAGAAAATGCCAATTAAATTGCCATTCTCAATTCTACATATTAATAATTAAAAACTTTTCTAATATTATGCCAAATAGATGAACGATTCTTAAATTAATGTACTTTTTAATACAACCACAAAAAAAAAGGTTGTTACAATATAATCTACTATTTTCTACGGCTATGTTATAATTCATGTGTAATGACTCAGAAATTTGAATCATTATAACCATCATAATGATTCAAATTTTCATAATGCAACTAGCTACAAATAATTGCGAAAAATAAATGAATTGATGCTGGTGGAGATATCACTTCTTTAAAATGCCACAGTGGATAGAGGTCTACATCCATGGCCGAAGGGTACATTGATCACTTTTAAAAAAATAAAATAAATATAGGAAATAAAATACTAAATTCGATAGAAAATAATAACCCACCAACAAGTAGCAATGCACATTTCACTTCATCTTAGACGACATTTACCAATCTGCATACTACAGTGCCTCAAAACAATTTCCACAATTGTACAGGAATTACTATTATTATTTGTCAATCCTGAAAATAAAATTTAATTGCTAATTTATGTAACTATTGCAAATCCTTGTTAATTGAATTTTTTTAATAAACTAGTTTATGTAGATAGGTATTTGCTTAAAAATATATTATCTTCCATTTTTTACGATTTACCCCAAGAACAGAAAAAATGATCAAAATTTACATGGTCGTAGAAAAAGTAATGTATGCAACTCGCACATTATGACTCATTAATGCATTTGTACGAATTACAATACTCACTCGTAAGCTCATTTGTGTTGTAAACTTCGCACTCATACATTAATAAGTGTCATTATGTGGTCATTTCATAATATACTATAATGTTTGTAATATTGCTAGAATCTTAAAGTTTATTTCCATAGTAAATGAAGGTTGTAACAATTATAAAACTAAATGTGTTGCTATTTAAGCACACTGGCACTTGTGGTGCTTTAAAGAATGGATCGTACATTTGCATCACTCTTGTTAAATGAAGTTTCACTTTTGTTGAATAAACACACCTTTATTATTACTATTACACAATACCTTATTTCTATACAAACTATGTTTATACTTTGTTTTAAAATCCTACATCGGTCAGATTTGTATTTAGTACTGCCTAAATTCAGTTTTATAAGATGCTTGTCAAAATCACACTTAATTTTTCCTGTACAATCACATTGGCCCCATTGCACTATGTGAAACTAAAGGTGTTTTCTTTTGCTCACTGTGATGAAATGTATTCTAGAATTTTTTTATCATACCATGTTCTATTGAAATATGATTTATCACCCCTCTCTAAAATTGACTAATCTCAATTTACAAAATCCTTTCCCTTTGAATTCATGAAAAGTTATGATTAAATAGATTTTACCAGAACATATATAACATGATGTTATTCACATGTTCTTGTGATTATATCAGAAAATGTACCAAACTTAATATTTTTCTGTAGTATGATTTGGTCACAGAGTAAAAGAAAATACCTTAAATTACCTTATTGCAATACTTATTTGCAATTAGTACCACATGAATTGTGCTTTAAGATGTGATTACTGAAATATCGTTTCACTCTTGTTGAATAATCACAATGGTCACAGTTGTACATAACACCACTTGAAATATGCTTTATTACATGTTTTTTTAAATATTCTTTTAATTTTGTTGTAAAATTGCATTGGTCACATTTGTAATCAATAGTTGAATCATGTATAGCTGAATGCACATTTAAATTAGATCTATATTTTGTTAGATAACCACATTGGCCACATTTGTAATTTGTACCACTTAAATCATGGTTTAGGAGGTGTTTCTTTAAACATTGTTTCAATTTTGTTGTATAATCGCATCGGTCACAGTTGTAATCAATAGATGAATGATGTGTCGCTTTATGTTTATTAATATTACCTTTATATTTTGTGACATACACACAATGTTCACATTTGTAATTAGGACCGCTTGAATTGTGCTTTACAAGGTGTTTATTTAAATATTGTTTCACTTTGGTTGAATAATGACATTGATCACATTTATAATTACTAGCACAAAAATTATGCCTTGCACGATGCTCTCTTAAATATTTTTTCACATTTGTCGTGTAATTACATTGATCACACTTGTATACAATACTTGAATTATGTATAACAAGGTGTTTCTGAAAATTTTCTTTCACTTTTGTTAAATAATCGCATTGGTCACATTTGTAAGTAGAACCACTTGAATTGTGCTTTAGGAGGTGTTTTCTTAAATATTGTTTCATTTTTGTAGAAAAATCACATTTGTCACATTTGTAATCAATAGTTGAAGTATGTATTGCTCTATGCGTACTTAAATTACTGCTATAGTTTGTTACATAAACACATTGGTCACATTTGTATTTAGCGTCACTTGAATCGTGCTTTACAAGGTGTTTCCTTAAATATTCTCTCACTTTTGTTGAATAATCGCATTGATCACAGTTGTAGTTAGCACTACTTGGATTGTGTCTTAAAAGGTGTTTCCTTAAATATTGCTTTACTTTTGATGAATAATTACAATGGTCACACTTATAAACATGCTTTAAATAACTTACTTCTGGCGTATCAATTCCACTATCATTTATTAAGAAAGACTTATCTTCATTTTTGTTTGCACAATCTTCAAATTCATTGTTATTTTCAATGATATTTGAATAGTAATCTACTTCTTCTTTGATTACATCATTATTCAACATAACATGTGCCTGAGTAAGTGACAAATCGATTTGTACTTCTACTTCAGGTTCGAGTTTAATAATTGTTTTTTCAACTTGTATCGACATTTTGACTATGTTTGAAATATGTGAGTAATAAGACCAAGGAATGAATACTCGAAGGGAACCAATTAGAGTATTCACTCAACTCTTTCAATGCATATAATAAAATTTGTAATTAAACGTTCTTATCATACATTTAGGTTTGTGGTTGATATGAAAATTATGAGCATGGTAGCTCAATATTGATATTAAAATTCTCCTTGGCAACCATGACTATCAACAAAAACCGTCCCTACATATACCCTAAAAATTGTGAGCTTTGTCATTATTATCATTTATCTTATAATACTCACCTTTAATTTATTAATAAAATTCCCCTGATTGTGTAGTGTGACATGTAATCATACGTCTAAAACTTATACCATAGATTTGATTATACACCACACACCTTAGAATATAAATATTCTAAGCTACTCACAATAAATTCGTAGCGTTTATGAAATACAGTGTGAAAGTAGTTCCGACTAAATTAAAAGATGTCACTTACGTGACTAGAATTTTGTCTTATATTCAAACCATGAAAACAGATCTAATAAGAATAAAGTAGAGGGTGCTTGAATTCAAGTTATGTTTACACTGCTCTAATGTATATCTGGCGGCAAATTTGAAAGAGGATAAATTCTACGAAAAACTATGAATTTTTTCTTCCGTACAAGAAATTAAACCAGTTGAGAATGCGCAAGCTTGCATTGCCATCATGAACAAATGAACCATTTTATGAAATAAAATATATATTTATTGTAATAATTCAAAATAATATTTCTAATTTAATAACCAATTCAATTAGATTTAAATACAGTAATACGGTGGTAATCTTAATATGCTTCTTCCACTATTTTTCACCATTTCATCAATAATGTAAGTATCAGGATGTGAAACGCGATGACATTTCACCAATTTCAATTTTAACAAATCACCAATAATAAAATACTTATCTTTTTTGGGATTTTTTAATGGTGTACTTTAAATTATACAATCTAAACGTTTCGATAACACTTACAGTTATCTTCGTCAGTAGTAATGTTTGTTAAAAATTGTTAAAGATGTAGTAAACAATTTTGTCAAATTTGAAAAATTAAAACATAAACATAAGCCTGCTATTACTATAACAGTTTGGGAAACATAAAGCCAACTATAAAATTTTTAGTAAAGAATAACTAGGTCATAAAATTAAATATTATTAAACTGCCTCAAAGATGACAAACCAGAACACTCTCTACGACGAAAGCTAACGATGAAATTTGCCAGCCAAAAAACACATTTAACAAAATTTAATCGAGTTATGACGTAAGTGTAAAGTTGTGAAAAACTTCAATTTTAAAATGATAGAAGCATTCACAAATCCAAACATTACATCAAATAAAATAACCCAGTTAAATCTAACAAAGAGATATCTTTATCAATAATTGGAAGTGTTATTAACAATGAAAAGCACAATGCAGAACGTTCTTTGTAATTTTTAATTTTAATTTAATTTCAACTACTTATGTTAAATTATAGTGCTGTGGTAATTCAACATATAATTGGTAAAGCATTTGCTTCAAGGTCTAGGAAAAACACAGCAAAAAACCTAGACATGCCAAAAGTTGAAAACAAATTAAAATCAAGGCGTATCATTATGCTCTTTTTTAATTATAAGATGCCAAAACCTATTTAAACGGAGATTTTCTTCTTGTGTATTAAAATTATTCGGGTGTTTATATATTTCAATAGCTTCACGTTGCAAACAAACATAATAATGGGTTTGTCTTGACAATATTTCCATATTGTCAAATTGAATGTCATGATTTAGATTATTCAGGGCATGGTCAGCCTCTCTGGTTGACCCAATCTACAAAATCTCATATGTTCTTTGCGTCTTGTATCAAAGCTACGTTTTGTGGTCCCGATGTATACTTTTCCACATGAACAAGATAACTTATACACTCCGGAAGATGATAAAGGGTTTGACACATCTTTAGGTGATCTTAAATGTTCTTTAATTTTTCTTGCAGGTTTAAAAATAGTCCTAATGCCATATTTGATTAGGATTTTTTCAATTCTATTTGTAACATTAGCTATAAAAGGAAGAAAAGTAGTACCAACATTAAGAATTGGTTTTTCTTTGAGGTTACGCCTAGAAGGTGCAATAACATTATTAATATCTGTAAGTGAATATCCATTATCTTGTAAGGATTTTCTTAAATATTTATATTCATCATTCAAACATTCAGGGTCACAAATTCGTTTTGCTCGATCTACTAAAGATTTAATTACACTAATTTTTTGACGTGGATGGTGGTTGGATAATTTATGAAGGTATCTATCGTCGGCTTTCTGTAAACCTTAAAAGATAGTGAATTATTATTTTTAGATATTAATATGTCAAGAAATGGTAAACTTCCATTAGTTTCTTTTTATGAAGGTATCTATCGGGCTTTCTGTAAACCTTAAAAGATAGTGAATTATTATTTTTAGGTATTAATATGTCAAGAAATGGTAAACTTCCATTAGTTTCTTTTTCCATGGTAAACTGAATACTAGGATGTATACCATTTATAAAACCAAAAACTCATGCAGTGCTTCTTCTCCATGTCTCCAAATAACAAATGTGTCATCTACATATCTATACCAAACTGAAGGTATTTTAGGTGTATTTTGTAACGTTAATGTTTCAAATTTTTCCACTACCCATTGCTACACCTTCAATCTGTTCATAAAATTTACTATTCCACTGAAAATAAGTTGTAGTAAGACAGTGCTGAAAAAGAATGGTTATGTCCTTTGGAAAAAGATGATCAATGTATTCAATAGTTTCTTTTAGAGGTACTTTTGTAAAAAGTGAAATAACATCAAAACTAACCATTATATCACCCTCTTCAATTTTGAAACTATGCATTTTTTCAACAAAGTCGGCAGAATTTTTAATGTAATGGGGTGTTTTTCCATGTTTTGACCATGCCCTGAATAATCTAAATCATGACATTCAATTTGACAATATGGAAATATTGTCAAGACAAACCCATTATTATGTTCGTTTGCAACGTGAAGCTATTGAAATATATAAATACCCGAATAATTTTAATAGACAAGAAGAAAATCTCCGTTTAAACAGGTTTTGGCATCTTATAATTAAAAAAGAGCATAATGATACGCCTTGATTTTAATTTGTTTTCAACTTTTGGTATGTCTAGGTTTTTTGCTGTGTTTTTCCTAGACCTTGAAGCTTATGCTTTACCAATTATATGTTGAATTACCACAGCACTATAATTTAACATAAGTAGTTGAAATTAAATTAAAATTAAAAATTACAAAGAACGTTCTGCATTGTGCTTTTCATTGTTAATAACACTTCCAATTATTGATAAAGATATCTCTTTGTTAGATTTAACTGGGTTATTTTATTTGATGTAATGTTTAGATTTGTGAATGCTTTTATCATTTTAAAATTGAAGTTTTTCACAACTTTACACTTACATCACAACTCGATTAAATTTTGTTAAATGTGTTTTTTGGCTGGCAAATTTCATCGTTAGCTTTCGTCGTAGAGAGTGTTCTGGTTTGTCATCTTTGAGGCAGTTTAATAATATTTAATTTTATGACCTAGTTATTCTTTACTAAAAATTTTATAGTTGGCTTTATGTTTCCCAAACAGTTATACTAATAGCAGGCTTATGTTTATGTTTTAATTTTTCAAATTTGACAAAATTGTTTACTACATCCTTAACAATTTTTAACAAACATTACTACTGACGAAGATAACTGTAAGTGTTATCGAAACGTTTAGATTGTATAATTTAAAGTACACCATTAAAAAATCCCAAAAAAGATAAGTATTTTATTATGAGTGTTAATGGTGAAAGTTTACATTTTCATAAATCACCAAAAGTTTCAACGCTTTTATAATTAAGCCAAATGACAATGTCACTTTTTCTTCAACTTTGGGTTGGTACTTCTCAGATTTTATGCTATGATAAGCTGCATTGTCTACAACGTGATCAATCTCAAGTGTACTGTAGTGGTATGACAAAAATCCCTAGTTG
The DNA here is from genome assembly GCA_036346205.1 of Vesta saturnalis. Classification (NCBI taxonomy): domain Eukaryota; kingdom Metazoa; phylum Arthropoda; class Insecta; order Coleoptera; family Lampyridae; genus Vesta; species Vesta saturnalis. The sequence goes on along the minus strand of JARFJB010001731.1, from coordinate 873,137 downwards.
TTAATATTGTTGTGTTTTGCAATTGGCTGCTTTGGATTTTTAGTGTGGTTTTAGTCGTTTTAGTTTATGTCAGTTTATGTCATATTATACCTTCGTTTTTCACTTTTGTATTTTCTTGAGTTATTTACAAACTGTCTATATCAAGACAAATTATATATTCTGAATTTCAAATTGTGATATCGAATTTAATCGTCATGCCGTTTTCAATCGAACACGACACATTCATTGTTGTGGCTCATTTTCGTAGCGGCTTCCAAGATGGTAATGGGCATTGGCATTATTCATTGCAATCATGCATCGATCAATTTACTGTTGAGTACCCAAATGAAAATATTAGTTACGAAACTTTTAGTCAACATCGTAATCGATTGATAGCTCGATTCATGGAAACTGGTAGTGTTTCAAAACGCAAACGTGAAGCTTCGGCTACTGTCTTAACAGAGGACACCTTAGCAGATATCCAAGAAAGGATGAATGCAAGCCCCAATAAATCTTTGCGAAAACTATCTGCACAAACACGTATGAAAAATTTTACCAAAAAAACATAATTTTACATAAATAATTTTTAGATGTATCCTATGGAAGTGTCCACACTGCAGTAAAGAAGAATTTACATTTGTACCCGTACAATGTGTCGGTATTACAACAGTTGCGAGATAGAGATTTTCAGCTTAGAGTAAACTACTGTCAATGGTTCAACAATACGATGAACAATGATTTACTGGATGTATCTTTTTTTTCTGATGAAGCTTGGTTTCATCTGTCCGGTTACATAAATAGCCAAAATTATCGTAGGTGGTCTGCAGAAAATCCACATGTATTTCGAGAAACTACCTTACACCCTATCAAGGTCGGTGTCTGGATAGCAATGTCGCGACAACGAATATTTGGACCATGTCAGAGTATTTGGAACACCCTGTATACGTAGTGGGTAATTTTGTTTGTAATTTTATTCACTTAGTTAGATTCCGTATATATATATATATATATATATATATATATTTTTTTGTTAAGAGCTTACTGTAGATGAATGTTTTGTTTGAATGGGCCACGCTGTATGTAAAGGAATTTCAGGAATGTGTAAAGTGTATTAAGGAATTTCGTTTTTTTTTTTGGTGTAGTTACGTAATTTTCATTAAGAAAAGTCAGTGTAGTTTTTTTGGGAATTTTAAGTACAATCTTCAGTTTATTGTCCGAATCATATGTAAAGTTTTATTGAGATAAATTCGTTTAGTTTTGTTACTTAGTTTCAGTATAAAGAAGCGTTGTTATCGCATTGGTGCCGTACTGTCGCATTCGTGTAGAGGAACAGCTGGAGAGTCGGAATGTTGGTTTTCACCCATGTAAGTAATATAGATGGGCGATTGGTTGTACCTTTGCAATAACATTTCTGTATCGGGTCGAAGGAAAGTGCAAACATTGCAGTTTCGTCGCCTTAAGTCGAGATAGCAATGATAGCATCGTAAATTTAAGGGGGTAGAAATTTTAAAATTAAAGTGGTTGATTGGTGTGTTTGAATGAATCTGTATGGAGGGGAACGTTTTTTTAATATGGCGAGAAAGTAATTTTGAATGAGAGAGACTCTGTCTTAAGCTTTTGAAGCGTAAAGTCGTGCGTGTTGGGAAGTCGTCGAATTATCGGAATTGGGGTTTCATCATTGTGCGAGCTCCTAGTGAAAGTTAAGGGAGTAGTGTTGAGGACTTGAAAGAATAGTCGATTATAACCAAGTTTGGGATTTTTTTGTGAAGTAACATTTCAACCGGGCTCGCGCATTTATTTAGTTTAGTGGAGAAGAACGGCATCTTCGAGTGCGTTTATGATAGAAATTTGGTTCGTGTTTATTGTAGTGCGAACCTGAGAACTATTGAATTTTCGTTAGTAACGAGATATAATTAAAGAACCCATTTCCTAAAATTTAAGTGTACGCAGTGAACGATCTCCCACACACACACATACCGTTTAAGATTGTTCTGTTCGTAATTGAACCTATTAACGTAAGCTGTACAAAACGATTTGTTGAGTGTTTTATTTTGTTTGTCGAACTTTAACAACCTCGAATTAAAAGAAATTATTAAAGTGATTTAAGTTAGTTTATGCTGCTTCAATAAGTTACGAGGCATTATGTTGAAAAGCAAGTTGAATGCGTGGTAGAGACCTGGGGGAGGCAGCTTCGTGTCATCGACCAGCAGTAATACAGTGGACTGCACGAGTCGTATCCGGCGCTATTGCCGAGCGAAGATTATCGCCTATTTGCCTGTGTGACCTAGGTAATGTAATTTATATTTTGTTTGTTGATCTTGCGGCTTGAAAGAATAAAATTTGATTGTGTTTTTATGTAATGTGTGTTAACGAAGGAACCTGTTGGAAGTAATTAATTTTTTTTTTAATTTGTTGTGTCATTTTGTTAACGTTTTCGGACAGTTTCCTTTGTCTATTTAGTAGCTGTTTAAGGTGTTTTTTTTTGATACCATTAATATTTTATGCAAGGAGGTAAATAAAATCTTACCTTTACTATTCAGTTTATATAAGATTTACGTGCTGGAGTAATCCAAATTTATTGAATTTCTTTGAATGCAATTTAGTTTAAGATAGTTTTGCTACTGGCCAGAATTCAATGAGGTAAAAGTTAAGAAGATACGATTACCTTGATGTTCAAATTGACCTGTTTACATTTTAATTGTTTTATTTTGATTTAATAGATGTTTAACTTAGTTACTATTTTGGTATTTATTTTGATATTAAGCCTGGACATAGGGTGATGATTTATTGCTCGAATAGTAAAGCGTCGCCGCGTTTTATTTGAGAAAAGTTGTAGTGTTGTTTTTTTTTTGTTTTGTTTGATGGGCAAATTAAATTAACGTAACGTAAATTACAAGTTTAGAAAAGAGCTGTAACCGAATTGAAGTCAGTTGGTTTGTGTTATTTTGATTAGTTTAAGGGAGTAATTTAACGTAAGGGGAACACTAGAGATTTGTATTGAATTTGAATATTGCTGCACGGTGGTAAGTTGTTCAGATAAGGTGCAGATTTTGAAGTCTTTTCAGGTGAAGCAGTATTGCGGAACCTGAGTTACGAGCGTTACGACGTGGTAAGTGTGGTAAGTTGGGTATTCGGACCACTTCGTACCGTCGTTTTATTCGCATTTTAAAACACCCTGGTGTGTTCTTTAGAATATCCTTTCACCTACCGGAACCTATTGTGACATTTTCCCGATTTCGACTTTGATAGAAACGTAAGCTACGGAGACGAGACTGCTTTGTCCCAATAGACCCTCACCCGCACGCCGAGCTATCCGTGCAAAAACCAGGTTTATCTTTTACCTTGTCCTAGTGACCATTTCTACCGTAACAACCAGTATTTTTCGATGGCACGATTACTACGGCAAGATGCAGGAAAATACTTTTAGAACCATTTATTAATAATTTGGATGATCGTGAATTACGAAACGGGTATTTCCAGCATGACTCCGCATACTGCACAGGCTAAAATTAATTGTTTACGAGACTTCTTTGAAGATAAAATCATTAGTGTAAATCGTTGGCCACCGAATTCACCAGACTTGACACCGTTAGACTTTTTTCTTTTTGGTTATTTAAAAAACAAAGTGTTCAGCAGAAGATTGCATACTCTTCAAGAATTGCGAGATGCTATAACTCATGAAGTTCATAATATTGATGCCGAAATGTTACAAAATGTATTTGCGAATATGCAACGTAGGGTGAACTTATGTTTACAATTTAGTGGCGTTCATTTTGAACATATTCTGTAAAGCAAAGTGTGATAACTAATGTGTACCTAAGGAGTTAAAAAAAATTTGTTAAAGACATTGTCATTCCATAAACATGTACTGTAAATTTTATTTAATTATAATGAAATTATAACATTTAAATACTTAAGATTCATTATTTTGTAATGATTTAATCCAATCATTAAATAATATTTTATTTATTTTGTTGTATTTTATAGGGATGCAGTCTAATCAAATAAAAAATAGTCATTATTTAAATTAAGATAATATTTTATAATATGTATAAGTTAATGACCTTCATACAGATTTGAAACTGATCGTAGTTTTTACTCGAACCATGCTCTAGAGTAGCTAGAGCAATACAGCTTCTCACCAACCTATCAGTGGTACCAACTTAAATATTTTGATCACGTGGTATACACTTGAGATTGATCTCTCTGTATTACTATAACAGAATTTTTTTCCAAATTTGGTAATATACTTTCTAACCACTGTTTATTACATACAAGAATTTTAGCACAGTTGGTAATTCATTTCTAAAATAAAATGCATGATCATGTCGTAGAGCACTTTTTCCAAATTCTTTGAAGTTTGTCATATTTTGTTGAGCATTTTCTAGACTTATTTGGTGAACGTACAGTACCTGAACAGTTAGTTTCACCGCTGAGGTTTTACTCGTACCTCTGCATTTTTCAAATAAACGTTATATGCCATTAGCTTCTGACCACTCCTAATTGCTTTCCCTTTATGGTTTTTAAAAGTCTGTGTTTCTGCCATAATAAAGTTTGTTCTGAAACATTAATATGTATGTCTAGTTACAATGAATTAAATTAATGTTCTTATACCAGGATACCAACAATGATTGACTGAAAAAAATTGCCTTTTACAGAATTTTTATCAAAAGTTTATTCCAAGATTCTGGTGAAGTTTGGCACAGATATTTATTTCAACTTCGATTGAGATTTCATAAACGTACATAGATTTTTGCTTTTTCAATTATTCCTTTATCTACATTTGTATTGCAATAAAATAGTTTTTTTCAAAACTCATTAATAAATTAACCAGAACTTTCAGGGTAATGTTGGAATGTGTTTATTTATCAAAAATACAGTATAGGGGTCCAACCAAGTTATAAAACTTATCGATTGGTACCCAAAGTTACAGTTTAGTATTCACTTACATTTGTATTGTACTTAAATAATTTATACATTTTGTATTATTAGTCTGTTGCAGTTCCATATTGAAATGCAATCATAATATAACATGTAATATCACAAAAATAATTGTAACCAATACCATTCTCGATAGTTCCATAGTTTCTATGCTTTCGAATCCCTTCCATATTCCATTATTTTACTTCCATACATTGATTATATACCATTATTTCCCATTATACTTAGGTTTAGTTTTATAATTTTCAATATTTTCCATATTTTCAAAAAAAAAAAACTTGTTTCTTGTAGCTTGCTTTCATATTTTGATTACCATTGAAATTTTCTCCATTTTTTATTTATTTTCCAATTTTGTATACATTGCTTTTTTTTTTAATCTATTCATTTTCCATATTTTTGTTTTCAAATACCATTACATTTGTATTTCACAATTACGATTTGTGTACAAACGGTTTTCATCTTATCTGTTCATGTTTTCTTTTCTATTTGACTGTTCCCATTTGTATCTTGTTCTTTATTGTCGATTACTTTTTATGTATGCCATACTATCGTGTTTTATTATTATTATTTGTTTATTTTTTTTATTTATTTTTTTTTGTTATTATTTCAGTTTTGCTTTATGATTTTGCAAAGTATAACTTATTTTTCCATACACTTAACCATTTTCTCTTATCCATTTGCGCAAATTTGATTTAAATGTACTTATATGCGTTAATTCCAGTTGTTCAGTCGGTAGGGAGTTGTATAGCAGCGGAATTGTACACTCCATAGTCCTTTTCCCATATTTATTAAAATAAAATGGTACCGCGTAACTTGTTCTCCTTGTCGAATAATTATGGTCAAGTGTAATTCTGTATTTGTTGTCATTGAAGCAGGAGAGTATATTCAAATACTTGTAGTATCCATAATGTGTTCGTCTTTTCTAATATTTGCTGTTTATTTAGGTTGCCATTTCCTGGAATCAGCTTAAGCAGTCTTATCTGTAAAGTTTCGAGCTTCCTCAAATCCGTGGGTGCAGCACACCCCCACACCTTTACTGCATATCTAACAATAGAATCCACCAATGCTTTGTAAACAATTTCCATTGTCTTTGTGTTAACGAATCTGCTCAATAAATAAAAACATCCAGATATGCGTTTTATTTTTTTATGAATAAACTCTACGTGTTTATCGTAAACGAGTCTTGAATCAATTATTAGTCCGAGATAGGTAATTTCGGTTACATTTTCTAGCTTCACACAATCACATCTGTTGGTGCCACTAGTAAAACACTCACAGTTATGCATAATAATTTTTATTTCTTCCGTTTTCGGCATATGAGAAGTGCTGAACAACATAGTTTTTGTTTTTTCGGGATTAGTGTGGAGTTTTCGACTATGCATCCATATACATATGTTATTTAATTCTTTTTGAGAGACTTTTTGACAAGTAATAATATCACGACATGAGTACATTAATATAGCATCGTCTGCATACATGTAAAATTTTGATAATTTTACTTGGTCGAATATATCGTTGATATATATTAAAAATAGGACGGGACCGAGGTTACTGCCTTGCGGCACTCCATGTTTCAGACTTTTTTCACCACTAAGTTCATTACCGACTTTCACCACATATTTATATAATAATTTATATAATAATAATAATAATAATAATAATTCGTGTATTTTATGCCTTTTTCGTAAATAATTTTTTTAAGGTAATAATGCCTTTTACTGTAGAACAAGACAAGTTTATTTCCGAAACGGCCAAAAAGATGTAGATGAAAACTGGAAGTATTCAGTACTATTATGTGTTGAAGAATATCGAAATCACTTTCAGAACATCGAATTAGATGATGATGTTTTGTGTCGATACATTCGAAGAATTGCTAGTCGTTTTCATGAGCATGGTAGTGTTTGCAAGGGAAAATCTACGTGTCGCACAACTGTACTTACAGATGAAGTAGTGGAAAATGTACGTACACATTTGGAAAGAACTCCGACAAAGCCATTAAGACAATTGGTCTAACAAACAGATAATTTTACATTATACAAAACATGATTGACTTGTATGTTTAAGCAATAAAATAAAAAAAATCTTAAAAACCAAAACAATAAATAAGTAAAGTTAGATTGACAACATTGTGCGTATTTCAATATAAGCAATTCTTATAGGTCTTTCTTATGGTACATGCCATAAATCAGTCAAACGTCAATTACATTTTCATCCTTACAAAATAACAGTTGTGCAAGAACCTTTCGATTTTCAAAAACGTTTAGAACATTACCAATGGTTCAACAACAACTTCTAGAGATGAAGAAAAACTGAACTTAAGTTTCTTTACGAATGAAGCATGGTTCCATTTATCTGGTTATGTGAATTTGCAGAATTACCGTGTGTGGTCAGCAGAAAATCCACACGTATTTGAAAGTATGAAACGAAGAGATGCCTGTAATGCAAATAAAGGTGGTCATTTTGAAATTGTTTCAAAGTTTGATTTTATTTTTTTATTTTTAACTGTAGACTAAACGCCAAATACGAAGACACCAAGCTGCACGAAAAAATCACGTGACCGTGTACTATTCAACCGGAAAGTATTAGTTTTTTTTAAGAAAAGTAAAAGTTACGTTTTGTACATTTTTTAGTTAATAACCTCTTTATTATGATGTCTATATTTTATAATTAGGACAATTTAAACAAAAAAAAACATTTATTTAATTAAGGTTATGTTACTTATTTATAAATTTACTCGAAAATGTAATTCGCATTTTAATTATTACCACAGTTCTAAGGGTAAATAATTCGTGGCTAAACAGTTTTATACTGCGATGGTTATAAATAGGTGTAATAGAGGGGGTAGAGTTTCATCGAATTCAAATATTAGATAGTATGCAAGTTCAAATAAAGTTGAAGAACTTATATAATTTGTTATGAAGAAAATATAGTATACGAATATAAACAGATGGTTTTTATACAACAAAACAGGTTTTATGGGGTTTGCACAATGATGTTGTATTCATAAAAGCATGGAGCTATGGCAGTAGCATGTTAAAAAGCTCAACACGATACATATTAGTGTGTTAAAGATAAATAAGAAATTTCACATATAAATCAAGATAATTAACCACATAACAGATATTGATTATATCAAGTACAATAATCCTAATGTGTAGAACATGTATAATAATTGGTACAATGCATAAAAACTCTGCGAACTATAAAAAGGGTTATGGTACGAAGACGTTATGTTGGTAGATGATAGACTAAGTGTTTAAAAAGTGCTTAAGAAGTTAAAGTGCCTTAGAAACATATCTAAGAACATGTGCAATGTGAAATTAACAATATAAATAAAATAAAATATTACACAATTACTCTACACTTATTTCTTGGTTATCATAATCTGATATAAAATCAGATTCATCCGACGAGTCTCCACTCTCACGTATAATCAATTCCTCACAAACGACATCCATAATATGCTCTTTATTAATGTATTCCTCTTCAATTTCTTTAACATGATGGCACACTTCTTGCCAGTGGCTCTCCAAATCCATCGAACACTTTTCACGAGTTAGTTTTTCAACATCGGATAATTTAAAAGTTGTGTTTTTCGATGACACCCAAGCTTTTACAATGGCCCATATTTTTTCTATTGGATTTAGCTCCGGGTGGTATGGAGGTAGTCGACACACAGAGTGACCATGTTTCGCAAATATAGCATCAATTGAATATTCCGTGTAGCTCGGTTTATTACATTTTATTAAATCATACAGTTCCACTTTTGTTTGGGATTCATCATGCACGATCCCTCGCTCTTGTAACCATGTTATCATTTCCATTTTTTTACTGATAAAAGTTGGATGTTTAACTGCTAACATGTTGTGATAACTTGCATTATCCATAACAATAAATGACTTTTCGAGCAAATTCGGTAATAACTGGTGCTCAATCCATCGTTTATAATTAATAAAGTTCATATCGTCGTGATAATCACCTGTTTTTGAGCCCGATTTAAAAACTAAGAGGGCATTATTGATAAATCCCATTTCACCACCAGCATGTACTATTATAAGACGTTGACCTTTACTGATTGGACATTTTAAACCTTCGTTGGAATCATCTACCCAGGAATGAGGCGTTGTATGCGATGCATGTATATATGTTTCATCTGTATACACAATGGGTCGCCCTGCTCTTCGATACTTTGTTATTGCTCGTATATAAGCTCAACGTAAAGATCGTATATCGTATCGTTCCATTAAACATTTACGATTGTCAACGGTTTTCGTCTATTTAAAACCTCTTTTATTTAATAATCTTCTTAAAGACGTTTCCTTCCCAGAGAAACCAATGGATTCGTCATCTTTAATAATATTATAGATAGCATTGACGGTTGGTGGTCGTTTCTCCGCGACATGAAAATTGTGTACAATGCGTCGAATGACATGTTCCCCACAATTATCGACAGGTGATCTTTGTGAGGTTTTCATTCTTTTATTAGAAGTCTTGAACGATTCTATATCATCACGTTGAATTGTACCCCCTTCTCTAATAATTCTAACGACGGTACTTTTAGATACTCCAGTTGCTTTCACGATACCAAGAACGTTAACTGTAAAAAAATGTAATCGTGAAAAAACTGACGGATGTTAATCGTACAATAATGACATACCTTCATTCAAATTTTTATGAAACTGATAAACATTCCAAATAATAAACAACACTACATTTTGTGGACGGAACGTAATATCTACTTCTCACTTATATCATTTTTCCATTTCTTTTTAATGCAATATTCGGTTTTTGCGCAGGTGTCTTCGTATTTGGTGTTTGCTCTAATAATAAACATATACCTACTGTATTATGTACCTAAATATAATTAAATAAAGCTAAATTAAAAAAAATTAAGTGTAAATTAAACGTAAATTACAATTTTTTAAGTTTGTGTAGGCCTGCATAATAAGCAATTCGCATTCACGTAAGTTTTTGCCATTTATGGTAGTATTTATTTAGTATCTGCAATTACGCCACTGGGCATAACACAATTTTCATCTTAAGGATGCGGAACAGTAGTACTGTTCTGGCAACGGCACGGTCAAACAATAATAGTCGCACTGCATTGTACCTGTACACTAACAAAGGACAAACGGCGTGTTCTGAAGTGAACAGCCTACAAGACAATGATCGAAAGCTGTGAAGGATTTTCTAAAGGAAATATTAATTATAAAGTGAAACAAGAATAACATAATCACAAAAACGAAATTAATTTTAAGTACACATTAGTGTTATCAAGTCATATTAGAATTTAATATGTTCCAAATTTTTATTTTTAAATTTTATAAACATTTAAACCAACATATAAATAATATACGATTTAAAAACACAGTGCTTTATTGAAATTATATAAGCAATTTTACGTAACATCACAATTACCACCAAGAAAAGTCGTTCTTCAACAAAGTGTACTATGAACAACAGACCAGTATCATCGGCTACATATGGGAAGAAGTCTACCCACGATATTAATATGGAACCAGCCAAATGAAAACTTCTTTGGGAATATGCAGATACACATGTGAGTGAGATTTTATTATCATAACCCATTAAATCCTTTTGATTATTCATTTGATTTCCTGTATATATGTGTTTATTGTTTATATGTGTAAATGTTTGCGCGATAACGTGGTTTAAATATCTGTAAGGTAAATGAAGCGTTATTATTATCAACATTATCATTTTATTTATAAACAAAACATAATTAAACTCACATATTTAAGATCTTTTATTGACATTTTTGACAGGCTGCATTTTAATTCAGTTAGGACGCTACGCATGCGTTATTGTGCAGGTTTAATTAAGGTCTGTTTCATATACCATCCAATTATTATAATTTGCAATTTATTTAACAAAGAACATTTCCATGATTTCACGATTACCTTTAAACGCAATCAAATTTACATCAAAGGTTAAATTATGTTTATTTCAATTGCCAACAAATAAGCGTAAAAGCTATTGAACTCTATCCCCTATATAAGATAATTTAATTGATGTTTATTTTTAAAAATAGAGCCATTTCAATATATATATATATATATATATATATATATATATATATATATATAAAATATGGTATCGGGATGCGGTCTAGTTAAAATGAAAATGACTCTTTATTTAATTCAAACTTTCGAAATCATTTATTTCTTCATCAGGAATCTGTTAAGATGAACATAAGTGAGAATTAAACAATTATCATCATAAAGATATCAAATGCAGATACCTATAATTAAACTAAATATCTTAAAGTTATACAATTTCAAATAAATATGTTAAAGACATATTAATTGCTCAAAATATAAAATTGAATCGTATCTTATAAACTATTGAATTATAAAGATATATTTAATTGAAAATTGTATGTATGTCAATTCAAAATTAGTATTATAATTATATATATTAAATTTTAATATATATAAATGAATTATTTGTAATTTAAGTATATTTTGATACGATTTGTTCGTTTTTAAGATACAAGCGTAAATTAGTTGGTCAAAATATACATTAAAACTGATCATAACAACTTTTTCTAAAATTAAAAGACAGAACTTCAATTTTAGTAAATCTAATGTTGTATTAATTCCATTCTTGTAACGAATGCAATAAAGATATATTGGACAAACATCACAATGGCTTAAAACATAGACTTCTCAGCATTAGAAGTGACTGTAAAATTAGGAAAAATTCTTTGTTTAGCAAACATAGTTAAAATAAAAACTTAATCAACATTCCAAATTTTCCTAACTAAAAATTTTAGACACAGAAATTAATTATAGAAGCAGATTTTCCTTGAAATGACTCACATTTTCAGTACTCAAGATACTTTAAATTACAAAACTGATCTAGATAATCTCAGCAACATCTATTCATATTTCTGAGTACTAATTTGAATTGATTCAGTACAACAATTTTCATAAATCATATCTTCTAAGAATTTTAGTTTATAACGCAGTAGGTATACATGTCAATTTTATAATTTTGAAAGACTTCAATAACTGTCTTTTTAAGTAGTGTTTTAAATTGTAATCAACTGTTCTGTACAATAAGTTAGTTAATTTATAGTTCTCGCATTTAGTAAGTAGTCTTTATGATGTTAATTGTTTAATTCTCACTTATGTTCATCTTACACAGATTCCTGATGAAGAAATAAATGATTTCGAAAGCTTGAATTAAATAAAGAGTCATTTTCATTTTAACTAGACCGCATCATACCATATTTTTATAATAACTACGGTCGTTACTTCCCCTAAACTTTATATATATATATATATATATATATATATATATATATATATATATATATATTGACAAACTGTAAACTGAGATTTTTAAAATCGGTTATATTATTAACTAATAATAAATCTCATTTTTAACATCCAATACAGTGTATTTATTTATGATAAAATCAGCTTCGATAACCAAATTACTGTCTTGATTCTTTTGACACAGTGAGATCTGTCGGCTAAAAACGATCCTCCGCAATTAACCAAACTTTTCGCACTTCACTCGGGCACTGCCTACTGCTAGCTAATTTGTTTCTTATTGAAAATTATTGATATAATTAATTTGTAAAACAGATCCAAAACGAAATTTTGTTGACCCGGTCTTGGTTCTGATAATCGTTTACAGTTGTACAATATATTTTTATCATATGACTACACACACCCGGTGGAATTTACATGCCAGAATAAGTGCGAACAGACCTTAAACGAAATCCGACTTTATTTATACGAGTGGATGGGGATTTTTAAGACCTTTAGGATGCTAAATCCTGAGATATTCGAACAATAATTTTATTTAAGTTTGACAGAGCGGCTTAAATTTGAAAATAACCTAGAAACATTTACGATGTTTTCTTGGTATTCAAAATTACTAACTATATGAACCAATAACGACATACGTTGAAAGTATTAATCGGCCAATATCACCACAGACCATCACATCAAGTTGCTGGTATTCGGTTCGATGGTGAAGACCAGTTTCCAATGTGGATGGATAGAGAAGGTGCAAACATTGTAAAAAGTCAGATGCACAAGTGATTTGTTCCAAATGCAAGCTTCATTTATGTGATACAGTCGATATGAATTGTTTCTGGGAGTACCATCATAGAACATTTTCCCTATTTTTCTTAATAAAACCTGTTTAATAGATAAATATCTACTTGTGTGATTTTTTACATGTAATTTTGCAATACCGTGTTGAGACGGTGTTGACCATTTTTCATCAGGAGGTCGTTCCAGACAAAATTTTTCCTGAAAATTTCAGTTCTAGGTTCTTTTGCCTAAGTAGAAGGGAGACACCTTCCGCCGCCATCTTGGATTTTCTGGGGAAAACCCACCTCTCACTTTTTATACGCTCACTTGGGAGACCGTATTGTCCACCCCTATGGTTTCTTTTTGGAGGCCTTTTTCAACCCCTTTTCACCCCTAATTATGGCTGCCACGTGTGAGACCATATTTTCCACCCCTATGGTTTCTTTTCGAAGGCCCTTTTCATTCCTAATTATTTTGTTTTTCTTACTCGCCCACGTGTAGGACGTGTTTTTCACCCCTATTTTATGGCCTCCCACGTGTAGTACGTGTTTTTTCTTCCCCTATGGTTTCTATCCAGAGGTCTCTTTCAACCCTTGATGGAATTTTCATCCCTAATTATGGCCTTTTTTGTACTTGCTCACGTGAGAAGTGTATTTAGGTCATGAGATTGGTGTTGGACTTGGACTTGGTCTTGGACTTGGGGTTGGGGCGGGGTGCCGGCTTCTTTTCGGGTGGCCTTTTTAACCCTAGTTAAGATCCTTTTGGTCATATTAAGAGCAGTACAACCCCTGCAGGTAAGGCAATTGCACGTGTTCTGATTGAAAAAGATTTTTATTTAAGCTGTGTTTATTAATATGTATTCGGACCCATTTTTATTTTATCAAATGAGATTGCATAATTGTATTTCTTTTAATTCCTACCTACAGATTGTAACCTTACGAAATTTTATATATATAAGTAGCTATTGATTTACCCATAATTAATTTTTAGAGTATAAATATGCAAACAACCTAATTATCTTTATCACACTTACTGCAATTCGTATTTACCTTTACCTTAAAGTAATTAATAACAAAGCGGTTTGAACATAATGCTGTACATACACAGGCAAATTGTTTTTATAAAAAACCTCATTAAATGTTTGGAAAGTAATAATTACATGTTTTAAATTCCACAACAATATGTAGTAAGAAATCACTGTTCATGTTTACTTTAGCTAATTACTATGTCATTAACATTATATAATCCTGTTAAATTTAATAGGCTAAAAAATTGATTACCAATATCGAATGGGTAAAATAATTTCTTTTAAAAAACACTAAATCATAAACTTTATAACACGGTTTTTAAAAACACATATGCTGAATTAAAAAGAAAGAAAAAACAGTACGTATTACGCAACCCTTAATTAAAAAAGTAAGGTACCTACTAAAAAAAATTTATTTATTTATCAGAATAGAATGGCTGGATATAAACCGGCTATTGCATTCCGATCATTAACTAATTTCGAAAGTAATACACAAAACCTGATTACTTCTACTCGTATTTAGCAATTATATTGTACGTATAAATTTACATTCAAAAATACCTACAAATATTCTTAAAAATTTTGTTGTGTTTTCGTATTTGCGTGTTTCTGTTTTACGTATTTTCGCGTTAGCGTGTTTTTTGTGTTGGTGTGTTTTCGTGTTTGTATGTTTTTGCGTGTGTGTGCGTGCATGCGTGCGTGCGTGCGTGCGTGTGTGTGTGCGTGCGTGCGTGCGTGTGTGTGCGTGTGGGAGCGTGTGGGTGCGTGCGTGTGTGTGTGCGAGCGTGCGTGTGTGTGTGTGCGCGCATAATTGAGTATACAGATAAATCATGGTTGCATGATATTAATTCATTCCATAACAATAGTTTATATAATCTGAAGATTCAAATTATTTGAAGTAATTTTGCGTTAGCAAAATTTTTAAAAATATTTGTAGGTATTTTTGAATGTAAATTTATACGTACAATATAATTGCTAAATACGAGTAGAAGTAATCAGGTTTTGTGTATTACTTTCGAAATTAGTTAATGATCGGAATGCAATAGCCGGTTTATATCCAGCCATTCTATTCTGATAAATAAAGATATTTTTTTTAGTAGGTACCTTACTTTTTTAATTAAGGGTTGCGTAATACGTACTGTTTTTTCTTTCTTTTTAATTCAGCATATGTGTTTTTAAAAACCGTGTTATAAAGTTTATGATTTAGTGTTTTTTAAAAGAAATTATTTTACCCATTCGATATTGGTAATCAATTTTTTAGACTATTAAATTTAACAGGATTATATAATGTTCATGACACAGTAATTAGCTAAAAGTAAACATGAACAGTGGTTTCTTACTACATATTGTTGTGGCATTTAAAACATGTAATTATTACTTTCCAAACATTTAATGAGGTTTTTTATAAAAACAATTTGCCTGTGTATGTACAGAATTTTGTTCAAATCGCTTTGTTATTAATTACTTTAAGGGAAAGGTAAATACGAGTTTCAGTAAGTGTGATAAAGATAATTAGGTTGTTTGTATATTTACACTCTAAAAATTAATTATGGGTAAATCAATAGCTAGTTATATATCAACTATGCATAAGTAAAAATGTAGAAAGTGTTATTAGTGTGCTTATACGTGTAGCCAGCAAAACGGTTATTATAACCTTAATTTATTTATTTAGTTGCACAAATTTAATTACAGCTAGTGCAAACAACATATCTTTCTTTTAAAATATTAAGTGTTTGGATGCCGAGGACCTGTGTATATACAACAATTTTAACGAGCGGATGGTGATTAAAGATATCTCAAAGGTAAGAAACCAGTTTTAATATTCGTTTAAAAAAACAATATTCTGATTACTGTGTCGTGTAATTAACTTTAAATAATTTTGCATTGCTTATTGAGATTAATTTAAAATGACAGTGAAATTTAATTATTAGAATACAACCCAATGTATGTATAAAATTTCGTAAGGTTACAATCTGTAGATAGGAATTAAAAGAAATACAATTATGCAATCTTATTTGATAAAATAAAGTGGGTCCTAACACATATTAATAAACACAGCTTAAATAAAAATCTTTTTCAATCAGAACACGTGCAATTGCCTAACCTCCAGGGGTTGTACTGCTCTTAATATGACCAAAAGGATCTTAATTAGGGTTAAAAAGGCCACCCGAAAAGAAACCGGCACCCCGCCCCAACCCCAAGTCCAAGACCAACCCTAAGTCCAACACCAAGCTCAAGACCTAAATACACTTCTCACGTGAGCAAGTACAAAAAAGGCCATAATTATGGATAAAAATTCCATCAAGGGTTGAAAAAGACCTCTGGAAAGAAAAAGCGTCCTACACGTGGGAGGCCATAAAATAGGTGTGAAAAACACGTCCTGCACGTGGGCGAGTAAGAAAAACAAAATAATTAGGGATGAAAAGGGTGTTCGAAAAGAAACCATAGGGGTGGAAAATACGGTCTCACACGTGGGCAGCCATAATTAGGGGTGAAAAGGGGTTGAAAAAGGCCTCCGAAAAGAAACCATAGGGGTGGAAAATATGGTCTCCCAAGTGAGCGTATAAAAAGTGAGAGGTGGGTTTCCCCCAGAAAATCCAAGATGGCAGCGGAAGGTGTCTCCCTATATTTACTTGGAAAGAAATATCAGCTTGCTTCTAGCATTTTTACGATCTTGCCGATTGGTTGATACCCCTCAATGATCAGGAGCTATGTTTTAAATTAACAAGTGATGTTCAACGTAGGTATACAATTTTACAGTACAATATTTGAGAGAACTTCTGATATGAAATGAAATATCGTTTCCAGAAGGTGAAGAAGTTAATGAGGTATCGCGGTTAAATGAGGATGGATATGCATTAACGATAAACATCATTATAGACATTATGTACTTTAGGCTACTAATTGTACCAGGCTACCCAGCATGGAAGATCACAAGCTACAAATCAGTCAATACTTCACAAATTGGCTATGTCTTATTTACATTGAAGTGGAATGGAGTGATAAAGAAACTAGGCGAATGTTGGAAGAATATGAGTTGATGTTACCAAGTATTTAGCTTCCAGTATTCTTTTGAAAGAAGGTAGCCCTCAATTAATATATTTGAAACTTCCATTGCTGATGCGGAAATGCTTTTTAACTACAATTTTCATAAAAAATGTAGGTACTGTATGCGATATAGGTTAAAGCTTTACTTCAGCGTAATTAAACAGTTGTATTGAGGAAATAAATTTTATTCTTGGAATTTTTTCTTCGTTTAATACTTTTAAATATGTCATCAAATTCGTCATCATCGTTCGATGAAGATGATAAAAAATCAACTACTACCAGTAATTGCAGTTTTGACAAATACTTTTTTTTTATCATTGTGGACCTGAACAGGCTAAATTTGGCCTATCGTGCTAAAGCACTCAGGAACACTTAGGAGGATGGATAGAGGGATAATGAATTGCCAATTGATGCCTATGAACAGCTACCTTAAATTTTCTCATATCATAAGTGAGAGGAAAACAGGAACTAGGGAGATCATTCCAGAGTTTAGAAGCCGTGTAGAAAAATGTGGATTGCGCCCGTTTGGTACGAGAAGTGGAGATTTGTACTGCATACTGATGATGTGAATGAGCGAACCGAGTGTTTCTCGCAAAGATGGCCCCAGATGGTATCAAAGAATATAATTCAGCAGCACAATAGCCGTTGTAATAACGATAATACAAAGAAATAACTGAAACCATCCTACCATGCTCAAGGGACTGTATGTGAGAAGGTTGTCGAGAGGTAAAGTACTGCTTAGATTTGTACAAAAAGCCTATTTTACGAGCAGCTGTTTTGGTAGCTGACAGAAGATGGTCAACCCATGAGAGATTTGAAGATACAGTCATACCCAACAGAGTAATAGATCGATCTTTTTTGGCGGACATAAGGCAACATTGAGTTTTGTTAGCATTAAATTTAACTAGATTATCGCTTCCCTATTCGAGAATACGTTAAATGTCTTTGTTGATTGATTTTGCAATTTCAGCTTTAATTTCTTGATTTGACATAGAAGGTGGATTATCACTATGAGTAGACTGAGATGAACTACAGTGAAGAGTGCTATCGTTAGCAAAGCAATGGATGGGGTTAGTTGTTGAAGAAATAAGGTCATTTATGTACAGCAGAAAAAGTGCAGGCGCTATAACGGATCCCTGTGGTACGCCCGCGTTAATGTTAACTTCTTTTGAAAAAAAGCCATCAACTACGACACGTATTCGTCTTTTATCAAGGAAACTAGAAACCCAGTTGATGAGCGTATCATTTAACCCAAACGAGGTGAGTTTGGCAAGTACACACTTATGCCAAACTTGGTTAAATACCTTTGAGATATCTAAAGCGACTACAACTGTTTCACCGGACTGCTCTACTGTATTGTTTCAAACTTGGGTCACATATGAAAGACGATCACCTCTCAGCAGTATTGCACTAAACGAAGGACGACCTCCTAAGATTGTGCGAAAAAGTTGCCAGTTTTCAGTGTTAAAGGAACATTTTTTGGTAAATCGAACACGTAAAACTGAACCAGTGCGCACTACAATTTTAAATCGAACATGCTGTACCACTACAGTGGGTGTTGGGGCAGCACGAAATGTATAAATCGAAAACGGTATTAAAATAATTTAAAATTTGATAAATATGAGAAATTTTGATTGGTAAAAGGGGATCAGGTGACGTTCTTGCGTTCGTTTTTGGTGAAACGACCTGTTTGCGTTGATCACGTATTAAGAAATCAGACATTTTGATAAAATTTTTCTATTAGTTTATATTAGTTTCGTTATGACGGATTTAAAAGGTTTCTTAATAGCTATATATATTCTCGTCGTGCTAGGAGGTGAACAAATTATTTTTTGTTAACAGTCCGTATCATTCATGTAGTTCTGCAATGAACAGTTAGAATTCCTACTTACTACTATCCATAATAGACATTTAGACATGTTGCGTATCGGTTTCAGAAAGGGATGAAATCGAACATTTCTGGATTTCTTAAATGTGAAGGTGTTGCTACAATCCTTGTAATTAATTAACTTTTAGCCTAATACTTACTTATACTGCAATGGTTGTAAACAATTGAGGCTTGTAAAAGACTGTTTTCTGTAATGATTGAAATCAGGGCGATTAAAAAAGAGGAAGAAAGGAAAGAAATGTAGCAGATAGAAATGTATAATGTAATATGAGAAATAAAAATATGGATAGGGTAAACCACCCAATCATTAATACTTTAAGCTACGATTCGTACAATTTTATCGATAGAAATGAAATTTTTTTAAAAAACCTTGGTGCAAGTAGTTTTTTCTTTTGTAGTAAGCTACTCCATCAATCTAGCAACTTATTATTAAATGATTATTAGTGAAAAGTAATAAAAAACAGAAAAAATCTAAAAAAAATCAATTTTCCAATTATTGACACCTAAATTCCAGTTATTGACACCCCATTTATTAACACTTTTTTGTGTGAGTCCCATTAAGGTGTATCTGTTATGGTAATAATAAAACAGCCAACGTAAATCTTAATTTTATTTTACAATAATATAGGTAAGTTATTAAACAACAACAAAAATTAATAAAACTAAACAAATCTTTCAATGATTTAAAGAAATACCTATATTTTTATTATCACTTTATTTTTTTAAATGTACGCACCTCTTGCAAACAAAAAACTCCTTATATATTTTGTGCTTTTGTAAGCACTTATAGTGGTAGCCTTTAAGACACTTGGAACATTTTATGCCAATATTAGTTTTATTTATTTTAAAAGTACAAATAAAACAAATTCCGTCTTCTGCAATTTTGTTATTTTTTGTCATTATACTAGTTATATTTATCGTTGAGGATCCAGGCTGATTTAGTGTTTCAGGTTCGTCCAGAAATAAATTTCGAACGTGGCTATAGGCAATTTTTTTATTAGGACTTATGTTTTCTAAGGGCTTTCTATTAGGGGCAGTTTCTTCAGATTCCTGTTCAAGCTGGTCTGTTAGTTTTCTTTTACCAGTAGGTTTTACGGCATCCTGAGTCTGCTGTGGTATCGGTTTGACACCTTTTGAATTTTTATTTTTTACAGCTGATTTTTTCTTTTCACTTTTTACCAAAATTTCTTGACGTTTCTGTTCTTTTTTTATTTTATTGGCCTCCTTTTCTACTTTAATTTCCTCTTTCTCCTGAAAATATTTTTTATAATCAGAAGACACTAAGACATATGATACTTTTTCTGTTTTCCTTTTTCCCGATCGCTCAGGAGTTTTAGGCTGAATTAAATAGTTTTCTATTTTTTTTTCTTCTTCATTACTTGCCTTTTTATGTGTATGTTTGACATCTAGAGAATTTTTTTCTATTAGCGTGTCATTTTCATTAAGCTATTCTTTAAACTTTCGTCCGTCTTAGTACAATCCGATCCTATTGTTGAGATATTATTTTGACTCTCAGAATTGTCAAAATTTTCCAAAGTATTTGTTTCTGTCAGATCTGTGTTACTATAGATACGTGTAGTCTCAGCAAGCTCTCTTCCATTTAATGATTTTTCTGAACCACTATTTTTGTCATTTGTTTGGTCTTGTAATATTTCAAAAACGATGGGCATCTGTAATAATTCCTCCTCTGTAAAATTTATATGTTCGTCTACTTCTACTATCTCCATTTCATTAATGCTGTCGTCTAAAGTAGTTGGTGGTTTTAGGTCTAAATAAATTTTTTTTAGATCATCGAAGTATTGGCAATTTTCATGTGCATCTTCTGCTATTCCTTTCTCAAGCTCTTGAACTTTTTTGCTTCCTAATAAAATACAAAATTGTTCAAAATTAATTACTTTGCCCCTATCTTCTTGTAACGAGGTGGTTGAAAAAGTGGCGTCAACGTCAAGTTTAGCATAATTTTTTCCAAGGCATTTTGAAAAATCAATAGCATCAAAGTCCCAGGGACATAATCCACAGGCCTTAAAACCATTAATAATACTGTCTGATTTTAGATGAAGAATTGCTTTTTGCCGAATTGGTGCAAAATGTTGCTTCCCTAATTGACAATAAGGATTTTCTCTCCTCCATTCAAGAACACCATTTTTCCATAATGTCTTGAGCGGTTTAAAACACGAAACATCTGCTGGCTGAAGTATACGTGTGGAATTAGGATATAAAGCAATTAAAATAATATTCAGTTCCGTACATATTTTGCTAAGCTCATATGTCAGATGTGTCTTATGTCCATCTACGAAAAGTATGATGGGAAATTTTACATTCTGCTCAACAAGATTTTTATAAAACACTTCTTTTATATAGTCTATAAAAACTTCTGACTTCATCCAGCCGTTTTCGGTGGAAGCGATACCCCAGTTATCAAGAACACTATCTACTAGAACCTTACTGAGTCTGTTATTGGGAAATATTACAAGTGGCGGCGTTATAGTACCCGATGCAGAGAAACTAAACATGACCGTCAAATTCTGCTTCGCCTGTCCCCTATCTACTTCATATATATTTTTGGCTGCTTTTGGATCAATTACTTTTCCTAATTTTGGACAAAATAGGAAACAGGTCTCGTCACCGTTGTAAACCCTACTTGGATCTTCCAAAATAGACATGTACCCTTTTGCTTTTAGATATCTTTCTATGTCAGAAAACCACTTTTTGATGTCGTTTTTTGACACATTTGAAGACGCTCCTGTTACAGCCTCTGGAGTACGATGGGTCAAAATTGGATGGCGAGTTAAAAAGGATCGATACCAGTGATCACCTAAATTTGTAAAAAAAAAAAAATTCACTTTATAATACTTACTAACGGCTTAATTGTGTGATGTGATTTACGTCATCAATTGATGTGATTGTTGTAACCCTTACTTTGTGGAATCTACTCATTATAACAAGCAATAAAACACAAATGTTTGAAACAACTCCACAATATACTGGCAGAAAATTTACAATTGTTTCGAGAATGACTTCTCATCTTGTCAGTCCTGATAAAAAGAAGTCATTCCCGAAACAATTGTAGATTTTCTGAAAATTTATTGTGGACTTTTTTGAAACATTTGTGTTTTATTTCTTGTTATGTTGTCTTCAATTGTGTTTATTTGTTTAAATTTAAAGTTTAACATTTATTTCTAGTTTTCTATATTTTTAAAAGTAGTTTCTAGTCCATATGAAAATAAATAAATAAAAACAATTTTGTTGTAGTGGTGCTTGTGTAGAATCACGCAATTTCAAACAGTTAACAAACTAAAGCACCATTTAACAAAGCGTAAAATATAAATTAAGATCATATATACATATAACAAGAATCTACCTGGCATATTTTCTCTAAAGGGATTCGGCCTTTTGTCAGCATCCAAAAACTGCTTAACTGAAAGTTGCAGGTCTACCTTTCGTTTCGGAAAACCTTTTTTTTGACTCTCAAGTAACCAATCACGGAGTAGTAGCTCCTCTTTCTCGCTAAGATAAGTTTGAGGACCGGGTCGAAATTTTGAAAATTTAGAACTTAATCTAAAGGTCAAAGTTGCCCTGGGGATACCATATTTTTTGGCAACAGATTTCTTCGATTGGCCATTTTTTACTTCAGCAAGAGCCCTCTGAAGTTGATTTTCGTCATATTTTTTTTTTGGTTTTCGTTTATCTTTACTCATCTAAAACCCAAAACACCAAATTAACCATATAGGTATGTATATACTTACTTAGGTACCTAGATAGTTACGGAAAATCGCGTAGGATGTTAATCAATGGGGTTTGTTTCAAAAATACGGAAAATACCAATAATCATCACTGATGCCAACTATTGGCACTTAAAAAATTCGTTTAATGCTAATAGTTACCATAGGTGTTAATTAATAGAAATCAGTTACATTTGCATACCAATAGTTGTCACCCTTAAAAATACGAGTAAATAAGAGAATTTAAGAAATCTAACGACACAAAAATACAAATAAAACATTCGCAACTATAATCAATACACTATAAATTTAATTGTTATAACCTTAGCTTAAAAAAAATATACTAATAGGAAGTAGAGGTTCTTACCTTGAAATTAATTTTCGAGCTTTTTTGTAACGCTGCTAGAAACTTCTTGTTGACAGACGCAGGTCTTACCACTAACTAAGTGCAAATGGCCGTTATTGACTTCAGCAATGTTGCCAGTTATTAGTTTTGGCCAATAATATGCAAACATTTTAGCGGATAATTTAAAAATTCGAATTTATTAGGTAGAGTGTTAATAAATGGCAGAGTGTCAACAATTGGGTGGTGTACCCTATAATGATTATGTAGAGGCAAAAAAATAAATATAAAACGAATGAATTAAAAAGGTACAAAATACAAGAGTAAAAAAGCGCGAATAAAACAAGGTAAGGTTATATCAGTGCCAATATATGGTAATATTTTCAGTTTGTGTGGCCATCCTGCCAAATTGAAAACAACTAGGGTAAACCTTTTGTCTCTCTCATTTAAAAGTCTGTTCATGGGAAGTGG
The DNA here is from genome assembly GCA_036346205.1 of Vesta saturnalis. Taxonomy (NCBI): domain Eukaryota; kingdom Metazoa; phylum Arthropoda; class Insecta; order Coleoptera; family Lampyridae; genus Vesta; species Vesta saturnalis. The sequence goes on along the minus strand of JARFJB010001731.1, from coordinate 849,646 downwards.
GGGTGGGGAGAGGTGCCCCATTCCCATATGTAATTTTTTAAAGAATATGTCCACAGCACAACTTTAATAAATTAAAACAGTCATGCAAGACTCTGTATTAGTATTCATTTAACATCCAAATCATTTTATTTACTTTAACATAACAAAACTTTCTTGTGTCTATTTGTAACCGTTGCCATCATGAAACTAGTATTTTCGTTAACTCGGTGGGTACTTCAATTTCGAGCCCGAATTACACCATCCAATTTAAGTACTGTAGTAAGCTATATTCTAGAAATAGTCCTAAAATTATTTATTGTTCATTAAAGATACAAACATATACCAGAGTACCTACAACTTATTTACAAAATGTATGATTTTTATTTCTCTTCGATTTGAAAACTTTGTTAAAAATAGGTCCCGCTTCCTTTACAAATAAATATTTGAAAATCTCCTTTTCAAATATTTAATTGTAAAGGTAGCGAGATCTATTTCTCTGGGGGTGTCAGTTTTTTTTTTACAGAGCCGGGTATAGTGTCCAGATTGTTTAATAGTGCTATCATAATAGTCACAGTACGATTTATCGATCCAAAAATTTCCATAATCTTGGAAAATTTGCTTTCCAACAATATTGCCAGGTGGAGCATAATTGGAATAAAAATACACTCCAGTTGATGCGTTGTCAAAATTAGGGTTATGTCCAGATACACTCATTGCACAACCCATCAGGTAAGTATTTCCCCATACCATTTGGGTAAAGTTACTGTATTTCTCACTAAAGGTAAACTTAAAAGAAAGCTATTAACATTGTAACATTACATACGTCACTTCATATTTATTAAATAATTTCATAGAAAAACCGCCTGGGTCATCATATCCATTCCACTTCTTCATTACAGCGTTAATAAACTTGCTCAAGTCGGAAATATTGGCTGTGCTTGAATAGTATGTGTTTTGGTTATATTCACCGATGGAAGATTTCTTGCAAGGCTCTTTACTACCAGGTCCTTTGCATACATTAGCGTGACATTGAGCAAGAAACTCTAATTCGTCACTCCATTCCATTTCGAGACTACTAGTGGTTTGTATACAACCGATACTCATGAACCCACAATCGCGTCTCGCTTTTCTTTCATCATTATGATACTTTAAAATACACTCTCGATGTTTATGGGATAATGGTATCATTTGGTAGTTTGGGCCACACCTAGCGTGGCAGGAACAATACTAAAAAATGTTTTTTTAGGTATAGGTACTACTAGTAACAAAATTAAATTTACCGATCTTGAACAACCCACCGAGAGGGTATCACCACAAGGATACTTGCAATAGGGGTTAGTACAATTACACATAGAAAAAATGCAAGTGTACACACACAGAGAGTGTACGAAGAAAACATAATGATAATGAAGTCGGGTGATGAAGCCTTTTTTTTATGATTTGTTTATAATTGTTTCTATTGTTTTGAAACAAACAGAAAGCTACCTTTATATTACGGTTTATGAAAAACTACTATTGGCTATGATAATTAACGTTGGTGACGTTGAGATCGTTTTCTGTATGGCGGCGATAATAGTTATTAATGATACTAGTTCGATATGAACGTCATAATGAAACGCGTGTAAAGTTAAACCACGAGGCGTTAGCCGAGTGGTTTATTTACACAAGTTTCATTACGAAGTTCATATCGAACGTGTATCATTCAAAATTTAATCTACGCCAGTCCAAATAGATTTTCTTTGCATACATTCGATTTTTTTACAATATCAGAAACGTTTTTGTAAATAAAAATTGAAAATTATTAAGTGATCATATTAATCGATGTTATAGTAACCGCGCTTGTTGATTGTTGCAATTTTTACGTTGACAACGTCATTATTTGCGTTCAATTTTGTGCTTTACATGAGTTTCACGCACTGATGGACTGAATTTAACAAATTGTACAGACTTTATAATTAATGTTTACAATAAATAAATGTTGGTAAAGATTTTATAATGAAGTAAAAGTTGTAACTAACTTTCTTTTTGCCTGTTTTTTATTTTAAAATTTGCGTGTTATTATGAGTTCATAATGGCACTGGGTGCTATTATGAAGGCCATAATGACACCCAAATGAAGATGATAAATATGTCATAATGACACTGGCGTAGATTAAATATAATATACACCCTGTTTTACAATGAGTAATTTATCACTTTAGGTAATAAATATACGTTTCCACCGGAATTAATGAACTTATTTACTTTACTACCAGATGGCGAGTTTTTAATTTTTACTCTTAAAAGGTTTTTATTTGATAAATTCCGTTTACGCTGCATACGTCTAGACATTGAAAAATACTTTGTGCATCGGTTATTTTCGATATACGGATCCGATGTCGGTTTCTACGTAACATTAAGCGAAACATTGAATATTCATCAGAGTGTAACATAACTATTCTGTATGAAGATGTATAGTATTCATAAGTCACTATAGTAAAGGAATGAAAAATGGAGAGTTATATAAAGGACCCTGCACACCTCTTATGGGTTTTTATACCACAGTCAAATTTAACGAAATTTTAATATGTTATAGACTAAAACTATCTGAACAATATTTGTCATTGGACCAACTTAATCTAATGGTTAGTTTTTGATATACAGGGCGTTAAAGTGGTAGTGCCTAATAAGCATTATGGTTTTTCAGTGAGTTTTAGCATGGATATACACAAGTGTTACAATTACATATTTTACTATTTAGTAATTTTTCATTTTTCTGTACCTTCTATCGTTCTATACATGGTGTTTTAATAAAAATTAGTAGTTAATACTATTAAAAATTACAGATATAGCCATAAGCCTGACACATATCTACACTTTCGATTGTTAATAACAACCAGTTACTTAAAATGACAATGTCATCTGTAACTAAGTTTCCTTAAAGTCATTATTTAAGTTTGCATTAAAATGGCTTTTCGATTAAACTTTCAGTGTTATGTATGTGAAATAGTGGGGAATCCCAGACAAATGACAATTTTACGACAAAATGCCGACCGGAAGATAAATATTGCTCAGAGAAGACGACAGGAACTTTCACTTCCGCCAATGGACATAAATGGTAATACCAGGCTATGTACAAATTGCAATCAAGGTATCATAGATGAAATTCAGGTCTACGAAAATGATCCAGATCCAACAATTATGAAGCTTCCTCTAAAATATAGTGCTAATCATTGTTTGATATGCAATAATGCTGCAAATATTCAACATTTATCAGGACAGGCAAGGACAAAGATTTTTTTGCGAAAGGGAGTATACAAACTTCGTATTTGTAAGGTTTGTCCTGTCCATTTTGATGCGAATGGTTTATTACTTTTTCCATTAGAAAATGGTATAAGGTCCATTAAAAAGCCATACAATTTAAGAGGGGCACAGTTGGATCAGCTGTTGACAACAATACGAGAAAGTAACACAAAAAATGAAACTTTTTCGGATGAAAACAATTTCAGTGATGAAGAGCTAAGTGCGCTGTCATCCTTAAACAGGGATCAATTTCGGGAATTGTTCAACCTTTGTGCGAATGTTAATATTTACGAAAGAAGGAGAGAAGTTAATTACGTCAAGGAGTTTCAGACACGTTTTTAGCGGCGATGTTTTCTTATGGTAGCAGACAGAGTGTGTCATTGGCAATTCAAAAAGTTAAGGAATCATTATCCAATAATTTTGTGCCCCAGAATTTAGGACCTCGCCACATAAACCGTAACCAATTTATTGCTGAACACGTTACGAGATTTGCAAATGAGTTATTTAATGAGGAACCTGAAAACCCAAAAGCCATTATTTGTATCGATGCCACTTATGTTAACATAGAGCGTAGCAAAAATTTTCAAACCCTCAGGCAGTCCTATTCAGTTCACAAACATTGCCATCTTGTTAAGCCAGTGCTAGTTGTTCCCCAGATGGATATATTTTGGATGTTCATGGTCCATACTTTTCCGACCGAAGAAATAATGATGCGAGTATATTAAGATACCAATATAATCAGGATCAAGAACTAAGACGCTGGCTGCAACCTGGCGATGTTGTGATTGTGGATAGAGGCTACCGAGATGCTCGGGAATTTTTAAATAATATTGGCGTATCTGTGCAAATTCCACCAGCGCTAGAAGGTAGACGTCAATTGCCAACTGTAGAAGCCAACGCTAGCAGAATTATTACTAAGCAAAGGTGGGTAGTAGAAGCTCGAAACGGACAAGTTCAGTCAATATTTAAAATTTTTCGTAACTGCTTTTCAATTGTCCAAATACCCAATTTGCGGACATTTTCCCGTGTTGCCTGTGCCCTAATAAACCGCTACCATCCACCATTACATATGGAAGGAGCAAATGAAGAACTAGCACAAGAAATGCTTCAAATGGTAAACGAACCTAATCATGTACAAGCTAGAGCGGAAAATTAAGGCTTGTTGAGGCGGCACGACAGATGGGCACCTTTAGAACAAAACCAATTAGAAAATTTTCCAGTTCTAAATATAACTCAATTAAGACGCATAACTTACGGAACTTTTCTTACATACAGGATAGCAATCACCAACTAGGCAACCACTTTTTCGAAATTGATACGGCGTTCAACGAATTAAATCTCGTTCGGCTTAGAATTAGATCTAGACATAGAAATCAAATTAAATATCAAATAATCATTAGCTATAATCCTGTTCCTGATAATGATGCTGAACAAGAAGATGGTCCTATATTTGGCTACTATTGCCAATGCAAAACAGGAGCGCGAATTATAGGAATGTGTGCACATATAGCAGCAGTTATTTGGTTTTTGGGCTATGCAAGGCACGAAGAAGTTATTAGGCTACCGCAAACCAAAATGCTAGCCGCTACTATTTTAAACAGACATGCTGCCGTCTAAATGTTACGTGTCTTGTATATAAATCATGTAAATATTAGGTTGTTTATTTTATGTATAAGTTCCATTTTTTATCATGTAAATAATCACATTTAATACTAATTTTTGTTGAAACACCCTGTATAAAATGTACAGAATGATAAAAATTACTAAACAGTATAATATGTAATTGTAACACTTGTGTATATCCATGCTAAAACTCACTGAAAAGCCATAATGCTTATTAGGCACTACCACTTTAACGCCCTGTATATCAAAAACTAGCCATTATATTAAGTTGGTCCAATGACAAATATTGTTCAGATAGTTTTAGTCGATAACATATTAAAATTTCATTAAATTTGACTGTGGTCTAAAAACCCATAAGAAGTGTGCAGGGTCCTTTATGTTTTAAATATAGTTCTAATGTACTGCCCTGATGATAATTTGCATAATGTTTAGGGTGTCCCGCGAAGTAAGTTACGAAATTTCACGATGTGTTGACGTTCCTTACGTAAATTCGAGTCGAAAATATCTGCATGAACATCGTTCGAAAATGCTTGCTTATCGAGAGATGACTTTCTTAATTTTAGTGGAGTTCGATGAGCAAGAAACGAAGTATCGTTGGAAAATCTCCCTTCTTTACAAAAGAAAAACAAATTAAGAAAAAAATATAAAACAATAAACATTATAACAAGAATTGTTCACAATAATTATACAAAATGTGCAACTTTACAATTAGAGCAAGGTCTAGTCTATTTGTAAATGAGATTGATGACTTCATAACTCGACGATTGTTTCTTCAGTAATTTTACGAATCAGTTCCGCCTTAGTACGTAATTCCTCCACATACATCAGTCTTTACGTGCCCCCCAAGTAAAAATTCAAGGGATTCACATTGGGTGAGCAAGCAGGTCAAGATACTGGGCCACTCCGTTCTATCCAAGGTTGTGAAGAAGGGGTGGTTAAATACTAAACAACGTTGGGAATGAGCATTTTTTAAGTTATTGGCGCCGTCTCAAGTAAATGTACTCTTATGGATGAACAAAATTTTATTAACAAGATTAAGATGTGTGTTGAACTAATTACATAACTGCATACTAGAGTCCGGATCAGTGGACAGCGACAATTGAACAGGTTGCAGATGGAGTATGTACAAACCAAAATAATGAATCGTTCGCTATATGGACATTCGGTTAGTACCAGTGCGAACTGATATTGCATGGAGGCTAGTTAATGGCGGCTTCAACACTATCCATTATTATGCGGTGCTCTGCTACTGATGGGCGTACTATTTCACGATTTGGAAATGATCCTGTTCTTCTAAAATGTTTAAAAACTCTACTGAGTACCCTACTTTCAGTAGATATGCTAGGGGGGCTCTGGCGCAACTATTCCGTTTAATTATTTATTAAGGAAAATCACTAGTCAAGGTCATACCATACACATTAGCTACGCCAAAGTATATGGTTTTTGTAGGTTAAGGTCATCGTATAGATTGCCCGCGTACATGGTTTTTCAAGGTCACTGCGGGTCCATACATATTATGTCAATATTTTCAAGGTTAAAGAGCCCACCGTACACGTTACCTGGATCACAATATTCGCTAAGGTCATGTATGGGGATACTAACTCCTTTGGGGGTAAAGGTATATAGGAGGATGCTCTTAGTACATCCTTCAAGGTCACGAGTGTTATACTGTTTTCGTTCACAGTTAACATTTGTATAGAAGGATGCTCTTAGTATATTCTCCAAAGTCACGAGAGTATCGGATAAGATCAGAGCTATTTGTTCAGGAAAACGGCTATCTGTTCATGGAAAGAGCAACCTGTTTTGGGAAACAGCAATCTTTTCGGGCAATTCTTGAAATTTGACTGAGTCAAGGTCATGTGTTAATTCTTAAAAGTTATTACAATTAGTGGAAATCAAATTTCAAGGTTACCTGCAAGGGTGTTCCTAGAAATCAATTTTCAAGGTCAGACAGATTGTTGTCTATGCTATCCATGTCTTAAGGTCATGCACCGTTGTCAGTTCATTGATATTTTAGAAGTCATTGGGAAATTTCAAGGTTACGCACCCAGAAATTCTTGGAATCAAAGTTCATTGACCTTGTTAAGGTCATCGCGAAATTTCAAGGTCCCCAAGAAATTTTTGGAATTCGACCGAGTCAGGGCAATGTATTAATTCCTAGAAGTTATAACAATTCAAATAAATTGCTCTCTAGGTCAATGGCTAAATTGAATCAGAATGTATTGGTATCAATTTTTAAGGTCACCTGAATGCGAAATAAGCATGGCTTTGCGTGGGTGAATACCAAGGTCACCCGTAGTTCCCAGTTACTCCAGCAATTTGCTTTAAATGTCAAGGTTACAAGTCTGAGAAATCTACAAATAAAATTTTCAAGGTCAAAGGTGCTAAAGTCAAGCTATTCAAGGTTAAACGATCCTTTTATTGGCTTTGTGTGTGTGTGTGTGTGTCGACGTATCCAAATATCTAGCATCAAGGTTAAAGAAGTCGTAGGTTGATTCTGGACCACATTACACGAATTTGTCAAGGTCAGGCTGTTGCCCGAGTTAAGACCATGTGTTAATCACTACAAGTCAATGGCCACCTGCAAGGGTATCCTAATCTTATCCGATAGTAATATGAGGGTGATACTAAATCAAATCTTGGCATGAAATTTTCACCAAGCAATTTCTAGAATTTGGTCAACGCTTCAAGGTCAAAGTTTATTCTTAAAATTGTCATTAACGGTGTGAGTGATCCTTGAGGGTAACGCCATTTTGGCGGGAAATTGTCAAGGTCATGTGTTAATTCAGTTATTGCAATTCTATGAAATCAATTTTCAAGGTTGCCTGCAGGGTGCCCTTAGAAATCAAGTCCTAACCAATAAGCATTCCTATTCAATGACTTTTGTCTTAGAAGTTATTACAATTTCTAGAAATCAATTTTCAAGGTCAGGGGTATTAAATAGATTGTTCTCTATACTAAAAGCAAGTTCACGGTTAAATTGAGTCAAGGTCAAAATTTACTGGTTTTTAAGGTCACCTGTAGGAACAATTCTTAAAACTCTAAACAGTTCGCGGAATAGATGTTTGTTGAAGAAAGGTTGTTGTCCATGCTAAAAGGTAGGTCAAGGTCAAATGGTTCCTGTATTAGTTCTCTTCAAGGTCAAATAGAACGTAATTTTTGATGCGTGGATATATTAATGTTATTTTTTTACTGATAGTACTTCGCAACATTGAATATTGTGACCAAAGTGTAGACGACTTTAAAGTTTTCGACAGCTCATTAAAGTATACCAAAAGTACATTTTCCAAAAAAGATTTAATTTTTGTATTAATTCTTCATTCCATAAATTTTCGTATGCCAATTCATACTTTTTCTCGAAATTTCCGGCAACAAATCTAACGTTACTTTTGCAACTTTTTCCAATATCTCTGGCAGAGTATTATCAAAATCGTTACTACTGTCAGTATCCATATTATTTATTATAAATAGGTATGTCTTATTAAAATAATATTTAATGGAATTTTTTTATCAAAGCCCGAATGAAATCTTAAGAATTTAAAAACCTTCTATAATTTGACAGTAGTGACAACTATTTAAAGCTGAATAGCTGCCAACTAAGTTTTTTTCGATTTTTGTTGATTCTCCATATAAATGTATGTGGTGTGGGCAAAGTGCCGTGAGAAAAAATATTTCTCACGGTATGAGCAATACATGGTTTTGAAATGAAGTAAGCTCATTTCCAAGCATTTGTAACGTGCAAAAGTGGATATCGGATTCTTTCGGATTGGTAGTTTCATTTTCTCTGATTACTGTTTCTAAAACCAAAACTAAATAAGTATCTGTGAATTAAACATATAGTGTTGTGCTTCAATGGTTACTCGTTACTTATTTCCAAAATGATCTAAATTTTTGTGTATTTACTGCCTTTACAGTTTATTATAATTGATTAAATGATTTCTTTTATCTTATTTACTTCTCTACTTCATAAAAGTTCATACTAGCGCCATCTATGCGATGTTCTGGTTACTTTCAAATTCATACATTTTTGTAGATATCTGTTATTTTACTGAATTACCACTAAAGGGTACCATTAAATAATTACAGAGTACTGAAATTCTTTATTGTACATATTTTAGAAAATTTCTTTGGTCGCTGTCTTCTCGGTGTAAATCACCATTACTAGATGAGAATTTTTCAAGAACATATTTCTTCATTTGGTGAAGTAATATAATCGCTATTAATGCAGATGTAAAAAAAATGTTATTTACACACACATGGTAAGTTAGCTCGGTTTTCTTCAATCTCGTCATAATTAGAATCTTTCTTTTAGACTTAAATTACGATATTTAAATTAAAAGAAGTATATTTAACCAGTTCGTGGTAAATTGTCACATATAGCTCGTCTTCGATCTGTAGAGGTAAAACAACGTTATATGAATAAATTAATATTACATTCCTTACCTCCTTTCTAGTATCTTCGTTCTTCTACTTTGTCTTCTTCCGTTATTCGTTGCTGTTAAGATGACACGTTACGTACCTATTCACTTAATTTTTGGTTTTGTTACGATGTGCTCTTAAATTGGAACGACTCGTACATTACTAATAGCTGAGCTTACTTGTGTCTCGTTGTCGGGGATGTTACATTGTCATTGGAGATTACAGGGATGTGGTTTAAACGGTATTAACTACTGCAGCACTCGTCCATCATAAGGTTAGATTATTCCATCACGTACTAATAAACGTTATGTTACTGAATTTACTTTTGAACCTATCATTGGTTACACACTGCCTTCCGCAGGGATAACTACAGTATCTACACAGAGGTACCTTTAAATTGATCATATTACAAGGAATTTTAATAAATTATTTACCTTTGTTACAACCTCGGTGTCATATTGATAGCCCAATCCATTTAACTTTCGTAAAGATTTCACTAACATAAGAGTATCAAACAATTAAATGGTATTTTGTGAAACTTAACCAAATTCAGAGTGATTATTACTGAACTTTTACATAAAACACCCAGTGATGTGTTAACTTTAGCTTCCATCTTTGATAATACTTTATGAGCTATTATTTATGCTATCGCTGCGTAGCAGCAGTAACGTAAAACAGAAATTGTATGTCTATATATCGGTTGTCTATGTCGTATTATTTATACTATATTTGTTAGCGTTGAAATTGATTAGTTACTCGTATATGCATGTTAGGATATGAACTCAACAAGCTTCCCGATTATTTATATATTTGCTAAATTGATTAAAGGTGGGTTTATCACCCGTAAAATCTCGCGACTTGCCCTCGTCATTAACAATCTTGAAAATATGTATTAATTACGAAACTTAATGTTTCACATTGCGATAGTAACACAAGGCTACACTTATCTTTGGGTTTGTAGCGACAAATTCCATGTTTGCTAGGCATGCACTGTTATTATTACATATATTAAAATTTACAAAGATTATTTATTGTTGGCAAATTCATAAATAAATTTACGCTTGTTGAGGAAATTGTCGTTTATCTGTTCTTCCTGTTTCTTCCCTGGTTCAAGCTTTATAGGGACTCTCTTCCAAGAACTAATAATTTCTCTTTGCTTACTTTAAAGCTTATATCGCTTATTTCTTGTCGGTACTCCTGATTTTTGTGCCTACAACGTCGTTCTCGCTTTATAACTAACCTAACCATCTATTTACTCTTCATCAAGACTTTAAAACACCCACGCTATCCGAGTGCTCTGCGGTTTCAGGGCCGTTTGGCTGAGTTACTAGTCAAGCTGACTAATTGCTACCCATTTTATGTGACGTGGTTGGGTAGACAGGTTGCACATTTTAATGTACGTAGCAGACAGATGTGCTATTGCAGTTGACACGTTTTCTTACTATTCTGCAAGCCGTACTTTTGAAACCCACTGTGGTCAATTAACATATTCCCAGTAACATAAAACCTGAGGGTTAGGAGTAATTGGGCAAGAGGTGGAAATGCACGATTTCTAAAAAAATGAGTATTTACTGAAAATGAAAATGCCTCAACTTCCTTGTTATCCTTAACATTGTTATCAAAAATTCATCGAGAAATCTAACGTTTCCAACAATTTATTATTATTTGCATATGCCGGTACATCCGGCATTATATCCTCACTATCACTACCAGAAGAACTTGTATTTCTTTCGTTCATGACGTGTCAATAATTTCCGCGAGCAAACTTAACATCTTTTGGAACAAACTAGCAATTGATATACAAAACAGACAGCTATACTGGTTGTTAAGTTCAACTATTGCTCAACAAGGAGTTGACTCATTCATAATATATTAAAATACGCTGACTACCCGCGAACTCTTAGTCGAATTCGAACTGTTGGTCAACTACATATTACCAAACAATAGTCACCTCATGGCAGATTCCAGCTTGCGTCAAGGAGAGAGTATTCATGCAATTACAGACGATGAGTAATATGCAAAGTTTTATGCCAAATTTTGAAAGAGTTGTTAAATGCAGTAATAACGAATCTTTGAGAAGGTGCCTACAAATGAGCTACCAAACACAAGGGGGTATTCAATAAAAACACGGTGAATATAAGCTTTGACATATGAGGTTTTTAACACATGCAAAACACACAATTATTAGGTGATCTGTACACGTTACTTTAATTAATCTTTCTGACTTCATAGATGTTACAATTATTGTCTTGTAATACATGCAAGATTTAGCAAAAAAATCTCTTAAATTTATTGCCATTTTGACATATACACGAGACAAACGGGCGTTAGTTCTGTGACAGAAAAATCCGCAAAGGCCATCTAAACCTGTCGGGATGGAGGCGCGCCGGAGACTGTATTAAAATGTTTGCTCCAGGTTCGTCATAATGTTACACGTCCAAACCGCACTAGGCGAATAGTTCACTATGCGAGGTTATTACTCCCACAAACATGTAATAACGGTAAACATTTGGTTGCCTCTTAAAAAAAAATTCTAGCAACCTTTACACCAATTTAGTCCCTTATACAAATAAACTTTCAATGTCATATAACGTTACTTAAACATTGGCTTAATATACAACGAACACTTCGTTCACTTAAAAGGTGGTCCCATAAATAATTTTAACTGAATCTCGTTACCAGAACACGCGCTAAACTTGACGCTACTAACGTTACAACTGTTATCTTTATTCAAATCTGCTTACGCACTTATTATTTTCTTGAAGAAAAACACAAACTAATGTTATCTTCAATCTCAATTTTATTATCGTTTTATTTATGAATGTCTTTTACGATTCATCCCCGGTTCGGGTTACGCAGTTGTTTAAACAATTACTGCCTCATTAAAATTCACAAATATAACTCCAACACCATCCCATTCTATCACACACCCTTCGCGCGCGTCTTCCGCCAACCTTCACCACAAGCAACAGCCAAAACCGAAAAAGCTTAACTCCCTTCTTCAATCCCTGACTTTCCTATTTATACCTTCAGTCATCCATCTTCAAACATGTCTTCCTTCCGCCTTATATTCTCCAATAGTATTCATTCAAAATTTCATAGTTCCAATAGATGCTACCCTCTATACAAGCACGCGTGTAATTACAATACATCGCCATATTTGTTCTTACTTACAAATTTTACAATTACTTCATGAAGAAATCATTTTTCGTCACCACATTCATTCAGTAGCCACTCTGGACCATTACACAACTTTTAACAGTTATCTCCAACCTGCGCTCGATCTGCTTCCGCAACATTTGCAAAAATGAGCACCGTCTAAGGTCTCAAATCCCATATACATACATATATTCTCAAAACAATTGCACAACATTACAAAATCCTTCGGAAATTAACACTTAAACATACCCAATCTTTCTCTACATATTTTCTAAAACGTTCTACACTTATACACTCACATCTTCTGACCAAGATTACTCATCTATCTTCAAACATTCCATTTCTAACAGTAGCAATACAGTAGCAATACATTATCGTCCCATCGACAAATTTCTCTTCACATTTACATTCACCAGAATCTAATTATCCCAACACTAAAGTCTCTCTAATATTCAAATACACGTATCTACATACAGAATTATATTTCTCCTACATTTCCAGTGGCGTATCATACACCCACATACATTATGCATACACAAAAAAAAAATTTTTTTTTTCGTTCAAACTCAATACATCCGTACTCAAAACACGTCTAACACGTCATTATAACATCCTACATACAGGGTGCGTCAACGCAACCTGACAATAAGCGTAGTAAAGTAAATAGGCGCCACCCTGCCCTAAATCGGTGTTATCGTACGCGTAAATAAAAGTAAAGCACTTGTAGCCAGAGAAAACCTGTGAACTCACCTTCACTTTAGCTTCTTCGAAAATTCCACTGTGAAGTTCTCTGAAAGCTTTCAAATCATAAGGCTCCAAATACACACAAAAGAAATAAATAAAGTACTTCAAAATTTCCTCAAAATAATTACTTTATGTGTATACCAAAATGTTGTATCGCTGACGAACCTTGAATAAACTTATACAACGCTTTACGCCCAACCTTATATTGAACTGTAAACCCGGGCGGTTCACAATCTTCGGGTTAAGCTAGGAACACCCTGGAGATGTGAATCCAATGGATTCTTTCAAATGTTACACCACTTGAACTTGCTCGCCGAGTTCAAGTGATGATACCAGCTCTACAACTATTTTCAACTAATCTCTCGTTAATATCGAATATTTAAGTACAAAACGTAAATTCTTAAAACCCATCACCACTTAAATTTTATGACGGAATATTGAAACCCACTTATACTCAATATTAAAACTCGAACTTATTTTACACTTTATAATTTCACCCAAGTTTGTGAATCAACTAACTTACTTACATATTTCAATAAACTCTCCTTTATCTATTTCAGAATCAATTACCAAATTCTTCCGGTCTACCATTGTACTCTGTGGGAATAAAAAACCTGTATTTCGCCGCTTAATCTTTACAAATAACCGCTCCAGCAAAGCTTGGGTAACGCTCTGCAATCAAACGTTATGAACTTTGCACGGACACAAAAGATCAGGACGCTTATGCACAACACCGTTAACACATAGAAGTTACACACTTCGCACCTTTGCGCGTTGCTAGTTTAATTTCGAATCCCACACTTTAGTGTCTTCCCGAAATTTGCCGTGTTACTCCCAATGGTCTACGACCAATTACAATAGCCAAACATTTAAAAATATGTACGTGTGTGTGTGTGTATGTTTGTGTGCATGTGTGTGTGTGTGTGTGTGTGTGTGTGTGTGTGTGTGTGTGTGTGTGTGTGTGTGTGTGTGTGTGTGTGTGTGAGGTATGTGTGGACGAGAGGGCGTGTGCATGTGTGTGCGCATGACCGTGAACGTGTGTGTGTTTGTGCCTGTGTTTGTGAGTGTGTGTGTGTGTGTGTGTGTGTGTGTGTATGTGTGTGCGTACGTGCGTGCGAGCATGCTGCAACGAACGGGCGTAATACCTTTGGTTATTACTTTTGTTTGGTTAACCCTCTACAAAAATAAGATTTAAGTTCTTTTAAACTTAATACTGTTATTGTGAAACTTAAAACGATTATATTTTATTACAGTTTATTAAATCTGGGTGGGCTCAATTTATAAAGATGTTATATACTAGTTGAATTTTAATTCGCTTGCTATTTAATTTCAGTTTGAGTAAATGAACTTTAATATTTACGTTTACGAATTCTTTTCTTACTCAAATGTTATAATAAAGAAATGATTACTGTTATCATTGACCAAAATTATGCTCGATTCAACTTACTTATTTATCTGGATTCCTATTCAGTTTACTTCTTTCTGCATTTACATGTTCAATATGCGTATAAGCTTTTAATATTAATAATCTTTAGCAATAAAAGTAAATCCAAAATCTGAACGAAAATGCATCAATGCGTTGTTTACAAACATATGTAAAAATCAAACCTATAATTTAAAATAACATTCTTAAAACTACACTTCAATAAGTCTTCGAGTTATTATACCTTACACTTTGATTTACCAATTTGGATCGATTACTGTCTTTTATATTTCTTGTTCACTATTTACGCCCGATTGATTACCATCCTGATACACACAAAACGCGTTATCTACACTTATTACGCCACTTTTAACGCGAATTTTAAATTAAATTTTATTAACACCAAGTCGATAAAAATTGTACTTTTTATAATTTATTGTAGCCTTTTATTATTTTAATAAGGAAGGTATTTGCGCTTCTTCCCTTGTAATTCGTGCCTCTGCGAAGAATTACTCTGTTGGAGCTTTTCAACCAATTTTAATCGCTTACTTAAGGTGAGCGTTTATAAAAAGTACAAATCATTCTGACAGCGTCATTCTCTTCTCCGTCAACGCATTTTATGCACTCTAAATGCTGCGTATTTTAAATATTTTTGTATTAAACATATAGAAAACTTATTGAAATAAACTCAAGCTTTTCATCTTAATATTAATTACACTCAAATACAGATAACCAACAACCATTCCTTTATCTAGAACAATAATAATATAGCGCGAAATTTTGAATTTTCTAAAACTCCCGTTATAATGCGCGCGCGTGTGTGTGTGGTATGTGTGAAGGGTCTGTGTGTGGGGTGCGTACGTGCTTGTGTGAGTTTATGTGCTTGTGTTTGTGTGTTTGTGTGTTTGTGTGTTTGTGTGTTTGTGTTTGTGTGTTTGTGTGTTTGTGTGTTTGTGTGTTTGTGTGTTTGTGTGTTTGTGTGTTTGTGTGTTTGTGTGTTTGTGTGTTTTGTGTTTGTGTTTGTGTGTTTGTGTGTTGTGTGTTTGTGTGTTTGTGTGTTTGTGTGTTTGTGTGTTGTGTGTTTGTGTGTTTGTGTGTTGTGTTTTGTGTGTTTGTGTTGTGTGTGTTTTGTGTGTTGTGTTTGTGTGTTTGTGTTGTGTTTGTGTGTTTGTGTTGTGTTTGTGTGTTTGTGTGTTGTGTGTGTTGTGTTTTGTGTGTTTGTGTGTTTGTGTTTGTGTTTGTGTGTGTTTGTGTTTGTGTGTTTGTGTTTGTGTGTTTGTTGTGTTTGTGTGTTTGTGTTTGTTGTGTTGTTTGTGTGTTTTGTTGTGTTTGTGTTTGTGTTTGTGTGTTTGTGTTTGTGTTTGTTGTGTGTTTGTGTGTTTGTGTGTTGTGTTTGTGTGTTTGTGTGTTTGTGTTTGTGTTGTGTTTTTGTTTGTGTGTTTGTGTGTTTGTGTTTGTGTTGTGTTGTTGTGTTGTGTTTGTGTGTTTTGTGTGTTGTGTTTGTGTGTTTGTGTGTTTGTGTGTTTGTGTGTTTTGTTTGTGTGTTTGTGTTTTGTTGTGTTTGTGTGTTTTGTGTTTGTTGTTGTGTGTTTGTGTGTTTGTGTTGTGTGTTTGTGTGTTTTGTGTTTGTGTTTGTGTTTTGTGTTGTGTTGTGTGTTTGTGTGTTTGTGTGTTTGTTGTTGTGTGTTTTGTTTTGTGTGTTGTGTGTTTGTTGTGTTGTGTGTTTGTGTGTTTGTGTGTGTGTGTTGTGTTGTGTGTTTGTGTGTTTGTGTGTTTGTGTTTGTGTTTGTGTGTTTGTGTGTTGTGTTGTTTTGTTGTGTTTGTGTTGTGTGTTTGTGTGTGTGTTTGTGTGTTTGTGTGTTTGTGTGTTTGTGTGCTTGTGTCTTTGTGTGTTTGGGTGTTTGTGCTTGTGTGTTTGTGTGTTTGTGTGTTTGTGTTTGTGTATTTGTGTATTTGTGTGTTTGTGTGTTTGTTTATTTGTGTGTTTGCTTGTTTGTGTGTTTGTGTGTTCGTGTGTTCGTATGTTTGTGTGTTTGTGTGTTTGTGCGAACAGGCTAAATTTGGCCTATCATGCTAAAGCACTCAGGAACACTTAGGAGGATGGATAGAGGGATAATGAATTGCCAATAGATGCCTATTAACAGCTACCTTAAATTTTCTCATCTCATAAGTGAGAGGAAAGCAGGAACTAGAGAGATCATTCCAGAGTTTAGAAGCCGTGTATAAAAAAGTGGATTGAGCCCGTTTGGTACGACAAGTGGAGATTTGTACTGCATACTGATGATGTGAATGAGCGAACCGAGTGTTTCTCGCAAAGATAGCCCGAGATGGTATCAAAGAATATAATTCAGCAGCACAATAGTCGTTGTAATAACGATAATACAAAGGAAAAACTGAAACCATCCTTCTATGCTCAAGGGACTGTATGTGAGAAGTTAAGGACGGGTCATTTATAAGCCTAATCGCTCCCTTTTGAATACGATCAACGACATTGAGAGCGTATGGGAGAGCACTAATCTAGAGGTGAGAATTATATTCCAGATGAGGCCGAATTTGGGCCTTATACAGCAGGAGTTCTCGAGAGGTAAATACTATTTAGATCTGTACAAAAAGTCTATTTTACGAGCAGCTGTTTTGGTAGCTGACGGAACATGGTCAACCCATGAGAGATTTGAAGATACGGTCATTCCCAACAGAGCAATAGAGTCTAAAAACTTAAGAACTGAGCCATTCATACTTACAACAGGAAATGATCGATCTTTTTTGGCGGGCACAAGGCAACACTGAGTTTTGTTAGCATTAAATTTAACTAGATTATTGCTTCCCCATTCGAGAATACGTTGAATGTCTTTGCTGGTTGAAATTGCCATTTCAGCTTTAATTTCTTGATTTGACATAGAAGGTGGATTATCACTATGAGTAGACTGAGATGAACTACAGTGAAGAGTGCTATCGCCAGCAAAGCAATGGATGGGGTTAGTTGTTGAAGAAATAAGGTCATTTATGAACAGGAGAAAAAGTGTAGGCGCTATAACGGATCCCTGTGGTACGTCGCGTTAATGCTAACTTCTTTTGAAAAAAGCCATCAACTACGACACGTATTCGTCTTTTATCAAGGAAACTAGAAACCCAGTTGATGAGCGTATCATTTAACCCAAATGAGGTGAGTTTGACAAGTAAACACTTATGCCAAACTTGGTCAAATGCCTTTGAGATATCTAAAGCGACTACAACTGTTTCACCAGACTGCTTTACTGTATTGTTCCAAACTTGAGTCACATATGAAAGAAGATCACCTGTTGAACGACTTTGCCTAAACCCATATTGGTGGTCACTATGGAGTTTGTTAGTTTCAAGGAACGAGAGCAGTTGCTGATTGGTGGCTTTTTCCATGATTTTAGACAAAATGGAAGTGATGGCAATTGGTCGGTAGTTTGAGGGATCGGCCTTATCGCCTTTTTTGGGAATAGATTGAACATCTGCTAACTTCCATGATGAAGGGAATTCCCCAGAAGACATAGAGATCGTATAGAGCTTAGATAGGACTGGTACTAGTTCCGGGGAACATTTCTTTAAGACAATAGCTGGGATACCGTGGTCCAGTGGCCTAATTGAGATCAAAACTACTGATGATCGATTCCAAGAGCTTGTACCGAAAATGAATTGGTTTCATAGCGTATGAAGAAGAGTTGACTAGGGGCACATCTTTTCCAGAATCATTGAGACACGAGTTTGATGCAAACAAATCCACAAAAACGTTGCCTTTACGACTGCCTAAATGAGATGTAGCTAGTTCATTGCATTTTCGTTGTTCAAACAACTTTTTAGTTCTAGTGATTTACTTTTGCAGATATTTCTAGCACCAACGTATTCTACATGATTGTCGACCGATTTATTAGATTTCCACTAATGTAATATTTATTTTTTAAAGATATTGCATCAGCACAAACCTTATTGAACCAGGGTTGGGAACGTGAATGACCAATACGGTACTATGAAAATGTAAACTTTCACCATTAACACTCATAATAAAATACTTATCTTTTTTGGGATTTTTTAATGGTGTACTTTAAATTATACAATCTAAACGTTTCGATAACACTTACAGTTATCTTCGTCAGTAGTAATGTTTGTTAAAATTTGTCAAATTTGAAAAAATAAAACATAAACATAAGCCTGCTATTAGTATAACGTTTAGATTGTATAATTTAAAGTACACCATTAACAAATCCCAAAAAAGATAAGTATTTTACTATACGGTACTGTTTTTTGGGAATGTATAACTCAATTCCCATGAGGATGACTTCAGATACTGAAAGAGCGATGTCCGAAGAAGAGGAAGACTTAAAACAATATTCACGCCATGGAAAGGTTGCAAAGAAATCCCGTAAATCACTCCATCGAGCTGACTTAAAACACCACAAGGTTCTATCGGTTTTGTGAACAACAGTGAAATTAGGTACAGTAGAAATGATTTCTATTAGACAATGGTCGGAAAAACCTAAAGGCGAAAGAACGGAAGTTTTATAAACAGGAGGGTTTGATGTAAGAAAGAGATCTAGAAGATGTGGAGTATGGTTGGGGTTATCAGGGATTCTTGTGGGTTCAGAAATCATTTGTGTGAGATCACATGAAATAGCAAATGTTTCTGCAGTATGACCAGCGGGATTTATAGTAGATGAAAATTGAAGCCAATTAGAGTTATGAACATTGAAATCGCCTACAATTGAGATATCGCAAGATGGAAACTGAGACAGGAGATAGTCAACTTTCATACTAAGGTAATCGAAGAACTCTTGTAAGTTACTGTTATTACGAGACCTATAAATGCAACAGTAGAATTTCACAAAATTAGGACCAGAATGTTTAAACCAAATCACGTAAAAATTTTTATTTTCTAAGGAAGAAACCCTCTTGTAAGCAATTCTGTCCTTGATGTAGGCACATACGCCTCCTTTATATCGAAAGTTAGAGTGAAGATGGTATTGAGGAAATTGCAAGTCGGGTGACTCGGAGCTTTCAGAGGAGACTTGTGTTTCAGATAGAAATAAAATATCAGGTTGTAATTGTTCAAGATGTTGGTGAATAGCATTGAGATTAGACCTGATAGCGCAGATGTTGCAGTAGTGAATCAGAAAAGTGATACTTTCGATGACTGAGGTCGCTTGGGCCCTGCCCTCCCGGACATCCCAATGGGGCAGGATTTTACGTCCGGAATTTATTACCCTAGAAACCACAGCCATCTTATTTTTTAATTTGGGACTTTTAATCCGATAGGAAGACAGTGAGGGCGAGAAGGAAGAATAAGGATGAGAATAGATTAAGGATGATGGAAAAGGTAACCGGCAGCTCAGAAAATCGGAGACCCAATATTAAGGAGCCCATGGTAAGGGTGGTGGTACCTCCCCGGCTGGCATGGGGTATACATGCCTACCACGCACTTATGAATCTTCAATTAGACGGATGGATTGCTTTTTATTTGACCAATTGTGTGAAAGTGCCAAGAAATATTAGAGATTTTTGTATTTAGAATAGAACTTTATTCAAACTGAATAAAAATATAAATTTTTTTTAAGATATAATTTATAACAAATTTAATATCACACAAACACTGCAATTTATTTAAATTTTATAAAAATAGAGATTACATCCACGGTAGAATTAGATTAGTGTTTTTTCGTCGTTTTTCGATTAATGGTAATGCTTCCAATCGTAAAGGACGACGATTATTGGCATCGACTGTTAGGGCATTTCCTGTAAAATCAATTTATAGATTAGATTTTTAAAATACTGAGGGTTTACCATTAAGCCAGTTATTGCTGTGAGGACACGAGAATGAATTACTAAAAATATTTGGTGAATGTGCACCTTCACTCGATTTTGGCTTACTCCTTTTAGCAAAATCTGGAAAATCCATGGAACCTTCACAAAACGTTAAATTTAAGACTACACCTACTACACTTTTACAAACCTTTCCATGTATTAAAAACGGAAGATTCGAGTCTCGATGTTTGATTTAGTAACTCAATTGCACGCCTTGGCCTGAAATAACTTCCGACGATATCCTCATTATCGACCTTTTCTAATTTCTGTTTGAAAAAATATGTTATAAGTAAAAAAAAATTACTGTTTTATTTAGTATACGATTACCTGACTATTTTCGTCAGGTGGTGTTGACGGATTACTTGATGAATTACTTGACAATTCACGATTTTGGCCTTTTTGTGCGGCATGCAACAAATACGTGCATCAAATTCTTGTTTCGCCTTTTATCAAATACAGTAAAGCCATGCACAGACGATTTACTTAATTTTGTTATTACAGACGCTTTAAAAATTTGTTCACCTGCGTTAAAAAATTTTGCTTTGAATCGTCACTTAATGACTCCGTATCACTTTCTAGTCGTGCTGGTGCTGTTAGGCTGTCGTATACACGACCTATAAGTGTATTGGTCATGTTATATCAAAATTTTGACGTATGGGAAGTAAGTGCCAAATATTAAGTTTGCAATAAAAAATTGACAATTACTCCCCCTAATTTATGTTCAGAATAAGTATTTCAGAAACAACAAATTGATTTTGTCAAATTTATTTAAGGTTGCCTTACTTAAAAGTGAGTTTCTGAATTTTAAAATTGGACGAAAGGAGAGATTAGTTATGTACCTAACACCGGAGAAACCGAAGAGGAGAGGCCAAAAAATTTGATTTTCTAAATTTTGTCTAGTGCCCTAAGGTTGGACAAAACAAGAATTGGTTTTAATATTGCACACAATCAATAGATTGATAGATGTCAATAGATTCCTGAAATAATTAATGCAACATATTAGAAAACTACAGTATTTTCTCCGGAAGGCTCATAAAACTTAATCCGTTCTCTAACATTTCTGACGGCGACCGATGCACGCTTAACAAAATTCGTGGGATTCGACGGCGAACATCTTAAGCGAATTGTGACGAACCTTCATATGAAAAATAAAAATTATCTCTCCTTGCATAAAACAAGATCTAGTCTTAAGGAAAATGTCGGTGGACTTTATTGGTCCCTGTTCTAACTATTTTTTGAACAAATTCATAGCGTGTGATTATAATGTATTCAAAACGTCCGTAAACACTGACTAAGAGTTGCGCTCAGGAGCGCGGTTGTTGATTATCTAGGTTTAACTACCTGGTAGTACACAAACGGACTATATACGAAGTTACCATATTCCATTTCAAGATCATCGACATGCTTGAGATAGTTTCTATGCTCCATTGAAGTTTTCCAACTTACGCTACTTCTAAGATCAGATTATTCTCCCTGATAACCATTTTCTAGGTAAACTATAGATTTTCAGCCTACTTGGAAGGTCAAATTGTAGAAACTTAAAACAAAATCGAACTAAAGAGCTAAAAGACTTAGTCATTGAGCAATTTATAAGATCACATTTCAGGAACTGACTATGAAGTTGAACTCAAATTAGAGATTATGTATTTTCGAAGTCAAACCTCAGGTAGAATATTCAAGATTGTCAATACCAACGAAACGATGGTTGAAAAATTTTAAATTCAATGTAGGGCCAAAATAAGGCTCCATAGCAATGATCAATGTCAATTAATACATAAAATAGACTAGAGGTTGGCGAAAAGCGTTTAACCGTCAAATCACACTACTCGACAGTGTCTAAGTCAACTAGAAATCGGTGTTTTCTTAATCAGGTCCCAAGTGCAATCAGTTTATCAACTAGTTACATTTCAATAATTTTAAAGCGTAGTCAAATAAACCAATTTCAGGAAAGCGACCCAATTCCACTAATTTATGTATGGGTTAATGCTGATTTGAAATTAGATAATTTTGAGTAATTTCCAGGTCAAAGTATTAAAGAATACGAATTCCTTGGAGCAAATGACAAGCTAAATTGTTTCCAAGGTCAAGTCGACAGAACCTTAAATTGGACTGGTACTAGTTCGGGAGAATGTCTCTTTAAAACAATATCTGAGGTACCGTCTGCGTCAGTCGCCTTATTGGGATCAAGCCTACTGATGATTCGATTCTAGGAGCTTGTATCGAAAATAAATTGGTTCCATACAGTACAAAGAAGAGTTGGCTAGGGAAACATACTTTCCAGAATCACGAAGACACGAGTTTGATGCAAATAAATTCACAAACGGCTTGACTTTGTCTGCAGAATCCGCAACTACAGATTCGTCAAAAAGTGTCATGAGGGAAAATGAAGACGAACTAAAATTTGTATTGGTGGCTGTAGTTAAAGACCAAAATTTACGGCTGCGCAAAGGAGATACAGCTAGTTCATTGCAGTTTCGTTGTTCAAATAACTTTGGTGATAACACTTTTGCAGGCATTTGCAGCATCAACGTCTGCGTTATTCTCGACCGTTTTGTTAGATTTCGATTTTGTGTAACATTTATTGTTATCAGCAGTCCTATTTAACTAGGGCTGGGAACAAGAATGACCTATACGATTTTGTTTTTTGGCAATGTATAACCCTATGCCCTTGAGGATGACTTCAGATACTCAAGAACAATGTGCGAAGATGAGGACGACTTAAATTCACACCAATGGAAGCATCCCGTAAATCACCCCGTTTAGCTGACTTAAAACACCATAAGGTTCTATCAGTGTTGTGAACAACAGAAAAATTAGGGACAAATAATAGTTTCCTTTTGCTTAAGTTCATCCCAAACAGTATTTCTCCCGCACTCGTCTTGACTCGTGTATCCCAGGTATATAAATTCCTTTACCTGCCGTATCTCCTCCTCCCTCCATTTTCACTCCTCCTTCTTCCTTTTTCCTCCCCCTTTTCTCAACACCATTACCTTTGATTACATATACTTCGAGTTCTATTCTTTTCAAATATCTGTCCATTGTTTTTATCATCTCCTACATTTATTTTTATTCCTTTGCTTTTAATACTATGTCGTCTGTGTATGCCAGCGTCCACACTTTCGTGTTCCCCGCCACTTGTGGGCCCCTTAATGTGTCCTCCAGATCTCCTGTGTATACAGCGAAAAGGCTTAGGCTAAGTGGGCATCCTTGCCTCAGTCCCTTCCTTGTTAAAAATCCTTCACTTAGCTTCCTATTCACCCTCACCCTGTTCCTCGTTTCTTCGTATATTTCTTCTATCCTTTCTATTAGCCTTTCGTGTATCTTTTTTTCTCAGGTATTCCCACAGCTTTTGCCTGTTCACCCTATCAAAATCCGCTACAAGGTCTACAAATACCGCCCCCATTTCCACACTTTTCTTTTCTAGTTACCTATTTGCCATATGTTTCAGTATGTATATGTTATCTGTCGTTCTTCTTCCTTTCCTGAATCCTTCCTGTCCTTCTGATAACAATTTCTTTTCCTCTGTTTTCTTCTTTAGCGTTTCTTCTACCACGGTCACGTATATTTTGTAGGCCGTGTCTAGCAATGTGATTCCTTTATAATGTTCACTTGCTTTTTGTGTCCTTTTTTATGTACTGGGCACATGTATCATTGTCTCCATCCCTCCGGGAATCCTTCCCCTCTCCATAATTTGTTTATCATTTCCGCAATCCTTTTTGCTACCTTTTCTCCTCCATATACCCACTCCTCCCCTTGTATACCGTCTTCTCCCTCCGCTTTACCTTTTTTACCTTTTGTATCGCCTCTATTACTTCTTTATTCCTTCTTTATTCCTTCTCCTTTTTCATATATTTCGTATTCTTTCTTACTTTGTCTCCCATCGCCTTTCTGTATTTGCTCCCCCTTCAGCAAGTTCCTAAAATATCTCTCCCATTCGTTTATTTGTATTTCCTTTTGTGTCCATCTTCTCCTCTTTTCTTTCTTTAAATATTTCCATACGTCTTCTTCCGTTTTTATATCCTTTATCTGCTCTTCAAGTTTCTTGTTTTCCTCCTTTTCACTCTCGCATGTTTTCTTCATATTCTTCTTTTTCTACCTTTCCTTTTTTCCAGTCTTAGAGTTCTTCTTGCCTTCCTCTTCGCATCTCTGTCAAACCACCTCTTCCATCCCGTTTTCTCCATCTTGACTTTCTCCGTTGCTTCTTTCATCCGCTCTGTCATTTCTTTTACACTATTGTACCCCCTTACTTTTCCATATTGTTTTCCCATTTTCCCTTTGTACCTCTTTATATCTACTTCTTCCCATACTTCCTTGGTTATGAATTCATCTTCTTTTACCATATCTTCTTTTTCTCTTCCTTCCATTATCAGTTCCAAAGGTTGGTGGTCCGGTTCGACTCTCTCCCCTACCCTGAATGCACAATTCCAGCAGTTCTTTTCCTTCTCTGTTTAGCACTTTATCCTTTTTCTGTCTCTTCCCCGCCCCTTTCTTTTCTTGTATTCTCTCCTCTTCGCCTATTCTTGCATTAAAGTCTCCTCCTATTATGATCATTCCCTCCTCCATCTCTTCTATCATCTCTAAGTTCTCCCTTGCCTCTTTGATCTTTCTACTATATATCGTCATTATTTTTATTTTTACTTTCCCCCACTGTATGCACTCTTCTTTGTTGCACTTTCTCTTCTTCTTTCAACCATTTTCTTCTTATTCCCGTTATTATTCCCCCCTTTGCCCAAGTTGTCCCTTTCCGCGTACTGCACCACCCATGAGAATTTCCAAGGCATTTCCTTTTCCCACCACTCCCGTTCTTTTTCCTCCATCCATATCTCTTGCAATCTCACCACGTACCGCTCCCTAATGAACTCCCAAAATTCTTGCTCTTTGTTCTTTATTCCCGCCACGTTCTAGAACAGTATGTTTAGCTCGTTCGTCACTTCCTGTATTATTTCCCTCCTTTTCCTTGGTTCCGTTTGTTGTTCTTTTTCTTTTCCCTTATTCGTTTTTCGTTCCTTTGCCATTTCGTCGCCCTTCTTTCCCTTTCCTTTCACGCCCCTTCTTTTAGTTTTCTACCCTTTGGTTACCCCACTTTTCTCCCCTTTCTCTGCTTAACTCCCTCGTTGTCTCATTCCATACGTATATTGCTCCATCTATCTCCATTTTTCTGTATCCCAACCAAACTTTTCTTCACTCCGCAGTTCTTTCCACCGCTCTGTTAATTATTTCTTTTTATACTCTCCATTCTTCCCTTCTTAGGTCGTTTGTTTATGTAAATTCTTGTATCCCTCAGTTTTTTCTTCTCTGCTATAACCTTTTGCTTCTCCTCCCAACTCTCCATTTCAGCCACCACCATCTCATTTACCCTCTCCTTGTTTATCACCGTCGCTTTTTTAAATTCTAATTTTACATTTAATTTCTCTTCCATCATCTCTTATAACTCTTCTTGTGGTTTCTTGCTTCTCCACCCCTTTATTACGATGTTGTTATCCCTCTCTCGGATTAATTCCTCGATTTCTTTCTCTTCCTTCCTCTTTCGGCTTTTCACTATTGAGCTATTCCCTCTTCTTTCCTCTGCTGTCTTTTTTTATGTCTGGTGACCTTATTATCTTCTCCCTTTTTCCAAATACTTTTTGGCTTTCCGCTTCATCTTCTTCCCTCTCCCTTTTATTCATTCCCTCTTTCCCTTGTCTCTATTTGGTTTCTTTTATTGACCTTCCGCGAGTCGAACGTCCCAAATATAGTAATTTAAGTCACCAAATTCAGAAATTACTAATTATGAAAAAACTTTTATTTAAAAGGTGAAGAAGAGGTTGGCTACCATCCCACAACGAATAGAAACTTAAAGTGGATTACCCTCTGTAATAAATTCTGCGAGAGGGGTTAGTGTTATTTCTCACAATGTATTTTCAAAAATAAAAAAAGAATAATCTAAAAATTACAGTATTACCGGTGAAGAGAGTTACTATACAAGGAGCAGCAATCAATTTTGCAATAAATTACAGTTATTAAAATACCTCTAGTGATGTAGCTTACATGTATGAAATACATAAAATGAAACAAGGTGCTAATGGAAAGAACAAAGAGTGTCATTATTAATACGACTGGTCTTCCAGAAAGCATATTTTTTTAAAAATTCCGGAGTAGAAAACGGCTGCCGGCGGTTTTTGCTGGGGACATTCCACATCATCCAAAGTCATCCACCTTCTCATTAAAATTTGTCAGTTGAGTTACTTGTTTATTATAGCCATAACGGATATGTTGCACAAATATTATTGTTCGACTTTTGTGATACTTATTCACCCGAATTACGTTGATTGTAGGAAATATGCTCAGTAGTAAAATTAGCCGACTTCTGACTCACATAGAGATTTTACATGTGTAAGAGAGAGCTAGATAGATAGGGAATTACAATACAATACAATAAAGTGAATAACCTGTTCAACTCTATGGTGCTGTATTCAACTGAACACTTTTTTACAGGAAGCGGTGAACAAAGGAACATAGAAAATCACAGGATGTGGTGCCACTACTTTAACCTAACTTAATTAGATAAGATAAACAAAATTACTGTTAACCCACATAATTAGATTAGATAAACAAAACTATTGTAACCTAGAAAAAATTGCATGGGCTGGGATTCGAATCCGCACCAACAGCGTGGAAGATGACTCCTGCCACTACACCACCAGCGCTTGAGCAGTTTGACAGTGAAACTAATATTTAAACCATTTATAAAAATTCCTCTTTGTGCAAATAAGGCATGCGCAATTTGAATTTGATATTTGAAATATATGTTGGGTAATATCTGTGGTAAGTTTTAACCACTCTAGGTATGTAATTTAGCGATGTTATACTTACCTGAACTTGATTAGTATTTTCTTTTTCGCAATTTCGGTTATTGTTGTATTATACCAAACATGGTTTCAATAAACACTACTCTCTCTCTCTCTCTCTCTCTCTTAATAATTGTATGAGAAAGAGAGAGATAGAGAGAGAATGTGTCAAGGGCACGGTCACGTCAGCTTTGGCAGGAAATTTAGAAACTCATGGTCATACAGTGATGCCAAAAAGATATCAAAAACCATTTTGAACTTGTTTTTCGGAAGCGGGTATTTATTTTGGGCTGTTTTTGACCTTTTTTTGGGGAACGGATACCAGTTTTCACTTCTCTGATGACGAGTTTTAAATTAAAGGACGTGGCCTTAACCTTGACACATTCTCTGTCTCTCTCTCTCTCTCTCGTACTTATTCTAATTCTCTATCTATCTTACACATGTAAATTCCCTATATGAGCCACATGTGAGTAGTTTAACAACTATGCTCGATTGCGTTACATTTTTCAACATTAACGAGAACTCAAAAAATGTTCTTTTGTTCATCGAGACGGATCTTTCGTTTTCTGTTAAATAAGCTAGTTTAATATACATAAATATATACCTGGTGGAGGTAGTTTTGTTCTATGCACGACTAGATTAGGTAATTTATACTTTTGCGAATCCTCGATCCAAATAGCTTGCTCCTTAATTGCCTCAAGATCTCTAAAAAAAATTATGCAGAGGATTAACTGTAACAGACTACGGCAGTATCATACTTATAATTGCACTCATTTTTTAACGTAGTGCTCAATTTTTCTGTTATTTGTGATAACAATTTTGTGTTCCGGTTCAATTTTCTTATTGTCTCTAAATAATCATTCCGTTCCACTTGAAATTCGCCTTGAATATCATTAATCTCTTTTTCAAGTGATTTAACCTAGAAAACATAGCTTAAGTGTATGTAAACAAACTATTAAGATTACCTTATGCCGATACTTTCGTAAAGCATCCGTTTTGACATTCAATTCCTGACTTATATCCATATACTGACTTTGCAGCATCTCTCGATCTTCATTCATATCTATTTTGGCTAAAAGATGTGCAATTGCACTAAACCAGAATTATTACGTAACCCAATTTTGGTGGGACAAACACAAACCTTAAACGTTTTTCTGAAGCTAGCTTTTTCCTTTTTCTCCTCTCAGATAACTCCTGATCATCTGCTTTTTCGCCCCCGATCATCGACGCTTTCAACTCTTCAATCCTCAGCAAAATTTCCTCTTTTGATGTTGTTTTCCGTTTTTTCTCCTCCATTTCATTGTTTAACTGTTCTATATGTACCTGATACTCTGCTTTAATACTTTCAATTTGTTTTAAAATCTTCTCCTTCTCACTCTTTTCGTTTTCATGCAAATTCTTCAACTTCTTCATTTCTTCTTGATACTCCTGTAGAAGCAAATCACGTTTGGAATTTATATTCCCTTTACTCACTTCCAACTGTGCATCATCCGATATATCTTCTATTTTTAACGGTGTGCTTAACCTATCTTCAAGCAAATTCCGTAATCTAACAATTTCTTCCTGATACTGTCTCAACATCGCATCTTTTGGATCTTCATTAATACGTGGTTTGTTGTGAATGTTTTTCGCTCGATTTGCATAACGTAAAGTCGATAAAGTTTCATCGTAATCTCGACTAGCGGGACTAATGCAGGCAATCATTAATGTTCTAGTATTGCCTCCTAATGAGTCTTGTAAAAGGCGGGTTAGCTTCGAATCTCGATAAGGTATGTGTTTAGCTTTCCCATCGACTAAAGCAGATATCACATTACCTAATGCACTTAGTGAGAGATTAATTTTTGTTGCCTCCTTAAGGCGATCGCCCGTGGCCCCCGTTTTTGCCTGTCGTTCCGATCCGGCTAAATCGACTAAATTCAATTTACCTTTTCTTATTGTCTCATTATCATTCGAAATTTGCTCAATACTTATAGTGAAGATACTATGCGAGCGAGAGCTTACTTGATTCATAAGTGTTGCACCAATCATACGATTTTTTGATCCAATATTTAACATTTCTTCACATTGTGAAACATTATGAACTGGATGGACTGTTAAACCTGGCACTGTGACACCTTCATTCGGTACTTCTTTTAAGTTTAAGGCATTTTCGTTAGGTAATAATAAATCTCTGCAAAAATTGATAATTAGCGTTGTTTGTAAGAGTAAAATTTATGCATACCTAATTTGTTCATTATAAATTTCCAAATAACTAACTAATGCTAAGTATTTAACACCTGACGTAACAGATATGGCTTCGAAAATATGTTCAAAGGCACGTGAGATAATTCCTTTTTCAGGTGGATTCATCGTTTTCGAACCTTCCATACTAAAAGATTTACCACAGCCTGTTTGTCCATATACAAAAATTGTGCTATTGTAACCTTCGAGAACGCTCTGCAAATTAGTCATTAATGTAAGAGTAGAAGGTTCCAGCAATCTCCTACCACCTTTAACTGTAAGGTCACAAATAAAAGGCTGCGTAGCCACGCCCCCTTCTTGACCCCACCCCTTTCACATCTGTTTTTTTGCTCTTTCCCGGCACCCCTTGATGGCCTGTTTATGGTCGTTTTGTAAACTTTTAACTCTAATTAAGGCAATTTTGGCAAGGGTGAAACCCGCGTCTTTTCCGACGTCATTTTCAACCCCTTAATGATGTATTTTGAGATAATTCGCTTCCAATTAGAGACTATTTGACAGTTCAGTCCGTGAGGGTAGGAAACTTCAGTCAGATTTTGTCGTCACCCACTCTTATGTCACGCCCTGTTTGCTTCTGATTGGTCATTCCCTACATTTAACCTCCGGCCAGCTTGCACCTGGTTGGTTGTTCATAACCCACAACGTGCATTTGATTAAACGTCTCCCGTATCATTTGGTTTCACTACAACTTAGCGCCATCTTAAGCCCCCCCCTTTCTCCAGGGGGCTTCCTCTGTGGCCCCATTTCTGTCCCCTACCTTGTTTCTGTGGGCCTACAGTTAGGGACCTCATTTCTAACATCTGGACCTCCTTAACTTGTTCATTCAGTGTTGTATTTAAAAAGTTTTCTGTGATTGGGTTATTAAGACTAGCGGTATATTTTAAAAGCTGATTGCAGTTTCCTGTACTTAATAGTATGATAATGGTGTCATCTAGTGGAATATTTACAAACCCGACAATTGGTACACAATTTTATTTTATTTTAAAAATAAAGACATAAGGTTTAATACTTTATTGTTACATATTTACACTGTATGTAACAGTAAGTGCATAAAATGTGCATTTGGGTATTAATTAATTAATAATAAATAAATACACTGGGGGTTAAGATTAAAAATGATATAAAACTCCTGCCTTTGTCTGTCTTTCTAAGTTTGTGTTAGAACTTTCTCTGAATCTCAAAAATTTCCAAATCTTGCTTCAACTTTTAATTTTTTCTAATAAATTATCAATTGTGTAATCGCAAATTTAGACGTCGATTAAATACTGAATTGTTTTGTTTGTTGTTATATTTGCTTTATGTTTTAAATTCATAAGACAGTATTTTTAGAATTTCTAACGCGCACACGCGCGCACGCCCGTACGCGCGCAGGCGGTCAGTTACATAATCGAAATTTTTCTTTTTTAGTTGTTATTCATAACAACAATTATTCAAGTTTTAATAAAAAAATTTGTGTGATTATCGTACCTGTCAATGTCAAACATCTTAATGTGGTAATATTTATTAATTTTAATTGTGTAGTTGTAATTTTCTTTGTCAACTCTTATAACAACATAAATTAATGTATTTTTTAAATAATTTTTAATGTGTAATATGATTGTTCTTCGTTAATGCTTATTACTATGCGACTTGTTATACTAACCTTACGTGTAAGTACATTTTTTCATGTCACTTCTTGCATTGTGGATTTTTAGTAACTGCCTTAATGAAGATATAAATAAATATCGAATCGTTGAAGTCTTAATAAAGAGTAGTGCTTTTTTTTTACTGCAACCCCACCCAGAAGCAAAGTTAGATTTTCTTCTTATTCGTTCGCTGGTTCGTTCATATCTACAGTTTTTGTATATACCTATACACAGGGTGAGGTATTAGTGCGTCGAAGTACGATATATCCGTTATTAAAGGAGATATCAAAAAAAAAAGTTATTTACAAAAATTATGGGCAACTTCAATCTTCACATTATAAAATTATTTTCGTATTTACAGGGTGTTACATATTACCAGGGTGAACCAAACATACTTTTTTTAAATCGGACACCCTATATATTATTTCAAATTTAGATTAACCTCATCTCCTCCATACTTCCAATATAGAGTTTCATTACGTTATACAGGGTATTTCTGTACACGAAAATCATTCTCATTTCAACGTCCTGTATACCCTAGATAGAACAACTTAACAATTTTTTCCAGGTATAACTTTTTGACATTGGTACAGTGTTACGAGAAAGTGCTATTTCTTTATGATTGCACCAATTGAATATAGAGCGAGCCAAAACTCGAACACACGATTTTGTCAATTTGGTCAATTGTACACGAAAATCATTCTCATTTCAACGTCCTGTATACCCTAGACAGAATAACCTAACATTTTTTTTTCAGGCATCACTTTTTGACATTGGTACAGTGTTACGAGAAAGTGCTATATCTTTATGATTGCACCAATTGAATATAGAGCGAGCCAAGACTCCAACACACGATTTTCTCAATTTTTTCAATGAATCATCCTGTATTTTATTTTAAATTCTTTTTTATTAAGCCACTTCCTATAGCTAAAATCGTTGATTTCTGAGATATTTTCAGGGATAACATAATTGATGATTATCATCGGTGATAGCTCGAGTCAAAACCGATGAAAATTGAACGAGTTCGAAGCACGAGTTCAATTTGTAACAGGTTTTAACGAGTGGTATCATCGATTATTAATCAAAACACGTGTTATATTTGGTAAAAAAATATGATTAACTTTAAGTAAGTAAGTAACGTTTATTTTAATAGTTATAACAACTACAACAAAACTTCAAAAAAAAAAACAAATATATCCTTTAAAAAAAATATAAATACATTTGTTTGATTTTATTCTTAAATATAAGTATCGATTTAGTCTCCTTTATTTTCTTCGGTAATTTATTGTATTTTTTAGCGCCTTATGCAGCATTGACTCATTTACTCCATTGATAAAAAAGGTTTTTTTTGTTGCGAGTATTATGAGGATGCACATCTCTTCCACATTGTGTTAAACCACTAAGATATTTTGGCAGAGCACCTAACTTTAACTTATGAATAAAAATTAGCACATTTTTGTTTATTAATTGTTGCACATTTAGCCATTTAAGCTTCTTTAGCATAATTTCTATCTTTGTATATCTATTTGTTCCCAGAATTAAACGCATTTCTCTATTCTGAAGTTTTTGAACTTTTTGAACTTGTGCTTTATTGGCATTTAATAGTAATGACCCGCAATAATTGAATCTTGATAGTATATTAATGAATTATAAAGTAATATTCTTGCTTTAATATTGAAATGTTTTGCAGCTCTTCCCAAGAAGTATGTTGTTGCTGAAATTTTGTTAATTATTTTTTCTATATGTACAGGGTGTCCCAACGATAGAGTAAAGTCAGTTTATGCTTAACTAGAATTATTTGTGTAAATATTGTATGGACCATGGGGTAGAGGTAAGAAGTGTGCATTTTTTTAAAATATTGGAAGTTATACAGGGTGTGCCAGAAAAGCAGGACGTGAAAAGTATAATTTTTAAATAGAACACCCCGTATTTGATTTTAGTTTTAATTCTACGTGTCCATACAAACATATTTTGTCATACAAAGATTGGCTGAAAGTTTTAGTTCTTGAGATATTCGCGTTTAAAGATTATTATGGTCATTTTCATGGGGTTGATGAATGGGCAATTATTCCGTTATTTCACAATAAAAAAAATTGATATTTCGTGTGAAAAATGAGTGATATTATACTAACGTTTAGACCGAGTAGTATTTCTAATTTTCTCAACAGGGTGTTTGTTATAACCATTCAAATTTGAAAATTCTCAAATTAAAAAAATCAGTTTTTAATTGCACACCCTATATATTTTATTTCATTTTATTCGGGATTAAAAAATCTATCATTTTTGTCAAATATATCCTATATCTATCTTTGATAGTTTTCGAGGAATTTCGATTTTTCTCACTAGCTACGTTACATACGATACTATAACATTATTGTGGATCGTGGTAGCCATGGAAAACAATTGCGACGAAATAAAACAAACCACCTAAGCGAGAATATTAACAGTTTTTATTAATTATTTTGTCTTGCAAAATCCTCTTCTCGCAATTCTTGATGAAGCTCAATGTGATAGGGATGGTACTTATACTTCAGCGTTGTTCGATTCACGTTTGATTTGGAGGTATCACATATCGTCGCTAATGTTCTAGAACTCACTTGGGGATTTTCTTGAATATTGAATAATATTTCAAGTTCTTTTTCTTCATTAGCTGCCCTTTTATTAACAACTTTACGTTTGAAGTATTTAACACTACCGCTAGAATCAAATCTATCCATCAAATTTTCCAAGCCAACAGTAGTAGGTATTCGACGTTCAGGATATTTCATTTTGTAGATTCGTTGTGCCAACAAAGGGTTTTTTTCAGCCTCGCCCAACACGTATATCATATCAATTAATTCATTTGTCGAATAATCCATAATTGATACAAGAATTGATAACAAGTTAAATGCGAAAACGACAAATTTAATATGTGTTTATTTTGACAAATAGGAAACCTTTGTATCTTAGTAACGCAATTATTATTTTCCATGGCTACCAAGATCCATGCAATGCAATGTTATCGAAAATAAAGTAGCTAGTGTGAAAAAATCGAAATTACTCGAAAACTATCAAAGATAGATATAGGATATATTTGACAAAAATGATAGATTTTTAATTCCGAATAAAATGAAATAAAATATATAGGGCGTGCAATTAAAAAACTGATTTTTTAATTTGAGAATTTTCAAATTTGAATGGTTATAACAAACACCCTGTTGAGAAAATTAGAAATACTACTCGGTCTAAATGTTAGTATAATATCACTCATTTTTCACACGAAATATCAATTTTTTATTGTGAAATAACGGAACAATTGCCCATTCATCAACCCCACGAAAATGACCATAATAATCTTTAAACGCGAATATCTCAAGAACTAAAACTTTCAGCCAATCTTTGTATGACAAAATATGTTTGTATGGACACGTAGAATTAAAACTAAAATCAAATACGGGTGTTCTATTTAAAAAATCATACTTTTCACGTCCTGCTTTTCTGGCACACCCTGTATAACTTCCAATATTCTAAAAAAATGCACACTTCTTACCTCTACCCCATGGTCCATACAATATTTACACAAATAATTCTAGTTAAGCATAAACTTACTTTATCTTAGTCTATCGTTGGGACACCCTGTACTTTAAACTTTAGCTTATTATCTATATATATACTCCTAAATACTTGAATTCTGAAACCCAATCAATTTTTTTACTTGCTGCCTCAACATATATATCATATTCCGACGCACCTCCTATACACATAGCCTTAGTTTTAGACAGATTTAGTATTAAATTATTAGCCTCCATCCAACACATGACATTTTTTAATTCTACATTTGTTTTCTGTATTAGTTCATGTATAGTAAAGTATCATCTGCAAAGAGATGTAAGTTGCAGTCCTTTACTGCACTCTGGATGTCATTAACATATAGCATAAATAAAAGTGGGCCTAACTTACTACCTTGTGGTACGCCAATGTCATTACTTTTAACATCCAATAGTGTCTTTCCGCATTTAACTACTTGTGTTCTATTCTTTAAATAATTATTTATCCATTTCAATACAGTACCCCTAAATCCATACTTGTACAATTTTTGTATAAGTTTGCTTCTGGCAATGGTTTCGAATGCTCGTTTAAAGTCTAGAAATACAGCCAAGATTTTGTTATTCATATTTCGTGCTTCTGCTGTTTCTGTAGAATGATTTTTGCGAAAACCCGATTGTTTCGGAATTAATATATTATTATTTTCAACAAATTCAGGTATATGGTTGTAAACAGCCTGCTCAATAATTTTTTTTACTAGTGCTAACATATTAATTGGCCTCATATTTGTTTCTTTGTTTATTCCCTTGACTTTATGTGTAGGTACAATGGTTGCTCTTTTTAAATCATTTGGTAAAACTCCATTATTTAAAGATAAACTAACAATATTTAAGAGTGGATACCCTAGTGAATCAAAGCATTCTTTAAAGGTGTTCATGTTTAATTCATCAACCCAACCTTTTTTATTTAAATTTGAAATCATCCTTTTTAACTGATTTAGGCTTACTTCCTCAAACTTATCTATTATACTATAACTTCATGTTGTAGCCCTTCTAACTTTAATATATTGCTGTTTGTAGGAACATTAATCATTAGGTCATTTATACTATCTACATAATAATTATTCAACTTATTTGCTATAATACTGTTATCAGTTTCTATTTTTCCATTTATTTCTAACTCTATTAATTCAGTGTTACAGTTTTGTAATTTCTTTTAATATATTCCATATTTTTTTTGGATTATTATCACATCTCTTGACTTCTTCATCATAATGTTTCATTTTCTCTTCTGTCAAGGTTTTTACACATATATTTCTTAACTCTCGGTACTCATCCCACATTTTGTTTGGTCCCCAGTTTGTTTAAATTCAATATATTTGTTCTCCCTATTTAATATGCTTTGCTTTGTCTTCTCGTTAAACCAATTCTTTCCCCTTTTCTTGATAATTACTTTTTTGATGGTACACTCATTTAGTTTTAACTTAATATTCGATTCAAAAATCTCGTACCATTCTTCAATGTCTTCATCGGCATATTTCCAATCACATGCTATCATTTCACTATTCAACAGACCGTAATCTGTTTTATTTACTTGGATTAGATCACACTTTTGTATATTAGGTTCTTTTAATATTATTTTTTGCGATTTATGATCGCTAACTTTTAGTGTGTCCATTACATCACATTGAATATACTTATTATTGCTACATACTAAGTCTATTAAAGTTTCGGATATATTTGTCACTCTGGTTGGTTCTTTAACTAGCTGACTTATACCATTTTGTCTAAAAACACTTTCCAATCTCTTCTTAATGCTTGTATTGTTAAGTCAGTTTATATTAAAATCACCCAGTACAATTATTACATGATTGCCTGCAGCTTCCACCATTTCTTACAATATGTTGTTACTACTGCTACTATAAAATATTTTTCTTTTTGTAATTTGAATACTACCTTTATTGTCCAGCACCCACTATCATAATGCTTGGCTTTGCATTCCAATATTTTAATATCATTGCGGATATATGCAATGATGCCACCAGTTCTTCTATTTTCAGAGTTACATCTTACTATTGAGTATCCATCTATATTTATTTCTACTGTCACCCTGGCCTCCGATAAAAAGGTACATATTGCATTCTGATTATTGCACAACATAAAATTTACTAATTCGCCATAATGAGTATATAAACTTTGTACATTTAAATGATATATTAGTGAACTAGTATTTTTCTTTGATTGCTACCAATTGATTTGTTTATTTGCCACCTGGTTATACACTTTTTGATAGTATGGACAGTTTGTATAGTGTGCTCTTCATCTACCACTTTTTTGCCCTCTCTGTAATTCCATACAGCACAATTTATGCATTTGTAACTATTTCCAATACATTGCTCACTATCATGTTCTTCTGCGCAAAATTTACAACATATAGCTCTTATACAAAACTTTCGAATGTGACCATAGCCCAAGCAACTGTAACATCTTATAATATTTATGTTTATACTAATGTCACATATTCCATAGCCCAGCATTATTTTGTTTCAAAACCTGTGACTTTATTTGGTTTGTAACTTTGATAAATGCTACTCCTTTATTCTGGTTTATTTCTTTTTTTTTAAATCTGTACATTTTCTAAATTTGCATCAATATTATTTCGCTCGATAAACTGTTTAATAAAAAATGTTTCAGCCCAAACATCATGATCCACTACATCATTTATTTTCATACTAAACAATCTACCCTTGGACTGTGTAACACTTATTCCATTACTTAATTTATTATTAATTTCTCCTTCAAGGCGTTGTAGATCTTCCTCTTTTTCACATCCTAACACTAGATCTCCTTTTCTAGAAAATTTGTATTCTGTTAAACCAATGTTTAACCCTTCTAGTGCTACATTGGTCATAAATTGTTGTAGTACTTCATCCTGAGTAACCTTTTCATCTTTAGATTTTAAAATCAAAACTTTATTTTGTTCAGGACCTTTATTCTTCTTTATATTGTCCTTTACACAGTCACTATAAGACATGACCTGTATAGAGGGATTTACGTGAGCATCTGTTTCATTTTGATTCGTATTCAATTGTGTTGGTTCAATCAACTTATTGCGTATGCATTTGTTGTCTTTACTAACTATTATTTCATTTAATAATGCGACTTCAGTACTTCTACTTCATTATTTAAACTCATCATATAACTATCTACTACTATTTTAATTTCATTCGCCATATTATTCTGATTATTACAGTCCGCGCGGCCAAAGAATGCTTCGTGTCGCGCATGGATGTTCGTGCATTCGGCCGCACTCGCTAACGCAATAGCGACTGAAAACATTACCAGTGGCGTCGGTGTCGCGTTTTATATTATTCGTCACCAAACCACAAGAAATTTTAAAATATTTTATTTATCTGAATTACATATGAACAGTAATAGTTTAAAGATTTATAAAATAAAAAAATAACCATTTTGACAAGTAATAAATTTTATATTTGAATTGCAAATGAACACAACAGTTCAATCGTTTATGAAAATCAAAAAAGTATAAGTTCGATTTTTAATTATAGAAACAAAATAGACTGTAAGTTAAGAGTTTCAAGGTATATGTGGGGTGTAAGTTTTTCAAATAACTGTACACATTATACAGGGTGTCCCAAGATATTTGGACACATTTTGATCATGAATGGAAAACGATAGAAACGTGTAGATTTCACTGGTGTACTTGATTTAGCCCAAAGTTTTATTTTAGCTATAAAATAATTTTTTCCCACGAATACAAGGTGTTTTAAAAAAATTGCCATTTTTTAAAGCGAAAATAATTAAGTTTTTTAAATATAACACCCTGTATATTTTGCTGTCATCTAGAAGATGTAATCTTCTACTTTATAAAAATGTATAATATGGTACTATTTACTCCAAAAACAAAAGAGTTATATAAGTTTATATAGGTACACCTACTGTATACACGTAGGTTAGATATACGTTTTGCTGATTAATGCTTCTAAACCAAAATTATAAAATATGCCCTTGCTCGATTCAAAGGGCTCTGGAAGAGGTCAATGACGTCACTGTAAAAAAAGTATTATGTAAGGTACTATTGTCTAAATGTACTGGGTTGTTCATTTAAAAAACCTAAAACTTTTGGCAAATTGTATCTGACTGTGCTGATTAAAATGTATGCAGTCGGTGCATAAAAACTTACATAACTCTTTTGTATTTGGCGTAAATAGTACCATATTATACATTTTTAGAAAGTAGAAGATTACATCTTCAAGATGACAGCAAAATATACAGGGTGTTATATTTAAAAAACTTCATTATTTTCGCTTTAAAAAATGGCAATTTTTTTAAAACACTTTGTATTCGTGGGAAAAAATTATTTTATAGCTAAAATAAAACTTTGGGCTAAATCAAGTACACCAGTGAAAACTACACGTTTCTATCGTTTTCCGTTTAGGCAGCATTCGTGATCAAAATGTGTTCAAATATCTTGGGACACCCTGTATATCACCTCACGCGTTTGACCACTTATTACTTGGCCACTTTTTCCCAATGTAGAACTCATATTTCTACACTCGCTTTTAAATCACAGTTAAAAACGAATTAACTAATAAAAATAATATTTGCTAATCTGTTGTTAATGATACTAAGGAATGTCAACTATTAGGATTTCTTTAATGAGAATTTAAGCAAATGCCATTAGCATTACAAGGTGCCGCAAAACTACTTATTTATTTTACTATGTATTGTTGTTTATATATATTTGTCTAATAAATTTGAGTATTATGAGCTTTAAAATTCACATAGGACACAAAATGGTTCACTGTCGTTTTGTTGCAATAATTGCAATAAAGTTAAATTAACAAGTACGTATGTAAATTAATAACAGAAATAAATAATTAATTAGTGTAATACATGATAATAAACGGAACGCGCTTTTGGTGGCGACGCCACTGACATGCCGCGCTTAAGAGACTTGAAGTTGGACGAATGCGTATTCAACGCTCAGGCATTCTTTGGCCGCGCGGACTGTAGATGTATTATTACTACAACTAACCTCACTTTTTATGCATTCCGTACAATATCATTTTGCCTGATCACATTTACTTAAAAATTCAAAGTTTTCTTTTTTTATATTAGGACACTTAATATGATACCATTTCTCACATTTATTATCACAACCAATAACTTTATCTCCGTTAAATTCAATGTTACAATGGGAACATTTATTGTCTACACTATCCGCCATTGTATCGTGAATAGAAAATATATATTTAAAGTTCACAATTTTAAACGATCTGTCACTTTGATAGTAAATATTACAGTTGCAAGATAATCAATACAATTATTTATTTCCTTGAAACTTTTTGTCATTTTGACAGTGAACTATTTTAAAAATTATTATTAATTTTATTAAATACATAAATAAAAAGTTTACCTCGAGTAGGATTTGAACCTACGACCTGTACTTTGCTAGAGTACCGCGCTAACCAACTGCGCCATCAAGGTTTGAGTTTTAATCGATCTCAATTTTGTCTTTATGTATGTAGAACTATTTTATTCCAGTCAACATGCGGTAATAAAATTATCACCGATTTTATAGCCTATTCTGCGATTTTATTTTTGTATTTTAACCAATGAAAGTAATCAAAATGTACCATGTGACATGTGAATTATATTCTCAGTTTAATAACAGAAAGAGATTTTTTAACAATTTCTATTGTAACAAGTTAGCCGTGAACAAATGACAGATAGATATTATTCAGTAATAATTAGTAACTTGTCATTTAACAAACTTCTTTGAGATTATGTAGTGTTATTAATTTGTAAACACTTAAATACTGTTTGAAATGAACTTTCCTGTTGAGGAATTAACAGACATGATATGGGTACTGGGAGAATGTATGAAAAATTGTTTATTAGCACAAAGAATTTACAAAGAGAGATATCCCGCACGAAGACAATCCGAGAAAATAACGTTGGAAAGGTTAGTAGATCGTTTTAATCGCACGGGTTCAGTAGTTTATGAAAGAAAGGGAAGGACAAAACCTGTACTTAACGAGGAAAATTAATTTAACGTGATGTTTGGAGTTACGCATAATCCACATGTTAGTACACGTGAAATCTCGCGTCAGCATGATATTAGTGACAGGTCCGTCCGAAGAATACTGCGTAAATATAAGATGCATCCATACCATATCCAGTTGCACCAAGAGTTACTCGAAGATGACTATCCCAGAAGGGTTGCTTTTTGTGAAAGGGCTCAACAACAAATCCGCAATGAGGCGGATTTCTTTGATATTGTCCTCTTTGGAGACGAAGCCACGT
This sequence comes from Vesta saturnalis, assembly GCA_036346205.1. NCBI lineage: Eukaryota > Metazoa > Arthropoda > Insecta > Coleoptera > Lampyridae > Vesta > Vesta saturnalis. Next base: position 808,651 of record JARFJB010001731.1, on the reverse strand, counting down.
TTCATAAAAATGGAACTAAAAATAGACACAATTTGCATTATTATTCGACAAGTAATCTTATAGCAACTCATAGTCAAACTAGCTGGTCTTTAAATGTTTGGGGTGGTATAGTTGGAGATCACGTAATTGGACCACATTTTTTCGATAGAACAATGAATGGTCAGGTTTATTTAGACTTTACGTTCCTCTTAACATTCGTCAAAGAATGTGGTTGTTACACAATGGAGCTCCGGTACATTACACTACATTAATTCATAATCATCTTAATAGCCATTTTCCTGGAAGATGCTCGTTCACCAGAGTTAAGTAAAATTGACTTCTTCAAGTGGGGTTATGTGAAAAACCGTGTGTATCAAATACCTCCAACCACACAAGATGATATGAAGAATAGAATAAGAAAAGCATTCCAGAGTGTTAATGTAGAAATCATGTGTTCGAGTCTTGGCTCGCTCTGTATTCAATTGGTGCAATAATAAAAAAATAGCACTTTTTCGTAACACTGTACCAATGTCAAAAAGTTATGCCTGAAAAAAAATATTGTTAGGTTGTTCTGTCTAGGGTATACAGGACGTTGAAATGAGAATCATTTTCGTGTACAATTAACCATAACTTTTGAAATGCCCTATATAATTAAAAAAATACTATTGTGTCAGGACTGATTCTCATAATTCTACAATTAAATTTAAATTGAGATACAATGATGTATATTTTAATCGTTTTTAATATCAACGACTTTTATGATCAGAAAATATTTTTTAAAAGAAAAGTTTTAAATCTACATTATATAACGACAATGTGTTAGCAAGTAATTAACTAAACCTATTTTTTAAAGGTATTAGAATGTCGGTCACTTCTAATGAGGGAAAAATATACCTTTTTCAAATTAATTAATACAATGTAATGTGATGTAACATGTTGCTGGTAATTTCCAAGTACATTCCTTTCACACTTTTAAATAAGTATAATTAAAACTATTTTAAGGAAGGAAAGTTTAAATCTACATCACATAACAGCAGCAATGTGTCAACTGTAATTAACATAATTTAACTAAAATTCCACTATAAACATTGTTCATGTGAAGGTTACAATATATAGAATGGTATTTTGAAAAAATAAAAAATACATTAATAACATTTTTTAGAATAGTTATGCAATTTCTATTTTATAATAAGTTGATAATGATTATAACCAACATTTGCGAATAAAAAGTTATCCATGCTTAGCCCCAGCCTTTAATACACCTTCAGAATGAAATAATTTTCTCGCTATCGGTTAAAACACGCTGTGTATTAATAGAAATATCCTTAATAACATTTTTCTTAACATAATAGACATAAACCAATACACGTAAACTCAAGTGTATATTTTTATAGCCTAGGGTCAAATTAAATCATTGAAAAGACCTAAATACAAATTCAATCAGAATGTCCGAGCTGGCACGACAATAAAAACGATCTACAAGATAATTACCATAAAAAATAACCCTAGCTCTAAACACAACCCCAACCCTAAACACAGCCCCAAGCTCCAGTTTAACCCCAGCCCTAGGCCCCTCAGTTCTACTCTAACCCTAAGTACAGCCCTAAGCTCCAGTTCAACCCTTACCCTAAATACAAGCCAAGCCCACAGCGCAACCTCTAAATACGGCCCTCACGTTAGCAAAAAACCTAGCTGTAAAAAGGCCTTAATACAGACAAAAGGGTTGAAGAAGAATTGAAAACCATATGTTGTAGGTGGCAACATTAATCGGCGTCATAAGTTTTATTAAAAATAAGGGTTGAAAATACGCGTCCTATACGTGAGCGAGTAAAAATAATTAGGGTTGGAAAAAAGGTCTCCGAAAAGAAATGGTGAAAAAACACGTCCTACACATGCGCAAGTAAAAAATAATTAGGGTTGAAAAGGGCCTTCGAAAAGAAAGGGTTGAAAGTACGGTCTCACACGTGGGTGTGTGTAAAAAATAATTAGGGATGAAAACTCCAGCAAGGATTGAAAATACGGTCTCACACGTAGGTGTAAAAAATAGGGTTGAAAAAGGCCACCGAAAAGAAACCATAAAAATAAGGGTGAAAAATACGGTCTCCCACGTGGGCGGTCTTGTGACGTCAAAATCTAAGATGGCGTCTAGTGTCCCAGTAGGCGGGGCTTGTGACGTAAAAAAAGTGGTGGGACAAGTGCCTCATTACTACTCTTGTGAAAGAGTTATTTTCTTCTACAGCGACTGTCAGTAGTTATTCAACGATCTAGCGATGGAATTTCAGCACGGGTTGCCAGATACGAAACAGTTTGATGGCATGCTACCGGTACTCATAATAATGACCTAAGATCTGTGTACTGGAAAGCTTTACAAAGGAATGCTATCATAGACGCAAAATATATTCCATTAAGGACGTGGATAAACAGACATTTCAATCAACACTAATTACATAATCTCGTGTTATTGTACAAATAAAACATCTAACAAAACAAATCGCACAGGAAAATCCAAAATTTTTAAAAGCGTATCACGACGCCACATCCAAACCTCATAGCTGTTCATTGTTTGATTTAAAACAACGTACACCAAATGCCCTACGTTATAGAACTTCCATATTTAAGTCCAGAGAAACTCGTGTAGTGTATATTCCGAAAAATTGTTTAAAGACGAAGATTACGTAATCTTTAAGAGTGATGGAGCCATTGATACAGGTGACGAAGAAACTCAATACTCACGAGGTTCGTCTGCAACAAAACAAACCGCAAGGTCATAAACTAGAAAGTATGCTACCAGAATCAAGAAGGAAGAGATGAAGGAATGAAAAGAGTAAAGATGATTTGTACTCACTGCACAGACTGTCCCAAAAGGCCAGCAATGTGTTTATCATGTTTTAATTAAACACACATTTACGTTTTTATTTAGCATTTGAAAAGAGAAAAGCCTTGTTTTAATGCACATGTACCACCTGTGCTACACAAAAGGTCCTTAGTGGAAATAGGCAGACGTCTTGTTTTGATGATCGTATACCACCGGTGACCGCACAATGGCCTTATTGTGATGAGCATGTAGCACTGATTCTTCATAAAGCTGTAATACCCTATGAGTAAATACAGCAACTGTCTTATGGCTAAGCATTAATAGTACCTTGAAGCAACGCTCTACGGCTAAATACAGCAATTGTCTTTTGGTTATAAACATTAATTGTTATTTTAAACTGGAAATAAAGAAAAGCACCAACACAACGGCTTTTTTCTACTCATGGATCACATGAAAAATTTGGTCGACATAATCGAAGGGAGCGATTTTAATTAAAATCTTGCGCAATATATTTCATTCGATTACATTCTACCTGTGATTAATTTTATGTGGGTTAATTAATTAACACTCAAATATCTTTATTTGAAACGAACACGCCCGGAGAGTCATAAACTACAACAAACTATACAGTACCATTTCAAAAATCAAATCGTCCCTTCACAATGCAACAATTGCATGAATCTTCCACTAGTTATCAAAATATTCCGCTAGATGAGACTCCACCATTTTCTTACTCGTTTGGCGTATTTGCAGTAGGCTGTTGGCTAGTTTTGGGAATGCGTGACGCTATACCTTATTTATTTACAGATCTGGCAGTGTAAACCTTTTAAACCGTTATTATTTTATATCCATGCCATGTAAGAGTTATTTTTTAAGCTCGGGGGAAACCGTTAAAGTTTGCTCATTTACTTGTCTTGTGTTTGAGCATTTACTTAATCGCTAGTTTCTGTTTGAAGTAATGCATAACGGCTAGATATAGCAATTGTTTTATGGTTATAAACATTAAATATTATTTTAAACTGAAAATAAGAAATTACAAACATTAACGGGTCACATCAAAAATTTGATAGATAATTAATCGAAATCTTACGCAACATAATTTCACTTCTAATTAACTAATTTGATTTTCGATAATTAACGCTCAGTTATTTTTATTCCAAATATACACCCACAGAAATTCAAAGGCCACAACAAATAATATACTGTCATTTGCACAACTCCAGATTTAAAAATTTCCCTCTACAGCGATAACGTTTAAAAATATTCCACTAGATGTACCACTGTCACATTGTTAGATTCAGGAAACTGTAACCAACTTTTAATATATACCGTTAGACGGCCAGATCACAATGCCTGGGACCTGGACGAAGCCTAAGGACCGAACAGAATCCAGAATCTAAATGAGGACGTGGCCCAAGTTTATGCCTCCAACCGAAGCGTACAACTTTAGGCAGTAGGCGGAACCACAGACCAATCAGGCTAAAGTAGGCTGGGCCACTTGAGAAAGGGGCGTGGACAGGCCTCCTCTTTAATTGTGTTACAATTAAAAGTTGTGTGGGATTGCTGTACCCCTTATATTTGTAAGTTAAGCTACTAAGTACTTTACCTCGATAAGTGGGTAACAAATATCATTGTAGATGTTTTCTGTGTATGATTCTTGATCATAAACGGAATCAAATGTGAATTGCTTAGGAAATGAAGGCCCTTCGTTTGGATCCCATATTTCGATCATACAGTTTCTCATTTGTACGATACACTAAAAAAAAATGGATACGTGGATGTTAAGGCGTTTTGTAAACGAAAAAATTTACTTTGCATTTTAATTCGAGTTCCCTTTTGTTCATTGGTCGACATCGTACAATTACTTTAACGTTTTCTGCCATTTCGGTTACTTCAAGGCATGGTGCAAGCTGTAAAATAATAAAACGATTTAGTAATATTTAGATTATTTTAAGCTATGTATTTATTTAAAAGGGTTTACACTGATACCACAATAGTTAACAAGACACAGGTTTTACTAATTGAACTATGCAGTGATTACAATTATAGTATTTTAGTTGGAGAGCGATTAGGAATTCACACTTGCAAACTGTATGGTTCGAGGTTTCTTAAAAATCAGAATATTATGATTAATATGTAATTATGTACATAATACAATTATAATTGCATTGTGTCTTACTATAATTACCCAAATATCATGACTAATTGTCAACTAAATGTGTTACAAGAAAGACACTTCTAACGATTACGTGTGTTCTGTGTTTATCTTTAAACAAATGCCCGGTGAAGTATTACTCCTAAGAGTGAAAACGATAAATAGGAGGAAAATTATTGATATTTTTACATTTAATCTTCCTAACTTTTTGTAACATTTATAATATTATTATTATTAATTTTATTAAATACACAAATAAAAAGTTTACCTCGAGTAGGATTTGAACCTACGACATGTCCTTTGCTAGAGTACCGCTCTAACCAACTGAGCTATCGAGATACAAGCCCCAATCGATGTAAGTTTTGTCTTTATCTATGTAGAAATGATGTAAATTCTAACCACAATGAGATTACAGTCAAATTACTTATATTATATGGAATGACTAATATTAAATTATTATGAACTAATAAGTTCACATTAGTTCTACATACATAACACAAAATTCACATCGATTGGGAGATAGCTCAGTTGCTTGGAGCGGTACTCTGGCAAAGTACAGGTCGTAGGTTCAAATCCTACTCGATGTAAACTTTTTATTCATGTATTTAATAAAATTAATAATAATTTTTAATTACATATTTACTTTTGAACTTATTCGTCCATAATAAAAACTTATAATTACTAATATAACAAATAGATTGTTCAGAACCGCCGACTTTCTACTTTAAAATTTGTTGCAATTGTAGGTCCATGATTTCCTTAACGGCAAACACTACGTAATGGTCTTATTACTTAGCTATTGTTCTATGCAATTGGACATGCTAAATATTTTATGGATAAGTTAGAAAAAAAGACAAAAACTATCTGAGAATGTGACTTCTGAAATAAAGCGCTAATGGCGCACTAACAAAGCTACACTGAAAATACTATACATTTGATAGACACTCTTATTTTAATCAAAAAACGGTACGGCATATACCAAATCTTTGCTTATCAAGGTAATTTTAACAGAAAATCCAAAAATGCAATAGTATATAGGGTGTTATATTTAGTGTTATGGAAAGTGTAAGGTTATTTTGACGCATCGTGTATGTGTAGTATTTTGATAACGTATGTAACGTGTTTTGAATGTAGCTGAAGTTAGTTTGCATGAAAAGAACTTTTTTGTGTATGCGTAATGTAAGTTGGTCCAATTGATACGCCACTGGAATTTAGTGAGGCCTTGGTTATCGTATGAAGGAATATTTGAGTACTGTAAAAAGATTTTCGAGTTGAAAGCGTTAAATTTGGTTGAGAAATAATGTTTTGAGTAAATTTTTATTGATACGGCACTGGTAAAACTACTGGTCTTTTTGATACTGTGTATGGAGGAATTTGAACTAAAGAAATGGTTGTAGACGTATGAGTGAGTGAGTTTATGATATATTGATATTTTATTAACGTGTACGCGCCACATTAGTGATTTTCTTCAAGAAATAAAACTGCTTAGGCAGATTAGAAGTTAACACAGCAAATATTTTATTATTAGTGTTCAATTGTGGGATGTGTGTCTTAATATGATTATAAAGAGAACCGAAGGTAACCATTTATGCTACCGAAATAAAAGTTTGTAAAATTTAGTTAAGATACTGGTAATCACCATTGACAATGAATGTGTACAATCGTTAACAATACCAAATTGATTGTATAAAAGAAAATAAGAACTTTAATGTCTATGTGAAAGTAACCATTTTTCATTATGGTAAACGTTTTGAAGGGCAAACATCACAGTACAAGGCGATGTGATGTTAGGCTAAAGAGCCCCTATACCAGATACGCGAGTGAACAAACCATAAACACTGCGTTAGTGAGTACTACAGCCAATGCGTAGGGCGAATTACCTTTTGTGTTTTGTGCATAGTGCATCTAAGAATTTAAAAAGGATTATTACGAAAGCAGATCATATGGACTACAACTACCGCACCGACAAAAGATTGATTAATGTAATACGTAAGAATTAGATATAAATTTTATTGAGCCAAAACAGGTATGATAATCATATGTAATTAAAAATTATTATTAATTTTATTAAATACATAAATAAAAAGTTTACCTCAGTAGGATTTGAACCTACGACCTGTACTTTGTAAGTACGCTAACCAACTGCGCCATCAGGTTTAATCCCCAATCGATGTAAATTTTGTCTTTATGTATGTAGAACTGATGTAAATTCTAAACATAATGAGATTACAATCAAATTACTTATATTAATGGAATGTGAGCCTGCAATATCGCAAGAATTCACACATACCAAAGCAACTTGACTAATAATAATGATTGGGGCTTAAACCTTGATGGCGCAGTTGGTTAGCGCGGTGCTCTAGCAAAGTACAGGTCGTAGGTTCAAATCCTACTCGAGGTAAACTTTTTATTTATGTATTTAATAAAATTAATAATAATTTTTAATTACATATTTACCTTTGAACTTATTCGTTCATAACAAAAACTTAAAATAAAATTTTTTGTTATTCTTGCATTAATTACGGTTTATTCAAAGAAAAAAAGGTAATCGAACTTTAATTGTTTTGTTGTTTTTAGTGTTAGGAATTTGGGAATTTTAGTCTTAACGTATTTATGTGTTGGTGGTTTTTTTAAAACCACATCGTTGTATATAATTTACATGCAGAATTTGTCAATATATCCACTGTTTAATTTATTTTGGTGTTTATTTGTGGCAATTATGTGCCTAACTGGTTACACCTTCTGATGAATAAAATTAGTCTTTGCATATTTTCGAATTTAAGGATCGATTGGAAATTGCGTACTGAGCCAGATCGATCACAACATTTCATTTTAGCTTTGAAATATTAATGCAGAACACTACTAACAAAATACTTTTTTTTATTCAGAATAAATTACAGTTTTGAAGTATTAAAGTTAAAACTTATTAATGAATGTCTAAATACGATTATAAAGATACAATTTTAATAAAATATAAAGATGTTATTGATGATACAAGCACCAACCGCTTTATGTTTGAATTATTCAGCAATCAACAAACATTTTGTTGAGACTGCAATTTATTATCAAACCGATTTCGTTTATTTCATTTAGGATTTTCTAAATTCGGAATATTTATTTAATTCAAAATTTTATAACAGTTAGAATTATAAATTTACAAGTATACGAGCGGTACTTGAAAAGTATTTAAGTTAACGTATTACGATTTGGGAATTTTCATTTGTACAGGGTGTGTTCAATAAGTTTACGACGACTCGTGTATTTTAGAATTTTTTTTAAGCTTTTGGATCAATTTATTTTGAAGTGTGATTGAATTTTAATGGTGAATGGTTTTACTGAGTAGGCTGCAATCCACGTCATATAGGATTAATTTACCATCCCCCCTAAGACTATTTATTTTAGCAAAATTTAAGATTGTGGTGGCGCCTAGAAACAATTTTTCCCGGAGCTTTGTGAGTTGTAGATTTATGGCAAGCGTAACGTGTTTGAAACTAGTTTTCAATCATTTTACTCCTTATATCGACCACGCCCATTGCCACTGTAGCTGGATTGGCAACCTGCTTATTTCGGTAAGCATACGCGACGCCTAGTGCGGTTTGGACGTGTGAATTTCCGGTACCTTCGAAAGTACACCATCTTGAAAATAATTGTATAATGCGGATAACTTGATTCAATTCAACTTTTAGTCGAAACTATTTTTGAAATGTAAATAATAACAAGACTAGTACGGGATTTGAAATCTTAGGCTGAACACCCTGTTAATTATAATTACGTCATACAATTAAATTAAACTAGACAAAATAGTCATTTATTTATAACTAATAGCTGTAAAACTTACTCAGGTGAAATTTAAAATAATTCAGTTTCAATACATTACATTATAATAGGGTTGGGCAACTAAACTCAAAAATTAGTAGATCATAAAATTCAAAGAAGAGTTTTCATCTCCAATGTATAGTGTTTTCAGTGTAGCTCTGTTGGTATCCGATCTGGTGTGGACCAAAACACTACCAACCTATAAATTAGTAATGAAATGAAATGAAATAATGCTTCTGTTAGGATAATTATACAACCCATATTAAATACTTTCATAATGAAAACTTGTCATATTGTAAGAACAACAACAATAATTTCTGTCAGATACACGTTTAAACTTTCATGTCAGATGGAGCTTAACAGCCGTCTAGAAGTTAACTTGAACAAAAATTCCACAGCCGCCCACCCCTAGAAAATATAGATAATACGGTTTCAATCTTGTGTAGTGAATTTTTGAGGCTTGTTTAGCTTCGAATTAAGAAACTATAAAGAAAAGTTACGTAAAATTAAATTATCTTTAAAAATATGTCTACGCATTTTCTTATAAAATTAATCGTTATTAAGAAAATCTCGTTGTTTTCATTTTACAGTCAGTCTTTTTATTTTAAGAATAAAATTTCTCTACTTATCAGAGAATTCCCTAACAATAAATCATTATTAACAAAATTCTTAATGTTTACTTATTATTTCCAAAATATGAACAAACAAATGATTATTAGCAAAAGTACAAAATAAATAGAGTTACGTTACACCTGATTTTTTTTATGATTGTGGACCTGAACAGGCTAAATTTGACCTATCGTGCTAAAGCACTCAGGAACACTTAGGAGGATGGATAAAGGGATAATGAATTGCCAATAGATGCCTATGAACAGCTACCTTAAATTTTCTCATATCATAAGTGAGAGGAGAACAAGAACTAGGGAGATCATTCCAGAGTTTAGAAGCCGTGTAGAAAAACGTGGATTGTTCCCGTTTGGTACGACAAGTGGAGATTTGTACTGCATACTGATGATGTGAATGAGCGAACCGAGTGTTTCTCGCACAGATAGCCCGAGATGGTATCAAAGAATATAATTCAGCAGCGCAATAGCCGTTGTAATAACGATAATATAAAGAAAGAACTGAAACCATCCTTCTATACTCAAGGGACTGTATGTGAGAAGTTAAGAACGGGTCATTTATGAGCCTAATCGCTCTCTTTTGAATACGATCAACGATATCGAGAGCGTATTGGGGAGCACTAACCCAGAGGTGAGAATTATATTCCAGATGAGGCCGAATTTGGGCCTTATACAGCAGGAGTTCTCGAGAGGTAAAGTACTGCTTAGATCTGTACAAAAAGCCTATTTTACGAGCAGCTGTTTTGGTAGCTGACAGAAGATAGTCAACCCATGAGAGATTTGAAGATACAGTCATACCCAACAGAGTAATAGAGTCTGAAAACTTAAGAACTGATCCATTCATACTTACTACAGGAAATGATCGATCTTTTTTGGCGGACACAAGGCAACACTGCTTCCCCATTCGAGAATACGTTGAATATCTTTTTGTTGAAGAAATAAGGTCATTTATGTACAGCAGAAAAAGTGTAGGCGTTATAACGGATCCCTGTGGCACGCCCGCGTTAATTCTAACTTCTTTTGAAAAAAAGCCATCAACTACGACACGTATTCGTCTTTTATCAAGGAAACTAGAAACCCAGTTGATGAGCGTATCATTTAACCCAAACGAGGTGAGTTTGGCAAGTAAACACTTATGTCAAACTTGATTATAGATATAATATACCTACATATTTAAAGTTTTTTTAATTAAACTCAAGCTACAATACAATTTAAACAACTTCATAATGCATAGCTAATTTTCAGAACAAATGCAAACAACCTTCAAGTTATCTGCTTAAATCTTGCGGATAGCTTAATTACCTTCTCGCTCTTGTTAACTTAGCCTGAGGTTCGCTCGTTTTGCGAGATTTATTTGTATTGCCATCAAATGAACTTGGTTCTATAATTACAGGATTAGGAAAATGGTCTGAACATGGACTGGGACTTTGTGTATTAGTGTCAATAGAACAAGTTTCGAATGGATAAATCCTTTAAATCGGGAGAGTGATCTCTCCTTTCCCAACTTTAACTTTTATCTCCCCACCCCATTCTAGCCGCTTAAATTTCTCATCTTCCACAAGCACAATTTCATCTTTACACAAATGATTTATCTTATCAATCTTACCAAACTTGAGCATTCCTAAATACTCTCGTCGGAACCTGCCTACTTCGCAGCTCCTCCCTCAGTTTCTGCCTATAGCGTGCTCTTTTACATAAAGACAGTCTATCGATAAGGTCACATTCTGGAGTACCCACCTCTTTAACATTATGTAGGAAGTCGTTTGAGCATAAAGACTTAAGTTCCCCAGCGTCAGATGATTCACAGGCCAGGGGCTTGGAATTCATTACCATTTTACACTCGCACGGAATCGTACATACCTCCTCTTGTATCAGGTAAACCCTATCTAGTCCTCTAAATCTTGAATAATTCGAATCAGTCGTTCCCACAGCCTGCCCACCACACAGTAGTGGGGGAATTCATTACCCACTTAATCTGCTGGACCGAGCAATCCAATCAATTGATTTAAAAAGGTTATTCGCGCCTATAAAATTAGTCCCGTTATCACTAAGAATTGTTCTGAGCCGGCCTCTACAACTGACATGACGCCTAAGACCAAGAATAAAATTTCCTGTAAAATACAAAGCACAGGCCATGTCCCAGATGCGGCCACGGGGCAAAAGAGCCGGATGTCCGTATAAACATCTTACAAATCACCCATTTATTTAGGATAGATCTGATGAACTGCCTCCCCCCAACAAACCAATAGTTTTCCCTTACTTAAAAGTACTTATTAACGTTAATAGCATCTCTTTCAAATATTTTTGTTTTTAGACGAACCATTTCCAAACAGTTTCTTCTGCTCCCGAATATCTTCACTGCTTAATTCATAACTCTTAAGTTTTCTACAATTCTTCTTACAATTGTTAATAAAATGTCGCATGCATTCCACTAATTTGACAATCTTGGGGAATTTATAAACATCTGTGTTATAACCTTCTATCGCTGGCCGTTCCAACATTCCTGAAACAGTACTAGTGCATTTCTGTTCATTACTTCATTCAGCTCGGGATAATATTCACGCATGGACCAAGCAACTCTATTACCTCGTAAACACTTAGAACACTCCCACTGTTCAGTCTCAACTAATTTCTTACCAAAATAACTTCGGGAGGGGAAGTTGCTAGGGTTCTTGTGCCCAAGGGCATTTCTAAACTTTTCTCCATCTCGCGTACCCTCCCTAAGTCCTTTAACTCGGTTATTAACAAACGTACGCCATTTTTCTTTATTCCATACCCAATATATAACTGCAGTGGAGTCACTCCAATAGGTACATGTTGTTTTACTGAGCTCTTTGTCTAAAGAACGTTTTAACCTTAGACCAATATAGGTAACCAAGAGCACCCTCTTGGTATAATTAATTTTTTCTTTAGCAAAACTGTGACTCTAGCTGCGACTAATCTAAGAATAACCTTGTCCACATATTCTGACCAAAGAAATATGACTAAAGCGTATGCAACCATGGAAGCATCCGAAAGGTATGTAACCTTAAATAAATGGGACCTCCCAATCTTAAAACTCATCTGGGAATTTTTATTAAGACCAAATACTGTAATTCGGGACACCACTGTTTAAATTGCTCCTCGAATGGCCGATATCTTTGATTCCCATAATTCTTGCAAAAGTAATTTCGAATACAACATAACTGGACTGGATTTACGTTTGGTAACATGTTCTAAATCATTTTCTTTAAATTTTAAATGTACTTTTATACCCAGGGTATCATCTTCTTGATTCTAAAATAGAGGTAATTGTTTTCTCTACGTTAACATAAGGTTCTATTGTGGACTCCCAGTCTCTGAGCTCAAATTGAGCTTCTAGTCAAATGTCGATTGATCCCATTGTGCACTTCATTATCCAGTGAAGCTCAAAAATTATCAACACACAAACTTTAAGCCAGCATTGAAACCAAATCTTTGTAATACACGTGTCCCTGACTGATAAGATCAAAGTGATAATTAAATACCGCCACTAGCAAATACAGAGAACATAATACCCCAGGCACAGCTTAAAATGCCGATATACAATCAAATTATTCTCCACTTTTTCCACAGAAACTTTACATACTCTTAGTTGCGGTTGCAATAATTTTTTTGTTATGTCGCCCGTTATAACGAACCGCCCCTACCTAATTCTCAAAAGTTCTATCAAATTAGGTTCAATAAATGATAACTTAACTACTGTGGGTAGAGGGGGTTGGCAAGGCGACCACGGTATGTAAACAATGTATCTACGTGACTCATTCTTAGAAACAATTCACTCTTCTGAACAACGGATCTGTGATTTCTAACACGTTCAGAGCCTACAAGTCTAAGATCTTATTATCATGGGTTAACATACACATACTTGGAACAGTGCACACATTTTCACACACTGGCATCAGTGCCTGTAATTTAACTAAAACGTGTCTAGACTGCACACAGACCTGTTCCTAATTTAATTTTCTTACCTGTGAGCAAGGCTCACATTACATCCGCTCCAATCAGCAGCTCAATTTCTCCTCCGTCTACATCAGAAAGGAAAAACTCTTGTTCTCTCAGCTGTTTCATCCAGTGATCAAGCGCACGTGGAGGTTACTACAAATATAATCTTGACTAAGTACATAACATAAGCATAATCCCCAATAAAGCTTTGGACAATAATCTTATAACAAGTACGATTTGGAGCTTGTGTTACCCGTCCTCCAAGAAGAGCACGCCTTAGGCTTTCAGAACCTCTCGGTGGGAGACCCAATTTTGTTACCAGGCTAGTTCTTACCTATGAACGTTGGGCCTCACTGTCTAACAACCCTCGTCCCCTGCATAAAGTCGCATCGTTTACCTTAACGTCAACCACAAAACTATTTAGGAGTATGTAACTTACACTTGTTACCGAATTATTAATTGTAATTATCTTTTTACCAGTCTTGAAGCTGCTGGTGCTATCGACTTCACTATTACTTCTGTCCGGATATAGTATTTTATTACGAAGCTTGTTGCACATTTCACAACCGTTAACAAAGTTCTACAATTTGATGCCCTCGAAATATGTTATCGTCCTTTTAATTTCATATTAGCATCACATTCACTACTTGAGTGCCCGTTATCTTTACAAAAACTGCAAACTTTCTTAATAACATTAGAGTTACTTACGAGACCGACAGCAGTAAAAATTTTCATACCTTCAGATGACTCACCTTTTATTATGTTAGAACTTTTGTTACCTTCCGTTTCATTTGGGAGAGAGCGATCACCTCGTTTTGAAACTAGTGTTGATCAGCGAGATGTATTCATTGCCTTCAACTGCTTCTTTTAAAAAGTTCCTTACTATACCTTTGTACACATGCGTAGAGGACGATTCGTCACCCTGATCATGAATACTTTTTCTGATCTATCCTATACTTTCAGAAAGCTTTCTGGCACACATGACTCTACTAACGAGTACATCAGAGCGCGCGAGTCTGTATCCACTTCTAATGATTTAAGAGCATTTGTAGATCATTCAATTTTGTCATAGAGTTCAGATAATAACAGAGTTACTTCTTAAGAGTTCTCTTACGTACACTTCCGTTAACAAGCCTTTTCTACCAAAACGCCTTTTAAAACTATCTACAGCTTTGGCATAGTTTTCTTCATTGGGTGGGTAACCCTGTAGCACCTCCCACGCTTTGGACTTTGGGACCACACATTGCCGATTACAGATACGTTAAGGTTACTTTTCACATCTACTCCTTGGGCATCTCTTTCTCTTTTCTCAACCACTGACAACATAAAAGAACTTACTTGTATAATCGTCAATGGATTCTTGTTCCTTCAACAGTTCTGCATCGCCGAAGTCATCAACAGTTCCATACGGTCGGTGTCTTTTTCTAACAATTCTTGGATTCTTCTTTCCAATACACTTAATTGACTACTAATTACATTTTCGTCTGCCTTACCTTTAAAAATCCTGTTCGATTCTCTTAAAACGGTCAGTATTTTTTTTAAGATTGCATAGGACATAATCCTTCGATAATTCTGCAAGAAGTTTATTCCTGATATCCTTCGATACACCTGGTACTTTAAGAGTCGCAAATCTAAGTGGTTGGATGAATGGCAAGGTATTTATTAGTATTACCCACAAACAACATTGTATCAGATTTCAAAGAGCCAGATTTTTCCTCTCGACATGGACACCTCTTCGGAAGAGACTTCATCAGTTGTACTATTGCAGATAGGCTCAATGAACAAAGGAATCGGGGGTGCCACAATTGCTGTCTATCCATCCACCCAGCAATTCCAACTATAATCACGTTCCCACAAACTTTAAAGGATTTCCATAGTCGGAAAAACTAAAGATTGAAAGGAAACAAAATACGAAGAAAAGCACTATTTTCACTGACACACCTGCTTTAGATGTAGTTAAGTATGATACAGTAAATAAAAAGAAGCCAAAGAAAGTTAAAATATATCTAATCAATGATTTGACGTCTACCATTACAACATCAAAGAAGTTGCTTACTGCGATTCCTCTGACAACGAATTTGGCATCTAACTGGAAGAAAACTCTGGCCTTGACCCTGCTGCGGAAATTACTACAAGTAGTTTTATGATAATAAAAAAGTTCGGAAAGTGGAACTTTACGCACGTGGGTACTAGCGATATTGTTTTTCTACGAGTGTGTTGAGACTAAACTAAAACTGTTAGAATTTTATTTTATTTCATTCAAAAACTAATTTTTGTACGATAGTGCGCCAAATCGACCTTTGCATTGAAATTCGTGCGGAAAAGCCGATATTCCGCATTCTTGTAGAAAATAGTATATTAAAACACAAGTATCATGTCACTCTATTGGCGTGCGCATATAGGGTCCCAATTGGATAAGCGCGCCAAGTAACTTATGAAACGTGTTTTACGCTATTTTTTCTGAGGAAAATAATTTAAACATTTTTGATTAAATATCTAACCTAGATCTAACCAACTGATGTCAATATATTATTACACCAGAAAAGTTACCAGAAACGATGCTTTAGAAGCTTCTAAACCCCCTACAAACGATGTGTTTAAGAGTCCTTAGACACACCGAAAAATAAATTTTGTCATATTTTTGTAATCCCGTATTTTATGTGTACTCTACTTAAATCAAACAGTGGGTTGAGAACCGGTATGTATAAATAGAGCTGTTTGTAAATAAATTCAGATCGTTCCGGGCACGATTAGGCTAGTAAGCGGTCTGCTCGCCATGGTATTACTCAAGATAACAATACAATTGCCTCGGATTGACCTGGCTACAAGGGGCGGTCAAGGTCGCAACAGACAGGTCCCGCTGTTGAGGACTGTAATGTACTGCGAATGTAATGTACGAAAAGCAGCTTAATATTCTGTGTGTATCGGAGACAAAAGCAAAGAAAAAATGCTGTGGAGATGGAGGGTGGCAGTCTAGTACTAAGGTCAGGACTAAAGTGCATGGCGCAAAAGGAGTTGGGTGATCGTAAGCGAAAGAGTGAAAAGATGTGTTAAACAGTACGAATTGGTATCTCCTTGGGTAATGTGGGTTAGAATGAAAGTAGAGTATCGAGGAATTTTTCTTATTGTATGCTATGCACCGGTGAATGAAGAAAGAGGCCAAGAGTGTGAGAACTTCTGGAATAATGCAGAGAACGTGTTAAACATATGTAAGCCAAACGAAAGAGTGATGATAGTGGAAGATATAAACGGATGGGCGGGTGTGCACAGAGAACATACTGAACGCGTTCTAGGAAAGTTCGGAGACCAAAGAGCCAATAAGAATGGTGAACGCCTGGTGTGGAGAGAAGCCTGTTTGCATCTAATATGTGGTTTAAACATAAAAATGTGCATATGTATACATGGCAATGAGGTGAATGTAAAAGTATGATTAACTTGATAGTGTATGATGAACGACTTAGAAACCTGGTGAAAGACACAAAAGTAATGCGCGAATCGAAGTGTGCTGGAGAAGGAAAGTAAATGTAGAGCGAACGTCCAGAATTAGGGTAGACAACCTATCAGATAATGGTGCGAGAATCAAATACGCAGATGCTGTGAATAAAGAGTTGAATATGAATGAAACGGTGTGGAACTACCAAATAAAAGACACTGACGTTGACAGTGCATGGGTAGCTTGAAAACTGTGTTGTCAATTGTGCCGTGCGGATATATGGAAGTGCGACTGTAGGTAGACAGGAAAAATGTGTTTGTTGGAATGAATCGGTAAAAAAGGCAGTATGTAAGAAAAAAGATTGCTGCAAAACAATGAAACTGAGAAAAAGCGAGTGTATGAGGTGTACAGATTAACAAACGAAGACGCGAAGGATGCAGTGAGAATAAGTAAAGAGGGCGTGATGGCTGTGGAAAGAGAGAAAATGCTGAATGATTTTGAGGAAAACAAAAAACTCTTCTGGAAATGGGTCAAAAATAGAAAACGTTGCCCAAAATAGAACGCTGAGGAGTGATAAATACGAGGAACGAAATAGTATGAGACGATTTCCTCAGTGAGGAAATGTTGGCAAGAATATTTCGGAAAGCTGTACAGTAGTGAGGAAAGTAAGACTGGATAGTTAAATAAGGAGAATGTAGAAGGAATGGTGAATGAAACGGAGAAGGATATAGTGACAAATGAGGTAGAGAAAACGGTAGGAAGGTTGAAACGTAAAGCAGCAAGCGTGGATGAAATCATTGGTGAAATGGAGGTGTAAAGCTTGTACGAAGATTGTGTGAATTATTCAATATATGTCTTAAGTGTGGAAAAGCTCCGAGGGACTGGAAGAGCGCGATCATTCTACCACTGTATAAGGATAAGGAGAACAAGAGTGATTGCAAGTACTACAGAGAAATAAGTTTTCTCAGTGTACGTGGTAAGGTATTTGGAGTACGAGAAACTAAACACAAACTAAAATTTGGAATGTGCAGGGTGGCTTCATGCCAGGGAGGATGAGTTGATCAGATGGTTGCTCTCCAGCAGATGATCGAAACGTGTTTAAGTGTAAAAAGGAAGCTGTAC
The DNA here is from genome assembly GCA_036346205.1 of Vesta saturnalis. NCBI lineage: Eukaryota > Metazoa > Arthropoda > Insecta > Coleoptera > Lampyridae > Vesta > Vesta saturnalis. Next base: position 790,745 of record JARFJB010001731.1, on the reverse strand, counting down.
TGTGCGTTTGTAGATCTGGAGAAAGTATACGACAGAGTGAATAAGGAAAAGCTATGGGAAATATTAAATGAATACGGCGTAAATAAAGGTATAATAAACGGTAGCCGGGTATGTGTTAGGGTGAGAGGGGATGTTAGTTAATACTTTAAGATTGAGCAAGGAGTGCGACAAGGATGTGTGATGTCACCGTGGTTATTCAATGTATACACGGATAAATGTGTTAGGCAAGGATGTACCGATACAAATGGTATAATGGTTGTTGACGTAAAGGTAAGAGTTCTGGTGTATGCAGATGACCCAGTTTTATTAAGTCACAGTGCGGATGAGCTACAAACTGCTCTGAGGAAGTTTGATACAGACTGTGAGAGCATGGACCTAAAGGTAAACGTGAACAAAACTAAAATTGTGGTGTTCAATCGGGAAGGTGGAAAGGAGACTAGAGTATTTACTCTGCAAGATGAAATTGTGGAGCAAGTGGACGAGCTGGTATATCTCGGTAGAATGCTTACTGCAGATGGTACAATTGAGAGCCAGATTGGATGAAGGCTCAATGCTGGTAGGAAAGTGATTGGAAGTATGTGGACGATGATGAGAAATGAAAGCATGAGTCTAGCTGCGAAACGAGCAATCTATAATGGCGTATTCGTCCCCTCAGTACTGTATGGAAGTGAGACACGGGTATGTAAAAAAAAGCACGAAATAAAAACAAATACCGTGGGTATGAGATTCCTGAGAAGCGCATGTGGTAAAACGAGAAAGGATAAGATAAATAATAATTGTGTAATGACAGAGTGTGGCGAGGAAAAGACGATGATGGATAGATATAAAAGTAGTACATCACGTTGGGTTTGGTGACATTGAGAGAATGAACAACGCAAGATTAACGAAGCAAATATATGTGGACGAGGTTAGAGGTAGTAAGGTCGGGCCTGGTAGGCTGCGTAAAACTTGGCTGAATGTAGTAGAATGTATGATATAATAAATAAAGGTAAGGAGCTTTAAAAATAAAAGGACATGTCAGAGACAATGTATGGATCTTGCGGAAGTATGCAGAGATAGGATAGCATGCAGAAAGATTGTGAATGAAAAATGAATAAAAGGCAGGGATTGTTTTGCCTACCCCTATGGGAATGACGTATAGGTTATGTTATGTCGTTCGGATTTTGTGAAAAGAACAGCGCTTAAGTCGTGATGTTAAAAAAGTCCGTGTGACTCAATTACTTAACCAATGTGCTGAAGCTTTTTAGGCGTCAGAACCATGACGAGTGAGCGATGATAAAGAGTCGGATACCGGTTTGAATCCAAAAGCATTGGCCAAAATTACCAAGAACATATTAACGACAGGATGTGTAAGATTAGGAGGTGCTAGATATGTTTTATTGCCATTGCTGATCACACGTGCATGTATTCCATATATTTCATTAAAACAAAGGGTGAAATATTGGAAAAGTGTAAACAGTTTATGAGTTTGGTGCAAACCAATTTCAGAGATATATGAAGAACGATGTCATCATATATCAGACGGCCAATAGCGACATGACTTAACAAAATGGCAAGGCTTTAGTTGAAAACTAGTTGAAAATGACAAACGTCTGATGTTTAATGAGGTCGTTAGTAAGTTTTTTGGCAGCAATTCTGTAATAGGTACTATCTGTTATTTGAAAACTGTAACGATATAAGCGGGTGGTAGAACGGGATTACAGATAAATTGGCCTTTTGTCCCGACTAGCCAGCGTATGGGTGTAGGTCAGATGTAGAAAAATTTTGCACATCCAGAATAGTAAATCGTACGTAAGTCAAAATAGGGGATGAAGACAAAATCAGTTCGGTTAAGGGCGCCAGAATGTTTGGTAGTCAAAATAAGGGCCGTCGTGCCAAAATTACGAGTACATAGCGTGTCTAAACATACAAAAAACATACGCTTACCTATCCGCAATCAATTCCAGGGGTGCTGGACAGCAACTCAGCAAACCACCTGAAATAGGGCTTCAAAATCGCACTACACGCTTGTCAAATAAAAGCGTGATAAATACTCAATAAAGTTACGTTAATACACCTCAGTGTAAATAATTAGGCATTAAATAATAATCAAAACAAAACAAAAAAATAAGCTATAGTATGCACTCTAAATGAATTAATACTCAACTAAAAATCAAATAAAACACTAAATATTAATAACGCTATTACTCAATAAAACAAAAAAACTAACTTCGTTACGTTAAAACTAAATTACCGGTAACTTGCAATTTGCAAAAAGAACTTTTATGTAACACAAAAGGGTTTCCACAGAATTAAAACACATTTATAAAACCTAACAAAGCTATAATAAAATAATAAAAAAAAATAATATAGATGTAAACATACGATAATGCGTATAAACAAAGAAAAAAAAACAAAAGCTTAATGGGCGACAGGATGTCTGATCAGAATGCTGCTTAACGCCGTTCAAAATGGTTTTAACCTATATATATATATATATATATATATATATATATATATATATATATATATATATATATATATATATATATATATATATATATATATATATATATATCGTGGATTATATACCCACACTACAATAGGGTCAATTGCCCTTTAATACTAAAATAAATAACAAAGTGTGAAGGCGGAGGGTCAGAACTATAATTAATTACACTGAATAAAGTTAAAACAACAACTTAATTTAAGAAAAAAAACGACACCGCTTTCAAACCTTCGTTAACACAAAAAAAAATAATTCGAATCACACAAAAAAATCTTGAAATATTGAAAAAAAAAAACAATATTATGTTACCTTAAAGTCTAGAATTACACCTCTCCTGTATTACAACAAATGATAAAGGTGGTCGGTTACTGCTATAACGGAAATGAAATCTTCCTGCTGTGGCAAAATGATGAATGAAATGTTGACTATTGTTCTTTAAACACAAACGATTCCTTGATTGAATCGCGTTAAAATGTTACTGCATAAATTAAAAACTTCTTTTAAAATACAAATTTGAGCACTCAATTTGCTTGATGACTTTAATCTTTTAACTGGTTTGATTTCCACTAATAATCCAAAATGTTAATAATTTGTTTTAAATAACTATAAATTTTAATATATTGCGAAAGTTTCTTAATCTTTAAACACGCTTTGTACGGTAAATAAGCGGTACTGCAAGAACGTTGATTTTAAATAAATCTGCAAAAGCGATATAAACCAAAGAGGTCACTGAAGCACTAATAAAACACGACGATGTCCTCTAGGTAACTTTACGTAAAATCGAAATCGGCACTAGGTATAATCCTTTGGTGATGAACAGTTTTAATAAAATCCCTTTACAGGTCTTCTTCAGAAGTAGCTAAACTACCCTTACTACACAAAAGTACGTTCGTTAAACACCACAAGGTCCAATATATTAATGTTCTAAACCACCCCTTAAAGCGTAACAATAAACGTCACCGTAATACTACTCAAGAGCGCAGTCAGTTTCAGAATCATGCAAATTATTACCAAAAATCCATCTTTGATTTTGAATCCCACTACTCAGAAAAAATCTTATCTACTTTGATTCCACCAATTAAAAAAAACGGAAGGGGAAGATTTAGTACCCCAAACAAACAAATTCGTTTTCGTCCGTAAGGACTCGGTAATTTCCAAAATCTCAAACGTCAGCAAAAGTAACGTGCAAAGCATCTCTATATTCTTATTTAAGTACAAACAATAAGGCCCATATTCAATCTCTATGACTTAAAACCAACATACTCAATATTACACTGAACAACTATACTTAAGCGTCTTCATGTCGCCAACATGACATCATGCACATATAAACCTACACTATTTATTTAAATTACTTAATTTTCTATTATATTTTACGGAAATCAAACGAAATAAACCCTATTTACACTTATATACAACTATATACAAATAAACGTTACTCAAACTTCGATAAACGGGAAATAATAAGGAAAAACAACCTAAATTTCGGATTAATAATTCACAAACAAACAAAGCTGAAGCTCGCCATACACCTTTCCTAAAGGTCGCTACACGCGTAACACAAATTTATCTATAAAACTAAACTTGACAACAAAAATATATATATATATATATATATATATATATATATATGTATACGGAATCTAACTAAGTGAATAAAAATACAAACAAAATTACGCAATACGTATACAGGGTGTTCAAAATACCCTGACAAAACACTCCATTCGAGTTATAGACTGGTTGTGGTAGCGTGGTCATAGTCCAAGGTACGAAACAACGCATGAATGAGTGAAATCAGTTGAACACAATCTTGTTGATTACAATGGCACGACCAAGGGTTATCAATGCTACAACCCAGCTACAAGGAATGTGATGACTAATCGAGACATATCAAACGTTTTTAAATTTTGTGTGAATTGGTAATAGATTCGTGTACTTCATAGTCTCCATAGTCCAATTATATATTATAACTAAAGGCCTGTTTACTTTGCTAATAGGTATTGGTACTTTAATAAATTAAGAATTCGTTTTCAGAGGTGGGTATGCTTCTACAAACATTTTATTTTGCCTAAAATTGCCTGTTTGAAGGGTTTTGCCTAACATTGCCTAAATTGATAATTTATAACTATGTGCCTTTTTTCCGGTATGTATCGACAATTTTTTAATAATTTTCGTTTCGCAATCGAAAATATCGCCTGAAAATAATAGGTACATTATCCACTGCCTTCTTAAGCGTGAGTCACTGATGACGGGACAACCGATAAGCCGAAGTTCACTGTCGGAATTTAAAATAGGTACTAAAATAACAATTAGATCTCATAAAGTAAACATTTTTCCAAGAAGTGCTCGATGTGTTCCGAACAGAAATCCGCATAACGAAGTTGCATTTTGCGTTCTGCCGTATTTGTGTCTGCAACTCTGTGTTAAGCAGTGCAGTTTATTTAAGTGACTGTTAAGAATTCGTTTTGTCTTTATTCGTATTTCTTTGTGAAATATTTTTTGTCGAATAATACCGAAACTTAAAGAAAGCCTTAGTTCGTATCTAAGGCAATAGATTTCTGGAAGTGACGTCTACACAACTGACGGAAACATTATTTTGTGTAAAGTCTGCAGTAAAGAGGTAAGTGTACATTTGAATTTTTTTAATTCTGAATATCACTTGCAGTATTAGTTATTTTTTAGTTAAGTAACCGTTCTATTAGTTCTGTTTCTTATTTCAGGTTGCATGTAAAAAAAATATCACGTAGATCAACATTCGGGCTCGGCCGGACACAACACAAGTGCTTCTGATTACTATGTAAGAAAAATCATTGGAATAGCCATACATTTTCCAAAGATCTTTGCGTAGCGTTGAAATAATTGAGTGTTGTTATGTTTTAACTAAGATAATGAAATATCTCAAAAGTGGTTGGATTTAGGTATAGGGAATACTGATTCCAAACGAATAGGCTTAAACAAATGCAGCGGAAAATGTAATAAAATACAGAGCGTTCTATTTAACGTAAGGAACTTATAAATGATTTAAGTTGTGCTTGTTGGCGACTAAGTTTAAAACACCCTGTATAAAATATCAATGAGATGGATATATAGACTTAACGAGCAAGCGCTTGTTGTTTATTGGTTACAATTTCACGTCACTAGCTTCGTTATTAATGGAGATATCGTTATTCACTGTGGACTAGGATTTTTTCAAAATTTTTAAAAAAATCGAAATATCTCGAAAATACTTCATTTTTGGCATAAGACATTGTGCACAAATTTTATCTAGAATTTCATGTAGAATTCAAAAATAAAATAAAAAATATTAAGTTCCATTTAAAATAACAAAGTTGACGTCTACTTCCGGTATAACCGGAAGGGCCACATTTTGGACAATATTATATTTGAACTCAGCGTCATCCAAAACCTACAGCTTCGTAATTTCAGATTTTAACATAACTGTATCTGCCATTACTTTTAATCCAAACTCTTCGCGCCACACTCTCTATACAGGTTGCTTCAAAACAAATGTGAAAAATTTAAGGCGGTGATTACTTGTTCAAAACAAGGGACAGTTTGTTATATAAACGTTGGGTCAAAAGTCAACCATTAAGGAGATACCGCGATACAAAATGGTGGAGAAATAAAGTTTTTATTTTTTATCTTAAAAAAAAATTGATGGAATAATGAAATTCTACGGAAATATTACTATTATGAAAACACACTTTCTGCATATTGTTTCACTTTTTTAGAATGACTGCAAGGGGCCTTGTTAATTAAATTTAAAGAAAAACTGACGCAACCACTTGAAAAAGAATAGCCTGATTTATTTAGAAACTTTTTCATCTCTAGTATTTTTTTCATAAACCTTACAGATTTGAAAAAAAAATAAATGATTACGTGTGAGGGCGGGGAAATTTATTTTAGAAAAAGAATGTAATTGGCTGTTGCGAAACGCTTTTATTTTGTACTCATTTTGTTAAATGTTCTTCTGAACAATCACGTTTTCCAAATAATTTATTAAGAAACATTTTTGAAACTAACCTATCCTCCATTAACTATAAATGAAATCGTTCTTAAAAAAAATATTACATTGCAATTGAAATAAAAACACAATGTCGTAAACAGAAACGACTACATTTTTTTATAGCATTTGTTGAAAATGCCTGACTTGCAATGTAATACATGCATTTATCCCACGCATCATTGAGTCCCTAATACCCTGTAATATGCCAGGATTATTTCTTATGTCACATGATGCAGTTGTGTGATTTCTCAGATTTTATGGGGTAATGTAAACTAATCATCCTGAGATACAAAAATCCAAAGGATTTAAATCTAGGGATCGAGGCGGCTAAAGATGAGGTCTGCATCTTCCTTTCCAGCGATTTTCATAGGTAAGGTTTACATACTTTCGCATAATTAAGCTGAAATGTGCTGGAGCACCATCATGCATGTGATACATGTATCTTCTAGTTTTCATGGGTTCTTGTAGAGGACGCAATTCCTGTAGAAAATGAAAATATGACCCACCAGTTAATCTTAAAGGTAAAAAATGTGACCCAATTAAATGTTCATCGATAATTCCAATACAAACGTTAACTGTTATTGATGTCTTGATTCTGTTATTGAATGTGGACTATCTTTAGCACATACATGCTTGTTATGATAGTTTTGAATTACACCTCCAGAGAAACTAGCTTTGTCCGAAAAGAGAATTTTGGAAAAAAAAAAAGGATTATCGGTATTCATTCGGTGAAACCATTGGGAAAAAGTCATTCTCGGTTCGAAACACCTTGCTAAAAGAGTTTGAACTCTTTGTTCATGGTAAGAATATAACTGTGGTTATTTTAATATCCTCCATACAGTTTATGCATCAGTATTTAATTCCTCTGCAATTTTCCTGGTACTTGGCTCAGGTTGCGCTTCAATAATGTTTATAGCCCAGTAAATAAACGTTTTTGTCGAAACTAATTATTGAAAAGCTGATTTTCATGGATGTTAGTTGATTATATAAGCTATATTTTCTGAAAATTCCCCAGTCCTCCCCCCCTTGCTTCCCCCTACCCCTATTAAAGATTACTTTTGTAATACTTCATTATTTTTTCAATATCTAAGAGATAAGCAGCGATAAACTAATTTTCATTTCATTATTAGAATCCTTTTAAAAATCTCCATGAAAAATGTTCTTTGCGTTTAATCGATAAAATAATTATTTCTCGTGTTTTTTTTTAATTTCATTTGTAAATTTTAACTTTTTTCTGTACTGTAAGTGTTTTGTAACTGTGGTTTCCTATTAGTGGAGTTGATCGGCTTATTTCCACAGTTTATTCTTTTTGAGCGCGACGTTTCGGATGCGGACTCTGCTTCCGTCATCAACTGAAGGTTTGGCAAAAAAAAAAAATTAAAAATCCAGAAAAAAAAATATAAAAAAAATTTTTTTTTAATAATGCGCAAGGTGAATAAAAATAGAGAGAGAATTAAAAAATTCAAATATTTAACTAGTTTGCTATTTATCGCCTTTCGGTTCTCAACTTCTCGCTAGGGTTTTAGTTCTCGGAAACTTAGGTCACTTGACTTGCCGCTTTGAGGTCGGTGTGTTTCCAGTGACCGTTCTACTGCTGCTCGTATTCGCTTCGCTATGATTGTCGTCGAACTGTGGAATAAAAATAAGTAAATGCCTTTACTTGTCAAGTTTCAATCAAATACTTAGTGGCCACATTGCCCACATTTAGTTTGTTAAGGATTAACAAGTATTAACTTTCGGATTGACGGGTAAAAGCGTTCACTTGTTTTTATTCACCGGACCCAATGTAAGAAATATTTATTTTGGTGCTACGACATATTAAATTTTCATACAGTTTTAACTTAAGGTTTTATTAAACACTTAGAGATGAAATTAATAATTTTATCAATATTTGTATATAATATACATAAATAATATTTTTAAGTTAAACTACTACTTTAAATAAAATCTGGTGCACTAAAAACGGGAAAATAATTATTAGGGCACATTACGAGACTTTCTAAAGATTCTAAGCTCTTTAAAAATTAACAATTAATTTAAAAAGTGGGATGTAGGTTAAAATATTTTTTTAGCGAACATGCGCCCCCACGTTTTTATTTTTAATTGTTAAATGTTCCAGAGGTCAGGATATCTCAGAAATATTTTTACCTATACTTTCTATTTTTTTGGTTCTTAGTTTTTCAATTGACTAGAATTACTTCTACTCTTCGACTGCAACATTAAATTCAGGATAAAAAGACCTTTAAAACGAGGTATCACTTGATCTCCTTCTAATTTAAAATTATTAAGGGCAGCTCTCACCCTCGCTCAGAGGTTGATACTGTGGGGTTAAACATAAAATATGATAATATAATATTTTCACGGAAACCTAAAATATGTGCGGAAAGTTTTGTAAGAATCGGTTGAGTAGAAGTGGTTCCAAAAGCTATTGCAAGATTAAAAACAAACAATAAACAACTATACAGGCCGAGTGATATTAAATAAAATCGTTTATTAACAATTAAACCCTTATTTTAAATTTTTGTTAATATTTAAAATTTTTTTTTGTAAATAAAGAATTGCATTTTTTTAAACCAAATCGCCAAGCTTGTCTATAAACGTGAAAACTTGTCCAGACTTGCATTTTTCCAGTTCGGACTCGAAAGGTTCACGGGGTATAAATTAAAACAACGAAAGGTGTCAGCTAATCAGTTCTTGATATTCACACAAGAAAACGGAAGATAAATTATAAATTAGACGTGTTTTAAAGTGGTAGAAAGAAAATATTCGATTCGATAAAGTGTTTTATATTTTTTGCTATTGTGTTTGGTGTGGAAATTAAATTAAGAGTGAAATGGTAAGTATTATATTATATCATACAAAAAATAATATAAATAATTGGACATATAATAATAAAATAATAAAATCCAAAATTAGTTTTTTTAAGGCATATCAAAGTTTATTTTAAAAATTTTGTCAATGTAAATAGCCACCCTTTATATTATTATACAGTAGTTACATAGTTAGATTCTACGTAAAACTCGAGGATAATCTCTTAAGATTTAATAGCTTTTGGGATATTTAAATTTTCATTATTTCAAATAATATAGATTTTAACTATTAAAATTTAAATCAAATAGGCAATGACTTGGCATAACAAAATTTGTATAATATAAAAATTCAAATTAAATAATAAATGTCTTGTTTATAGGAAAAAATTGCAAATGTAATTTCTGAAATAAAAATTAAAATTTCTTAAAAACCATTTAAAATAGGTATAGGATATTAAATTACAAAAATCTAGATAATTAGACTTTTACGTGTTACCTTAATAGGTAATAATATACAGGGTGGTTTATTAAAATTGCCGAAGTTGACATCTCGTTCTGGTATAGCCCGTAGTGCCAAAACTGTCAAAATATTTTATTCGTCTATCATCCAATGATTCTTTTTTAAATGTTTTCTGAGCCTAGTACATCTTAATACATTTTATATTGATCTAGCATATTAGCTTATATTAGCTTCACTTGCTTAATTCTAGGAACCACAGAAGAGAAAACGACTTTCTGGCGCAAAATTTCGGGAGCAAAAAAGTTAGAGCCCAAGAAAAGGAGAAGATGGCTGGCAAAATGAAAGATTTCTTGGCGAAAACTCCAGTTTCCAATGCAGAAACAGAAGCTTTAGAGAGTCAATGTTCTGAAGCGGTCGCTGCTTCACCTGTTCCTGCACTTGAACCATCTACGAGTACATCAACTCTCAGTGAAAACGTAGAATTGTTCGAACCCACCGGCTCAACAATGGAGGCTACAAGTGAAGCTGAAACCGAAGCCTTGACTGAAATGGGCCCTGAGATGACGTACCATTCTTCTATCAGAGGATCCTGGTCTGTGGTCTAGAACCATTAACAACAAGGAAGTCAGAAGGTTGGTTTAGCGAAGACCTCCTTTGATAGGACGTAATTATCAATTTCCTACAAATCAAGACAAAAGAAAATTTTCAAGTACGTACTTTGACAGAAAACTGGAGAATGGTGAAACAACAGAGAGAATTTGGCTTATTTATTCAGTTTCAAAAAACTCTATATTTTGCTTTTGTTGTAAGGTTTTCGGTAAAACTATCAATACTTTTTCTGATTCAAATGGTTTTTCTGATTGGCAACACTTATCGTTGGCTATAAAAAGACATGAAACATCAATTGTACATAATGTTCATATGAATACATGGATAAGTTTGAAAAAAATGTTAAAATTATCTACTACTGTAAACGATCATCATTTACGGCTTTTAGAAACCGAAAAAAAATATTGGCATGATGTTCTAGAAAGAATTGTTGCAGTCGTAAAATTTTTGTCCCGACAATGTCTAGCATTTCACGGTTCTTCTAAAATACTTTTTTCAACATGATAACGGAAATTTTCTTAAGGCTGACGAGATGATTTCCTCATTTGACCCTGTGATGAGAGAACATCTTAGTAGAGTGCAAAATTCCCAGGAAAATTCTTTAAAAAAAACTCATTATTTAGGCTATCAATAATTATGGACTGTACGCCAGATACAAGTCACACAGAACAAATAAGCCTTGTTTTGCGTTATGTGCTGTTAAATCATGATTGTAAAAAAGTTCAAATACAAAAGAGTTTTTTAGTTTTTAGCCCAATATTCGATTCTACAGGAGAAGGACTATTTAATTTTGTAGTTGAACTTTTACGAAATTTAAATGTAGATATTAAAGACATGAGAGGTCAAGGGTATGATAACGGTGCCAATATGCGTGGAAAGCATATTGGCTTACAAAAACGTATACTGGACGCTAATCCTCGAGCTTTATTTGTGCCGTGCACTGCACATAGCTTAAATGTAGCAGTAAATGATGCTGCTAAAGTATCAAATGAAATAGTAAACTTTTTTAATATAGTACAAAAACTCTACGTTTTTTCTCTTCCTCCACAAAAAGATGGGATATTATTAAAAAAAATGTTCCTGAATTAAATCTAAAACCCCTAAGTGATACTAGATGGTCAAGTAGGGTAGATGCTATAAAGCCATTAAAATTTCATTTAATTAAAATTTGTGAGAGTCTTCTAGAAATAGCGGATAACGATACTTTTAACATATTTAACTATTAAATATATAATCATTTAAATTTATTTGTAGTGTAATTCTTTGGTATGATGTTTTATTTCAGATTAATATTGTAAGCAAAATGATGCAAAGTGTAGCAATTGACATTAAAGTATGTCAAAACTATTTAAAGAATTTAGTCGATCATTTCAAAAATTATAGAAATGATAATTTCTTTGAGGAAATAATTGCCCAAGCCGATCTTGAGATAGAGCAAGATTTTCCCGCAATCAATACTACTAGACGAAAATATAAACCAAAGTTTTTTGATTATGAACATAGGGATGAAGCTCCTCAAAATGCCAAAACCGCGTTTAAAGTTAATTTTTTTTTAAGAATAATTGATCAAGTACAAAGTTCTTTAAATAGTAGCAGGGCCCGCTCCAAGACCGGACAACCCGGGCATTTGTCCGGGGCGCAAATCTTAGGGGCGACATTATTACTCTCAGAATGCGAGAAAACATTAAAATTAAAATATTAATAATAATAGCATGCCGCCTTTCATTTGTAAAAACATTTCTTATCAATGTTTTTACAAGAAAGTTAAAATATTTGTTTTTCATCTATATACAGTCAAAGCTGCTTATAGCGAACCCGCTTATAACGAACTTCCGGGTATAACGTACTAGTTTTAAAAGTACCGTCACACTATCCATAAGATCCCTTATAAATATTGTTTGTTATAATAAACCCGTAAACAACGAACTTTCGGATATCACGTTCGGAAAGATTGTTTCCGACCCCGTCCGTTAAATTTGACACAAAAGTAAGCAAGTATTCTGCCAGTAAAATAAATAACAGATACGTAGATTATTTGATGTGCAAACATAAGGTTTCTGTAATTCTTTTCTTAGAAATGCCTGCCTAAATACTTTCCTAATTGGTGTTTAAATCTTTAATCCTAAAGGGTAATTATGTATTTTAACAATACTGTACACACTGACCTTGCAGGGTTTTTCCTAATCAACTTGTCAATCAAATGGGCTAATATCAAGAGTAATTTTAGTGATAATGGCGACGAAACTGGGCTATTTTTTTAAATTAAAGAACCCAGATAAAACACTAAAATTTCAAGGTGAAAAATGTGTAGGCGGCAAATTGTCAAAAGAGCGGGTAACAGTTTTTATGTGTGCTAATTTAACCGGGACAGAAAAACGAAAGCAAATCACTCAAGCCACGGCGTTTCAAAAATGTAAATCGAAAATTGTGTGGATAAACTGTTTTGGTCTACAAAATATAATAAACAATCGAAAATTACAGACTTTTTTAACAAAAACTAACTCATAAATGTGTAAATATTGTATAATATAGTGATTTATTAATGTATCGTAAAAATAAAATATGTATGTAACTTTTATTGTTTATTACGAACTTCGGATATAACAAACTTATTTTTCAAGTCCCTTGTGGTTCGTTATAATCGGATTCTACTGTAGTTGTAAAGAAAATAGGTATAATCACGAAAAAATAATTAATTATTCAATAATAATTATTATTAAATAAGGAACACGTGTGTTATTTGTATACACTACCTAATATAACCGCGCATCGCATATATACCATATAAATCAGCAAGCAGGGTGCCGCATGAACTTGTCTGAATTAGGAATAGACAAGAAATGACTTGTTTATTGTCTTCAATTATAAAAGGGCTGTCTTATTACAGCATAGCGTTATTTTGCTCATTCGTCGGTGGTGATAACAAGTGCAACTCTCAATTGTATATACTGTTCTGGTGCAATAATCAGTGTGATTTGTAATTGTTTAAAGTAAGTTAACCGTTAACTTAGCGAATCTAAGAAATTAGTATTATTGTAAAAAGCGTGGGTGCTCGAGGAATGAAAGATATGGCACAAAGCACCTCACGATTTTTCCACTAATACTAATCTTTTCGTTTATTTATATTCTCTGCTTATATTAAGAATTATTTTCGTTTTTAGTTTGATTGATCATTAAAGCGTGTTTTTAGTTTTTTGAACTATATTTATTTACATTGAGCTGTAGAATGGGTAGGATCGAAACAGTTATTACATAGCTTCAAATAATTGACTTGTTCTACTTGAAATATCTAATGTCTTGAATTCGTCACAATCAAAAATGAGATGGTTTTCCTTGCAAAAATAACATGACAGTTTATTTGGAGCTAAACTTGGAAAGGACTTACTCGGTCTGGAGGATAGGCGTTGGATCCCAAATGCGCCGTATCTTGTATCGTATGTATCGCCGACCGCGCATGCTTGTTCAAAGAAGTCAGTTACAAACAGACAGACAAGCAAACAAACATATAGCTGAAGCTAATATAAGCGTGTTAAAACAAACTTTCATTTAAATTTCATAATCTTTTTCATGGTAGGTATTTGAAGAAGCTCCTTCTCAGTTGAAAATTAAATTTTGAAAACGATTTTTGAACAAAACAGATAAATTAATTAAAAAGTTAAGAGACTTGCTTTGATAATTTTAAAAGGACTGAAATTTGTTTATTTTCGTTAAAAAATTGTCCTTGAAATTTAATTTTCATCTGCGAAGGAGCTTTTCAAATACCTTAAAAAGGTTATGAAATATACGGAATACCCTAAAGCATGATTTTTTTTAATAATTCCTGCCTTTTACTGACCAATAGACCCTGATTCTTTTTTTTATTATCAACTACTGGATCCGATCCCTTTTAAGTAAAGCTACGAATATTTTTCCTAATTTTATAAATAAAATTTTCTTAAAAATAGCAAAAGTTTGTTAGGTATTTTATAAAATTAAAATAAAATATTTATTTAAACATTGAGCATTCTAGAATAAATTCTATGCATGATCTGACTGAAATGGACAAGAAAAATGGCCTATTTTATACCATTTTAGATTTTGAATTAAAATTGTGTAAAATGCAAGTACTTATACTTTTTCAAATTTGAAAGGTATCAGGTGTGGTAGGTTCGTTACTATTTTACTACTATTACATAATTTATAAATATAAAAAACATATAAAACTGCTTAATCGTTCCCCTAGATCTTAAATGAGCATAAAAAAGTGCAGTACTTGTCTAATTTAACTAAGTCTATTGTAAGACAATTTCCTTATAATTTGGTTTGTTTTATTTCAGATATTTTGCGTATCTTGCAGAATGTCCGAGGGACGCAAAAAACTATCTGGTTGCGAATATAAAAAACGAAGGGTGGAAAAGGAAATGCAAAGGCAAAGACAAGCTGGCACTTTACTAAATTATTTACAGAGTACGCCGAGCAGTACCAAAACAAATGACGCCTAAAAATGTTCTACATCAAAGACAGCATTGAAAGACACTGACAACAGTGACAAAAGAGACTCACCTGAGAAAAATAGGGATCAACAAATGAACGATATACCTGAACTAATACTAGCAACTGACAGTGGCAGCCCTCCGTCGCCAAATGAGAGCACTATTGATACCAACGTGGCACCTACAGAAAGCGCTCAACAACTTTTAAGTGCAGATCCAGCACTCTGGCCAATGATACTACCAGAAGCCGAAAGAATCCTTTTGGTAAGGCAAGGTCCACCTAAACCATTGTACAAATAGATTTCCATACGATGAGACTGTTAGAAAATTTAGCCCTAATTATTATAAAAGAATTTTAAGTAATGAGAGCAAATTTTAAGAGATTGGCTAGTGTACTCTGTCTTAAAAAATTGCGTATATTGCTTTTACTGCAAAATTTTTGACTATGTACTTAGTTCCCTTTCAAAGGAGGGGTTTAACAGTTGGAAGCATCTGAATCAAACTCTAAAAGACCACGAAATTTCTAAAAATCATATTCAGTTCGAAAAATCTTTTCTAGAACTGAACCTAAGATTAAAGTGTTGTAAAACTATAGATGTGGATTCTCAAAGACTTGTTAACGCTGAAATAGACCATTGGCAAGAAGTGCTTTTAAGAATCGTAGCAATCACTAAAATGCTTGGTAAAAGTTGTCTGGCTTTCCAAGGTACAAGCGACAAGCTGTTTGAGCATAATAACGGTAACTTCTTAAAAATAGTTGAGCTTCTATCTGAATTTGATTCCGTCATGGAAGAACAGGTACGTAGGGTGCTTAAAAAAGAAGAAACGAAAGCTCACTATCTTGGGAAAATATTCAAAACGAGATAATAGACCTGTTGCATCAATGTGTGAAATCTTATATTATTAATGAAATAAAAAAAGCCAAATATTTTTTGTTGAAATTAAAATTAAGGAAAGCTTTTTGGGTTTTCTTCCAGTTGAAAGGTCTACAGAGAAGAAAATGTTTGAAATTATAATTGCAGAACTTAATAATTTGGGTTTAAATTTACAGGATATAAGAGGACAGGGATATGACAACGGGTCTAATATGCGGGGCGATAAATCAGGAGTGCAATCTAGAATTAAGAACCTAAATCCGCGAGCTTTCTACGTTCCATGTAGTAGTCACTCTCTCAATCTAGTAGTTAACGATGTGGTAAAAGCATCTTTGGAAGGCGCTAATTTCTTTAATATGATCAAAAAATATATGTATTTTTTCAGCATCTACTTTTCGCTGGGAAATTTTTCTAAAACATGTCCAGGGTTTGACTTTGAAACTATTAAGTTATACTAGATGGTAGAGTAGGATAGAGGCTTTAAAGCCTTTAAGATTTTATATCGGAGGCGTATACGACGCCTTGCTAAGCATTTATGAGAATGAAGAAATTGATAATTTAATAAGGGACGAAGCCTCGGGTTTATTAAGTTGTATTAAACAATTTTAAATTTTTGTGTTCAATAGTTCTTTGCTATAAAATTTTAAACTGTATTAATCCAATAAGCAAATTGTTGCAGACAAAAGATTATGATCTAGCATCTGCACTTGATCTTTTGCAAAATTGCAAAAAGTTTTTTCAGGATCTTCGATCGGATAAATCTTTAATGAAACTATTGTTGATGCGAGAGAACTGGCTGACGAAATTGACGTTGAAGCCAATTTTGAATCAACAATACCACGACACCGCGTAAGAAGAAAAAAAAGGAATTTCTCATACGAAGCTCGAAATGAACCGATCGAGAATCCTAAAGAAAATTATAAGGTAGATTTTTTTATTTTACAATTGACCAGCCACTAAATGCAATAGATACTTGATTTAAACAACTTAGTCACCATAGTAATTATTTTCAATTTTTATATAATATACAGGGTGAGTCAGTTTTTTGTAGACAAACTTTAACAGGAGATAGAACACATGTTTCTAAAAAGAAAAGTTTCTATAAACATATGTCGTAGAAGGCTTCGTTTCCGATATACAGGGTGTTGAATATAATTTTTTTTTTCTCAAATTTTCATTATAACTCATAAACGAATGCTTAGATTTTTTTCATGTTGGGGGGATAATGTCTATTAATTAAGGGGCATAAAACAAGCGATAAGAGTGTTCACAAACTTGCACAGTGGCGGAGTGGAGGGGGTGCTCAACCCCTTTCATAAACAGAACTTCTACGCCAATGACTATTTTTAAAAAAAACTGTTATTTTCATTACCTACATACAGTTTAACAAAAATAATGTACCTTCTTCTGTTTCGAAATTCCTGTGCGTTTCCGAGTTATTTTGATTTTTAGTGTTTGATGTGGTACTAAGTTAAGTAATATGCTTTATGTGAATAATTGAATATAAAGTTTTTAATAAAAAAGATATAATAAAACATTTAGAGCCATTTTAGTACCTAACGATCGTTTCTTTAAAATTTCAAATACATTTTCATTTATAAATAGGTAGGTTAATCGGTATTTTTTAGTATCCATTGTTATTATCCTCGTATAAAAAGAAATGCATAATTATTATTGTTATGTGGTCAATACTTTCTGTATAATTATATATGTATCAATTTCGCCATAAACATGTATGTAGTTTTTAAGTGAGGTTCTAATAAGTTATAGACCGCTGCTCACTTGCTCTCATTAAAGAGCCGCCACTGTATCAAGCCATACTCAAATACAAGACTTTTGTAAATTGAAATCTGTTTAGTACACTAATTTTAACAATCCTTATTTATTATTGTAACAATACTTAATTAATAATTGTGAAATTAATAAGAATTCTTAGCAATAACGATTTATAAATAAATAACAATAACACTAGTATAATAAAATTAGACACTTTGTTCAAAATGTAAACCGTTCTTTTTAATACACATTTCACAACGACGTACAATAGAACGTCTTAAGTTAACTAAATGATGCACCCTTATTTCATTGCAACAAAATATGATACTCCTTGGAAAATAAGTAAGTATTAAATTTTATATTTTGAAACGACAGTTTGACTTTTTACAAACACTTGCTTCATCTTGAATAATTTCACTGTTATTAATTATTGTTTTTAAGTTCAAAAAGTTATTTCATTTGATTCGCCAACTTTTAATTAGTGTAACATGCCGTTTACATTTACAAATAGCGAACAAGCCGACATTCATTTTATTTATGGGTTCGCAAATGGGAATTCAAGGTACGCAGCTAGGGAGTATCGGAGAAGATTTCCAAATAGACGGCAACCTCATCATTCCGTTTTTGTGAGTATTCATCGTCGATTTGTTAACCAGGGTTTGAAAAATGTACATAGGGGCCGACAGAACAACCGTGGACGAGATAGAATTGGAAAGGGTATATTGCGTGAATTTAATAGGAACCCCATGACAAGTACTCGACGTACTGCTGTTGCTCTTGGTATTTCCCAAAGTAAAGTTTCCCGGGTTTTAAAACGGGATCACAGACACCCATATCATTTTCAACCTGTTGATGGTTTATGTCCAGGTGACACCGAACGAAGACTTAATTATTGCAGGTGGGTTCTTAATTCCATTCAAAATAATAGAAATTTCTTATCCAACATACTGATTAATCCTGTTTTACTCGTCGTGGTATCGTAAACTTTCACAATCTGCATATATGGTCACATGAAAACCCACATGCCATTCGACCAAGAAGTTTTCAACATAGTACAAATGTCTGGATTGGAATTTACGGCAACCACGTGTTTGGACCTTATTTCTTGCCACAACGTGTAAATTCAGAAAATTTCCTACAATTTTTAGAAGAAGAACATGTTAATATGTGGGAAGACATTCCTTTGAATTTAAGAGGACATTATTGGTTTCAGCTTGATGGATGTCCGGCTCATTATGGCAGAAATGTAAGAAATTGGCTAAACAATAACTACCCGGGGAGGTAGCTAGATGGTGGAAGTCCAGTGGCGTGGCCTCCTAGATTCCTCGATTTAACGCCACTTGACTTTCTTGTATGGGGATTCATGAAGGAAAAAATGTATACCACTCCGGTTAATACACTTGAAGAACTTCACAATCGCATCAGAGATGCTTGCAATGAAATAAGGGTGCATCATTTAATTAACTTAAGACGTTTTATGTACGTCGCTATGAAATGTGTATTGAAAGGAACGGTTTACATTTTGAACAAAGTGTCTAATTTTATTATACTAGTGTTATTGTTATTTATTTATAAATCGTTATTGCTAAGAATTCTTATTAATTTCACAATTATTAATTAAGTATTGTTACAATAATAAATAAGGATTGTTAAAATTAGTGTACTAAACAGATTTCAATTTACAAAAGTCTTATATTTGAGTATGGCTTGATACAGTGGCGGCTCTTTAATGAGAGCAAGTGAGCAGCGGTCTATAACTTATTAGAATCTCACTTAAAAACTACATACATGTTTATGGCGAAATTGATACATACATAATTATACAGAAAGTATTGACCGCGTAACAATAATAATTATGCATTTCTCTTTTTATACGAGGATAATAACAACGGATACTAAAAAAAAAACCGATAACCTACCTATTTATAAATGAAAATGTATTTGAAATTTTAAAGAAACGATCGTTAGGTACTAAAATGGTTCTAAATGTTTTATTATATCTTTTTTATTAAAAACTTTATATTCAATTATTCACATAAAGCACGTTACTTAACTTAGTACCACATCAAACACTAAAAATCAAAATAACTCGGAAACGCACAGTAATTTCGAAACAGAAGAAGGTACATTATTTCTGTTAAACTGTATGTAGATAATGAAAATAACAGTTTTTTTAAAAAATAGTCATTGGCGTAGAAGTTCTGTTCATGAAAGTGGTTGAACACCCCCTCCACTCCGCCACTGTGCAAGTTTGTGAACATTCTTATCGCTTGTTTTATGCCCCTTAATTAATAGACATTATCCCCCCAACATGAAAAAATCTAAGCATTCGTTTATGAGTTATAATGAAAATTTGAGAAAAAAAATTATATTCAACACCCTGTATCTCGGAAACAAAGCCTTCTACGACATATGTTTATAGGAACTTTTCTTTTTAGAAACATGTATCCATTTTAGCGATTGAGCATGACATTGCTGATCAAGTTAACTTAAAAGATGTAATAAAAACATTTGCGGAAATCAAAGTTAGAAAGAAAAATTTCTTTTAGGTTACTTTATTTTATAGTTATATTTTTATAGAATCTAAAATTTCTCTGAATATAAGTATAGCAATAAAAATGCACCTTATATGTACCAGTACTTTTAAGTTTTGCTCTTTTTAAATGTTTATTATGTAATGTATTACATATATTTTTTTAAATAAATGACTAACATAATTTTTATTTTATTTAAAAAAAACTGGCGGCAAATTGTCTGTTTGTCCGGGGTGACATGAAGGCTAGAGCGGGCCCTGATAGTAGATTTGGTATGATCTCTAATTATGACAATGTTTTTGGTTTTTTTAGTAATATTTTTACATTATGTGACGATGATCTCCTAAAGAACTGTCAAGCTCTACAACAGAAGCGGTAAAGATGGAGGCTGATATTGAGGCAAATGTTTTATTTAATAAAATTAAATCTTTAAAGTTATTTTCAAATCCTCATTCTTCAAATCCTCTGGATATATTGCAATATATATTTGAACACAATTTAACCTCATCTCTGCCAAATGTTACAATTGCCTTAAGAATACTCTTAACTTTACTAGTATCTGTGGCCTCTGGGGAAAGGTAATTTTCAAAATTAAAAAATTTCCTTCGATCAACTATGCATCAAGAGAGACTATCTGGGTTAGCAATATTAGCTATAGAGCAGGAGATGGTTGACAAAATCGATTTTGATGAAGTAATAAAAGAATTTGCTGCCGTTAAATCAAGAAAAATACCTATTTAACCTAATAGAAGTTGTAGTTTTAAGTGACGGATTAAAGATGTTTTTGTTTTGTTATTAATTAATAATTTATTAATTATTATTTCCAATAAAAATTAAATTAAAAAAAATTTCTGTTGCTTTATTATAAAATGAAAAAAAATATTTTTTTTTATAACTGGATTTCGTACATCAATAAAGGGCGCCAAAATAATGTCCCGCACGCGGGCACCGCTCAGCCTTACGGGGCCCTGCTAGGAATCGCCCCTTAAGTTTTTCGCATTTGTTTTGAAACACCCTGAATATTAGACATTTGTCCTAGTCGACCGCTGATGATGATAGCTTACCTATTGAAACGCGTTCAGTGTTTTATAATTAATTGTTCGGTGTATTGTTTGTTACAGATCCTACCATAGTTCCAGTGATTTTTTTAACACTATTGCAATACGACGTGGGACGCCTGAAAACTTACCATAAACAACCACTACCTTTGTCAGTTAGACAAAAGGCCCATAATTTTTGTATCTAATTGAAAAGACATTTCTCCCTCTCCTTCTACTTACTGAGGAGTATTTGATACCCCTCAGACTCTTTGGCTGATGCGTCCATGTCCCTATTTCCTTTCTATAAATGGTCACCTTAGTTTTGGCAATCAGAAACAATATTGGGAATCATCAGTTGTGCTTTACAAAAATATGACTTTGTAAAACAGTACTACAGAATTATGTTTAAATCTCTATCCATTTTCTAAAGCTTAAAATATTTAACATTAGTGCATACACAGCCAAAGTAGGTTTTTTCAAAAGTGACATTCTTGAAAACTCATTGCAGACTGTCTCAGAAAGTAGTGCATAGGTGAAGGTTAAAATATTGTTTATGTTCTACTTGGTAAAAATGCTCTACTTTCACTTATTGATAATACATTAAGGTTCGATTAATGCGCATAAAAAATAATATATGTCAAATGGTGTTGGATATAATTTACCTTTAAGTGAAATTTCTTATTAGATAGTGAGACAAGAGAGTTTGCGTGTGTTTTGTACAATACAATGAGGGTTTAACTCCTGGTTACTGTAAGGGGGGCAAGGTTAAGAGGTCATTTTAATACGTAAAGTAAGAAAGATAAGATATTGATTATACGTTACATGCTTTTCATGAACTTGAATTTGCTGTAGCTATGGGAACTTAACATTACAACATTCATTACATTTGCATAAATCCATCCATTTTACAATATAAATTAGTTATTAACCCTAATAATACCCTAGTTCACTTTATTACACAGTATGCTATTTATGTTAAAAACACGCAGATTATAATTTTTTACATGAATACATCTGAAGCTGGGAATTCTGACACTGACTATGGAGAGATTCGAAACTAAGCTCCCACGTCTTATTTAACCCAAACTAAGTGAAAACTGAGTGCGAGGTTAATGCTATTTTTACGGGTAAATGATCTCGAATAAAGGAAAAAGCTTGCGTGAGAGATAGATTGTCTGCCACACGAACACGTTTATCCAATATCAATTATTTTCGTGTATTTCGTTAACTGAATTCAAAAAAACATTTAAAAATGGCTTACCTTATATATTTAAAAAGGCACAATTGTTGTAAAGCTTTGAAAATGAAAAGAAAAAATTTTTTAAGAATACGTCACATAACTTAAAGCAACCCTTACAAACTGACCACTGGTTATTTCTATGACCTAACTTTGAACTGCCTTGCGCTTTAACCCTCTTTTATAACTACTGAATGCGTGACTACATCGATTTCAATTGACATTTTATTGCCTTTTTCTACAAATTATTCATGAATAAAGAGGAAAGTTAGCCGAACTAAATTAATCATACCTTAATATAATTTAATTTGCAAGTATAACGTCATTATTACCAGTAAAAAGGAACAGTTAATTAACGGAATTTTTAGAAATTCGGAAAGGTGTTGAATTTTTTTTGTTTCTCACACTATATTGCAAAATAAACGTGTTACAGTAATGGTCCAGTTAGTGAACCATGCGGAATCTCTCTACTATTACTACTACTACTACTGTTATTTGTTAACTTTCACATTTTTACATTTCAGCTCTGACAAATAAAAGTTTTACTACTTATCTCATATTATACGTATATATTAAGAATGCATAATGAATTTAATTTACAGCTGAACAAATAAGCATGTCTTTATAGAACAGATCGAGATAATACTTGAAAAATGACACCCGTTTCTTACTGCATACTATTTATTTTTTGTGTCAAGAACACGAAATAAAATCTTTTTAACAAAACAAATTCGTCTAGGTATTTATAATGGTAACCTCAACATTTGATTTTTGATAAGGCGTTGACTCAGCATTTATTCTAAAAATCTACCCATAAAAATTCTAAAACATGAAACAATTATGCGATCAATCATCGTTACGTTTCAAGTCTCATATTACAGTTAATAAATCAAATTTTATTGTAATTTCAAATTATGCTATATTTTGACAGTTTTCTTTTATGTATAAATAAAAATAGTGTACTTTACATAAACTTTAACTGCAAAAGATTTTTGTAGGAAGGACAGATCCAATGTGCAACGTTGGCATGTAGGTATTTCAATTAAGGTAAGTCGGGGCAAGTGCGACCGCTTTTTTTATTAGTACCACTTTGAAAGGCGAAAAAATATTTTTTTCATTATAAAAGTTGCACCCAATTTTTTTGTGTGCCCTTTGGACTGTTTCTAATTGACTTTGCCGATATGAAGCTTGAAACAGTAAAGTTAGTTTCTTGAAAAATATTTTTAACTTTGAATACCCAAAATTTTTGTATAAAACATTTTTATTTTTATTTGTTCAAGACTTATAAACTTGTTAGTGAATGGAAACAATAATGGTGTTTTTTAAAAATAACTTTAATACTGGCAAAATATGTTGTGTTAAGCAAATACATAAAGAAACATAAACATACGTATTTTATTTCGTATTTTTTTTTGATTGGTGGACCTGAACAGGCTAAATTTGGCCTATCGTGCTCAAGCACTCAGGAACACTTAGGAGGATGGATAGAGGGATAATGAATTGCCAATAGATGCCTATGAACAGCTACCTTAAATTTTCTCATATCATAAGTGAGAGGAAAACAGGAACTAGGGAGATCATTCCAGAGTTTAGAAGCCGTGTAGAAAAATGTGGATTGCGCCCGTTTGGTACGACAAGTGGAAATTTGTACTGCATACTGATGATGTGAATGAGCGAACCGAGTGTTTCTCGCAAAGATAGCCCGAGATGATATCAAAGAATATAGTTCAGCAGCACAATAGCCGTTGTAATAACAATAATACAAAGAAAGAACTGAAACCATAGTAGAAGAGGGGCACTTGCGCCGCCATCTTGGATTTTGACGTCACAAGCCCGCCCACGTGGGAGACCGGTTTTTCCACCCTTATTTTTACACGCTTACGTGTAGGACGTGTATTTTCACCCCTATTTTTGCACATCCACGTGTGAGACCACATTTTCAACCCTTATTTTTATATACCCTCGTGTGAGACCGGATTTTCCACCCTTATTTTTACACGGTTACGTGTAGGACTTGTTTTTTCACCCTTATTTTTACACACCCACGTGTGAGACCGTGTTTTCAACCCTAATTATTTTTACTCGCTTACATGAAGGACCGTATTACCCTTATTTTTATGATTTCTTTTGGGGTTAAACCTTATGGTTGTATTAAGAACCTTTTGACACCTAGGACTTTTGCTAACGCGAGGACAGGGTGGGGCTGGTCATGGCTTAGAACTGTACTTAGGGCAGGGGCTGTATGTAGAGCTAGGGCTGGAGTTTAGGGCTGTATTTAGGGTGGGGCTGTATGTAGAGCTAGGGCTGGAGTTTAGGGCTGTATTTAGGGTGGGGCTGTATGTAGAGCTAGGGTTGGAGCTTAGGGCTGGTCTAGGGGTGGGGCTGTATGTAGACTAGGGTTGGAGTTTAGGGCTGTATTTAGGGGTGGGGGCTGTATGTAGAGCTAGGGTTGGAGCTTAGGGCTGGTCTAGGGATAAGCCTTAGAGTTTAGTCTTGGGGTGGGACCTGTAGCTAGGTCTTAGGGTTATTTCTGATGGTATTAAGGTCCTTTTGGTTGTAACCCTGGATGTTAGGCAATTGTGCTCTTTTAAAATATATCTTGTAAGATACGCTATCTCTCTCTCTCTCTCTCTCTCTCGCTTTCTTTCTCTCTCTCGATTCTCTCGCTTCACACAACCACAGACACGGAAACTCACAAACACAACTATTAGCCCGCAAGGCATTTGTCTATTTAAACGAAGATGCTAATAGTGTATCTGTTAGTATCGTTTAGCGATTCAAGATGGAAGGTCAGTTTAAGCATCCCTTTTCAGCTATAGTTGCAGGTCCGTCGGGATGTGGGAAATCGTATTTTATCGTTGATTTTCTAAAAAATATCGAAACCGCTTGCGATACAGGTTTTGAAAAAATTATCTGGTTTTACAGTGAGTGGCGGCCTTTATTTAAAGATCTCTCGTAGAGTTTCAAAAGGGTTTACCTGATATGGAGCAGTTTGACGGGGAAAAACCTGTCTTAATAATAATTGACGATCTAATGCGCGAAACTAATGGCTCTGTGGTTGATATTTTTACAAAAGGCTGTCATCATCGAAATCTAAGTGTGTTTTTCTTAACGCAGAACATATTTCATCAAGGACGTGGACAGCGGATATTTCTCTCAACGCACATTACATAATTTTGTTTAAGAACCCACGTGACAGAGCTCAGATACAGCATTTAGCAAGACAAATTTCACCGGACAATCCAAAATTTTTAGAATCTGCATACCAAGATGCTACCTCAAGCCCACACGGGTATTTATTGTTCGATTTAAAACAGAATACACCGGATGTGCTACGTTATAGAACAAACATATTCGGGCCTCAGGGTATTTGCCATGTATATATAGCGAAAAAAGGGTTTAAGTCTCACAGTCATAAAGATTACATCATATATGATGGTTGACGTTTTAAGCGAGAACACTGATATCCTACATGCATTAGCTAGATTAAGTAAAAGTCAACGTGACGCTTTATTGAAATATTTGGATAGTAAACAGGTAGAGTGTATTTGCGAGTGTGCACATAACATTTTAAAAGGTCGTGTACCTCTGTCAGTTGATCAGAAGCAGCGACTCTCTCAACATAAGCACACTTTAAGACGCTTGGCACAGCGAGGCGAATCTATAAAAAAGAAGAAACAGTTTCTTGTACAGAAAGGTGGTGCATTTCTACCACTCCTGTTAGGACCATTACTTGGCGGAATTCTGGGTAATCTGTTTCAATAACCATGGACCACATTCTGAAGAAGATGATTATCCTGCCCATGGACTTTATACAGCGCTTGCAGGCACCGGATGTTACACAAAACAACATTTTAACGCAGCTGGGTAACGATATGGATAAAGTTTTAAAAACTAAAATGACCGACCATGACAAATGGCAGCAGTACAACCAAGTCCTTCAAAGGTATTTACACTTTTCCAATCAGTTACGTCAGCCGGCCAGTATAACAATAAGCGGTCACGATGCTGCTGATGATGTTAGAGGTTTATCGCAACGCAAAGGTCTGACAGACGACGAGATAGTATCAACGCTTCCTCCTTCATATAAGAGAAAAGGCGCGAATTTGTTACATATACTGAATACGAACAGTGATGTTTTTTGGGATAAAAGGGGTACTGTCACAATAAAAGGCGAGATCATACCACATTCCAACATTATCGATCTGATTCACGAGACGTTAAGAAAACGAAAAACCACAAACCCGCGCGGTTGGCGTCAGTTTGCAACGTACATTAAAAAGATAAATATACCACGAGCGTTTATCGGAGATACGCAAAGGTATGATGTTTCTGTATCACCCAACGTTGAACGGACCCTCACAACTATAGGTGAGAATTACGATGCTGATAGTGAAACGCGAGAAACACCGAGAAGAATCTCTCAAAGAAGAAGAGGACTTTCACTAGATTGGGATTCGTGGCGGCCATAACATGGATGCTGTATACTATGACCCCTCTCACCCTGCAGGGTTCGCTGGTATAACACCTTTAACTAATGCTGTAAAGGGTAAATATGGTGAAGTAAAAAACTGGTTGCAGACACAGGAAGCTTATACGGTACATAAACCAGTCAGAAAAAAGTTTCCACGAAATAAATATATCGTGAGTAACCTTTACGAATTGTGGCAGGCGGATCTTTGTGATATGCGGACTTTAAGTGAACACAATAGCGGATACAACTACATACTAACGGTAATTGATGTATTTAGCAAGTGGGCATGGGCGAGAGCACTTAAAACGAAGACAGCTTCATCTGTAATTGAAGCATTCGCTGATATTCTTAAGGATTGCGACAATACTCCAGCAAATCTACAGACGGATAAAGGTAAAGAGTTTGTGGCAGGCAGTGTACAAAACTTTTTCAAGAAACAAAATATCAATTTCTATGTTACAAATAACCCTGATGTAAAAGCATCTGTAGTTGAAAGATTTAATAAAACATTGAAAACAAAGATGTGGCGTTATTTCACTTACAAAAATTCCTACAGATATATTGATGTACTCGAAAGACTTGTGACTGCCTACAACAATAGCCCTCATTCAAGTATAAAGATGGCCCCCGCGGCTGTAAACGATAAAAAGGAAGTGTGGAATAACCTGTACGCGAAAGGTTTTGGTCCAGTACGCCATCCTAAACATAAAGTCGGCGAGCATGTCAGAATCGCCAGAACTAAGTACACCTTCGAGAAGGGATATGAAACGAATTGGAGCGAGGAAGTTTTTACAATTAGTGCGGCGATAAAAAGAAGACCACCAGTTTACAGAATAATCGATCTTAATAACGATCCTGTTGAGGGCACCTTTTACGAAGAAGAATTGCAAGTTGTTACGGTTGATAAAGATACTCTATTCAAAGTCGATAAGATTCTAGCAGAGAAGGGCCGTGGGCGAAATAAACAATACCTGGTGAAGTGGCGTGGATACAGTGACAAATTTAATAGCTGGGTGTTAGCTTCGCAGTTGAGAGATACATAAAAATGGAGTTTTATCTTACCTTATTGAGTAATAGCTCTATGACGTATTTTCCAGGTAATATGACGTCAAGTTTTATTACGCAACTGCCAAAACGAATAAGATTAACGGGCTCATGGCTTGTAGGGATATCGGAAATTCAGTACCCATGTTCTTTTGCCGTTGTAAGTGCAATAGATAATTTAATTTATTATAGAACAGAGCCACCTGGCGAGAACGTGTTAGAAACGGTATTAAAAAAGGCCGCAGAATATTTTCAACTCGACAACGAGAAGATCATTTACATTGAAGATGGCTGGTGCGTGATACGATTCGCTTCGGGAAATTACGCCAGCATAGAAGAAATTATCAGCGAGCTAAATAACCATGTACTAATAAGTAAATTGCTAACAATCGAGTATCATAATCTAACTAAACGCGTCACTACGAGATTAAAAACTCGGCTCTCGCTATTCGGATTCTCACAACGTCTAGCCTTACAATTGGGTTATCGACCGTATCAGAACATAGCTATGGAAGCGATACCCCCTCACCCCGCTAGTATATGGATAGGCTTACCAACTCAGATGTTTGTTTATTGTGACATCGTTGAACCGCAAGTTGTAGGTGATGTTTTATCTCCGCTTATGCGTATAATAAATATTACTTCAGAAAACTATGCTTATGGGGGTCATAAAGATGTGGTTTTCTCGCCTACACACTACATACCGGTAATGACGCGGGAATTTGAAAACATCGAGATTAATATAAAAAACAGATACAGGTGCTGCAATGCCATTTGAGTTTGGAACGTCGTGCCTGAAGCTACACTTTAAGAAAGTACAATAATGGTTTGCCCTTACCAGCAATATTACATGAATCAGGCCGGTAACGGTATCGGCTCTATTTACAGAGGTGCGCCATATCAACGTGGTCATGGAATAGGGAGTTGGTTAGGCGGTATATTTAGAAGTATAATACCGTTATTTAAGTCTGGCGCAAAGGCTATTGGTAAAGAAGCTCTTAGAACGGGTGCTAATATTCTTGGTGACGTCATAGAGGATCGACCTATTAAGGATTCGTTTCAAGAAAGATTTCACGAGGCAGGTAGAAACCTTAAACGTAAAGCCGACGAGAAAATCGATAAAATAATGGAGGGTTCGGGTTATAAAAGAGTACGTCTGTCCGTCTCAACTGAGAGTTGTTGCTAAGAAGAAGCCTGCTTACGACGATATATTTTCAAGATAATGGCTTTTCTACATGCACAATCGTGTGAATGCGTCAAGTCCGAATTGGATTTGTTCGCTCTACCAGCGACGCAGACAAGTATCGAGAGTGGTGAATGGATATTTTACAAACCTTTATCAGCTCTGAGTGATGACGCCCCAATAGAATTTGTAGTCACCGGAAATGGAAATGATTATATAGATTTAAGTCAGACTATGCTGTACATTACAGCTAAAGTTCTAAAGCATGATGATACAGCACTTACAGACGCTGATGTTGTAGCACCGGTAAACAATTGGATGCATTCGCTTTTCTCACAGGTGGAGGTTTACTTAAATCAGAAGATGGTGTCACAACCAAACAACACCTACGCCTACCGTTCATATATCGAAACGCTGCTAAATTATGGAAAGGATGCCAAGAGTTCACATCTAGGATGTACCTTATGGCACAATGATACAGCTGGACAGATGCATGCATTGGGAAACGCTAATAACGGTTTCTCGAAGCGTCAAGCACTTGCGGCTACAGGGAAACATAGAGATGATTGGTCACGTGCACTCGGACTTGTTTAATCAGGAAAAGTTTCTCACAAGTGGTGTTGAGTTAAAAACTAAACTTGTACGATCAAGAGATACCTTTAGTCTAATGGCGGCACACGCTTCAAATTACAAGACGCGAATTATAGACGCTAGTTTATTGGTGAGACGTATGCGAATCAATCCAACTATTCTAATCGCGCACGCTAAAGCTTTAGAAACAACAGCCGCAAAATATCCTGTTACAAGGACCGACGTAAAAGTGTTAACTATACCTGCAGGCATACAGCGAAAATCATTGGATAATGTTTTCCTGGGTCAGTTACCTAAACGATGCATCGTAGGCTTTGTAGCAAATAAAGCCTTCAACGGTGACTACCCCTCAAACCCGTTCAATTTTCATCACTGCAATATTAACTACATGTCAATATATATTGACGGACAACAAATTCCTTCGAAGGCCTTACAACCAGACTTTACAGCTAATGGTTTATACGTAAGAGCGTACCACACCTTATTCTCTGGTACGGGTATTCATTTTTTGAATGAAGGTAACGATATATCAATGCAGGTAAACTATGTTTTTTAATACTCGTTTTAGAAAACACAAACTGTTAATGTAATTAATTAACTTAATAAAAAATTGTTTCATTAGGAATGTCAGTAATTTTTTTTATAGTTCACTGAGGATAAGTATGCAATTTACAATAAAAATAAGTGTTCTATAATTAAATTTTACTGTCATTCAAATTCCCCCAAGTATGATTAATCCTAATACAACTGCTATTTTACATCATTATTAGAAACGTTTTTTCCAATAGCATTTAACCCTTTTAAAGCAATAGACTAAATAATAATCTTTATACAATTTCTAACATTGTATGCGTGTGCAACATCCAGGGTTACAACCAAAAGGACCTTAATACCATCAGAAATAACCCTAAGACCTAGCTACAGGTCCCACCCCAAGACTAAACTCTAAGGCTTATCCCTAGACCAGCCCTAAGCTCCAACCCTAGCTCTACATACAGCCCCCACCCCTAAATACAGCCCTAAACTCCAACCCTAGCTCTACATACAGCCCCCACCCTAGACCAGCCCTAAGCTCCAACCCTAGCTCTACATACAGCCCCCACCCTAAATACAGCCCTAAACTCCAGCCCTAGCTCTACATACAGCCCCCACCCTAAATACAGCCCTAAACTCCAGCCCTAGCTCTACATACAGCCCCTGCCCTAAGTACAGTTCTAAGCCATGACCAGCCCCCACCCCTGTCCTCGCGTTAGCAAAAGTCCTAGGTGTCAAAAGGTCCTTAATACAACCATAAGGTTTAACCCCAAAAGAAATCATAAAAATAAGGGTAATACGGTCCTTCATGTAAGCGAGTAAAAATAATTAGGGTTGAAAACACGGTCTCACACGTGGGTGTGTAAAAATAAGGGTGAAAAAACACGTCCTACACGTAACCGTGTAAAAATAAGGGTGGAAAATCCGGTCTCACACGAGGGTATATAAAAATAAGGGTTGAAAATGTGGTCTCACACGTGGATGTGCAAAAATAGGGGTGAAAATACACGTCCTACACGTAAGCGTGTAAAAATAAGGGTGGAAAAAACCGGTCTCCCACGTGGGCGGGCTTGTGACGTCAAAATCCAAGATGGCGGCGCAAGTGCCCCTCTTCTACTAACCATCTTTCTATGCTCAAGGGATTGTATGTGAGAAGTTAAGGACGGGCCATTTATAAGCCTAATCGCTTTCTCTTGAATACGATCAACGATATCGAGAGCGTATTGGGGAGCACTAACCCAGAGGTAAGAATTATATACCAGATGAGGTCGAATTTGGGCCTTATACAGCAGAAGGAGTTGTCGAGAAGTAAAGTACTGCTTAGATCTGTACAAAAAGCCTATTTTACGAGCAGCTGTTTTGGTAGCTGACAGAAGATGGTCAACCCATGAGAGATTTGAAGATACAGTCATACCCAACAAAGTAATAGAGTCTGAAAACTTAAGAACTGAGCCATTCATACTTATAACAGGAAATGACCGATCTTTTTTGGCGGACATAAAGCAACACTGAGTTTTGTTAGCATTAAATTTAACTAGATTATTGCTTCCCCATTCGAGAATACGTTGAATGTCTTTGTTGATTGAATTTGCATTTCAGCTTTAATTTCTTGATTTGACATAGAAGGTGGATTATCACTATGAGTAGTCTGAGGTGAACTACAGTGAAGAGTGCTATTGTCAGCAAAGCAATGGATGGGGTTAGTTGTTGAAGAAATAAGGTCATTTATGTACAGGCTGTCCCAAATTCGAGGGCAAGCGTGGGGATCTCGCTTATTATAAGAGATAGGATATAGGTTTAAATTCGACACTTTTGCTAAATTCGATGCCGAGTAATAATCTGAAAAGAAATTTGAGCTAACTCGAATGGATTTGGTTTTATGCTCAAAAAACTAAAAAGTTCGAATTTTATTTTTTGCGTTTGGCTACCTTATTATTAGGAATTTTCAAAATTCGATTAAACATTATTAAGGCAACTTTTTACGCACAATACTAATACTGTATTAAAAATATTATGCGACGTTTTGTTTATTCTGAACCATCATCAGGTTTATTTTTCTTATCGGGGTTAAGACATATTTTTATGGAGTTGGATGGAGAATGTTATGCGTCACCTAGCGGTAGGACTAATTAGGGTTTGTTGGTGGCGCCATCTAGTGGTGTATAGACTAATGAACATTTTCTGCCATAGAAGTTGATCATACACGGCCCTCTCGTTTATTCATTTCTCTCTCGGCTTTTTCTCAAACAAACAAATCAATCAATCAGATCAATCTCAATCAATCAATTCCGTAATAAAATAATAAAAGTGTCTTTTAAGCAAAGGTCTTAGATTTTAAGTTGACGTGTATTTTTACATTTCAGTTAACTAAATTTATTTTTCCAATGAAGTTAAACGACTGATCTAGTTTAACAATTAGTGTTTTATACCGTAATGAATATGTTATAAAAACGCTTAGCTAAAATGAAAAAACGTTATTAAAATTATTACATTTCTTTTAATGCCAATTTTGGCTTCGTATGTACAAATTATGTTATTATTACCTAACTTCACCTTCAGCAATAAGGTCATTCGGTATTAAAAGATAAACATCATACTTATTTACCTTGAGAAAGTCATCGGCCTTGAAGTTAGCGATAAGCATGGCCTTGAAGTTGGCCATGAAGTTAGCCTTGTGAATTTCAAAACAACTTAGTTTGACCTTGTCGTAACCCAGACGTACCCTATCATGAAACGTGTAATTTGAACTTGTTCGCATTAATGCAAATTCAAGAGACAAACAATAGCTAAAGGATGCATCTTAATTTGACTGATAAGATGCTATTATTAATTGCTTAAATTGATGTCACTGAGAATGATGCTACTTCGGCTAATGTTAGGCTTACTCCAATTAATAGCTTAAATCTCTCTTACTGGCCGTGGTCAAATAATCAGAGTTGATTTACAAATCTGATCTCGAACTCGCAAAATTCTAACCTGATTTAAAAAAAACAGTGATCGTCTAGGGGGCAAATAACCTACGTTGTGTAACGTGCAGAAGATAGGGTCGGATAAGGTTAATTTGTTGCATAAAGTGGCAAGGTAATTAAATGAAACAAAACTGTAATTGAGATGAACGAGTTGCGCTACCTGGTGATTCGCTCGTCATCCTATTTACATTGGGAGAAAAAGAATCACCAAGAAAACTCCCTTTATTCCAATAATAATCACACAAAGAAAAAAACAAAAATCAGATAACACAAGTAAATTGCGATCAAAGGATTAAATATGTATCAACACTACTCTATCGGTATTAAAGGCGTACAAAATCTATAACATTGCATAAAACGAAGTTTAGTCACAAATAAACATAAAATCAGGTCTACAAATGGTATTCAAATTAAAGCAAAATAAACAGGTAATAAATAACAAACAGGAGGATCCCTTTTGGAACCAATTCCTGTCTGCTTTTAGGTAAATAGTTACATATAAAGCATTATACAGGGTGTGGGACAACCGGACATAAACAGAACAAAAAAAAAAAACAACAAAAGACATCATTAAATCAAGTTAAAAGGGCGTACCTTACAAAATTTAAATATCACCAAAAATAAATGCAAAGCGATTTAAATAACTACACATAAATGCAATAAACATAAACAGTGTGATCGTATCCACAATAAGATCGTCAATCAATCACAAAAAACCAAAGGGAAGAGTGTTATCCCGACCATGTGGCCCTTTTGTTTAACCAAGCATGGCGGTTTTTTTAACACCCAAATATATTAAGCACTCTAGTAATACATATTACAAATTCAACCTACATGAAAAATAACAACAGAAAATTAAACAGGTTACAGATTATTTAAGTAGATAAAAATGAAAAAGGGCAAGTACGTTACGCATACAAATTTGTGGATTCGAGCACAACAAATGATACACATGGACAGTAACAATAAATCGTATAATTGCGTACACAGAAAAACCATTCGTGGCCAAACACATTAAATACGCAGTTAAGGCAAAGTATAACATCTGAAACAAAGTCCTGCAACACCGATTCACCTACATGATTAGTAGGTATTATTACAAATGCAAGATAATAACGCTCTCAATTCTTCTTAGGCATAAAACAAAACACAAAAATACAGACATATAGGCATATAACGGTAACAAGAGAGACATTTGGATAAATATATAGATAACTAGATCATTAGGGTCAGCTTACTGACTTTATACCTATGATCGTTTGTATTTTTATCATTATAAATACAGGTTGGAATTATCAATACACAAAATAGAACACATAAAGAAAAAAAGAGAGCGAGTTTCGCTGTACCTGCGTAATTTCAATGAACACAACAGTTTTGCAAGTTAGGGTTTCAGTTTGGTTTTAACAATTTAAATGAGTAGGTAGAATGACCTTTTCTGTGTAATTTCACAAACCGTAAAATCTTTTCTTTTACTTACATTATCAATGTAGGTTATCCTTTTTAAGCTTTCACCAGCACAAATGTTTAAATACTCGGATTTATCGATTAACACAAAACAAAGAAAAGAAGATCTAATTAAACAAACACCGAATCCATGTCAAATCTTACTCCCGCACGCTTTGAAAATTCTAATCAAAACTCCCCAACCTAAGCACAACAAACCGTTTTTATTCCATCACCCCCTATTTTCTATATCAACTAACAAAGGCAATAAAAATATTTCGTGTGAACGCTTTTGCCTTTAATTATGAAAAGAAACATTATTTCTAATTAACATGTGCAATCAACCGTAGAAATCCTGTATTTAAACTATCACATTTCAACACATGAACAAATTTTTCTTTGACCGCGGTGTAATTTTTTGTATAACACTGACATTTTTATTTTCAAAACGCTTTTATAGACATATTTACCAATTTGTCTTGCCCTTTCGATAAATGCAGTTGAGTCTGCACCTGCAACTTTAAATATCTGGTTGTGGGCCGCCCTCAGTTAAAACCCTACACAAATGTCTTATAAAAACAAAGAAATACAAACCATTCTCAAATAACAATTATTATAGAATAACTTTTAGTAATTATCTTTTGCTATCGCGACAACAATTTTAATCGGAATATTTTCAATGTATTCATCAAATTTTCGTAGTGTGCTACCTACAACCTTTGACCCTGTAAAATACTATAAAAGCGTACGCCTGGGTTTAGTTAATTTAGTTCTGTTCCGACGAGCATCATATCGCTATGGAATCTTTAAACGTTAACCAAATTCTTGAATTGCTCAGTGCTGGCGAGTTAACCGAAGAGGGGCTAAAAAACGCATACAATATTGTTAATTATAAGATGTTGTGTGAAAATGACACTATCGATTCGATAAATGTTTATAATGATTTTGTGGAGGCTGCACAACGGGTTGGTGAAATATAAGTATATGCCTGTTTTTAATTTTTTTAATTTTAATTATTTTTTAAAGCCCTGCTCAGGTAAACATGGAGAACGTGTTTCACGGTAATGACGAGATGGAAACTACAGATACGGCAGATTTGATGACGGTATGTCTTTTCTAATTTTTATTGTTTCGTTTACTGAATAAGTACATTACAGCAAGACCAATCGGGCTCAGGATCCCAGCAACAGGCCGGACTATCCTCAGGGTTGAATCATATAAATATAATGGGACATGCAAGGATAATCCCTTAACATGGCTGCAGGCAAAATATACCATTAAAATGTTATTTATCTAATACATATCTTTTGGTAGAGTGCATTCGAGGAGTTATATGCATACACTATCAAGGATGCAGCTCCGTCAGACCGTGTAGGGATCACGTTAAGAAATCCGAATTTCCCGGACAAACCAATTGGCGTATCATTTAGAAGAGTGGACCAGCTGTCGGTGAAAGTGATAATTTCTCTACTTGAAAAGTAGAGACAGAACAACGCTAGTTTTTTCTCGAGTGACTTGTTAGTTTTAAACGTGGATAGAGTGTCGGTACCTGTTGGCTATGGACGCAAAAACTTGACAGGGTTAAAATTTGAAGATTTTTGTAAAGCAAAAAGACAAGGTATTATTGTTGTCCCGCAGCAATCAACGAAAACAATTGTTTAGCTCGTGCCCTAGTCTTAGCTGTAGCATTTAGAAATAACGATGCAATGCGTCACTGTATGGAAATGGGCTGGTCTCTACTTCAAGAGCGAGCTGTACAACTTTTCCAAAACAGCGGTGTAGACCTTAGTCAGGGCGGTAGTTACGAGCAGATTCAAGCATTTCAAAACCATTTAGCTTCATATACCATTGTAGTTTATAATTCGCGCGTAGGTGATTCAGTTTACTTTGAGGGTCCTAGGGAACCAGGTAGAGTAGTTTTAAATTTAATATTAGAAGACGATCATTATAATGTCATTACTAGCCTAACTTCAGCATTTACCTGCAGTTATTACTGCGAACAGTGCAAAAAACGTTATAATGACAAAAAAGATCATATGAAATGTATGTACCAGTGCCCTGCGTGTCTTCAGAAACCACCTTATTCCATCCAAAATCCTAAAATTGTCTGCAATGACTGCAGCAGATTTTTTTATGGGCAGGGATGCCTTAGAAACCATAAGGACAGTGAACTATGTGAAAAATTGCGTAGATATTAAAAATGTCTTAAAACAACTGAAGTAAAGGGTAAACATAGATGCGGATACAGCTACTGCTCTACCTGCCAGAGTCAAAAACCTATGGGACATTTCTGCTACATGACCGTTAACAAGGTTCTATGTTTATCTTTTACGATTTGGAGTGTATGCAAGAGAAGATGTGTGAGGGAACGAATGATCGATTTCTGCATGAGCCCAATCTATGCGTGGCCGTGAATGTTTGTTCCACTTGTATTCAGCACATCGACAATATGGATGAGCGATGCTCGACGTGTAGCGAAAGAGTGCACATTTTCAGAGAAAATCCTGTTGAATCGTTTCTGTCACATGTTGCCGAGAGAGCGTGAAAATTTAAAGTTACATGCATCGCACATAACATGAAGGGGTACGATGGGTGTTTTGTGCTTAGATGTATGCTGGCTAGTAATAATCAGTGGAGACCTAAAGTCATCACCAACGGTCTAAAACTAATCTCCATTCGATGTGGTGATATTAGGTTTATTGACTCCCTAAATTTCATTCCGTCACCACTCTCGGCATTTTCGAAAACTTTCAATTTCCCCGAGTCAAACGGTTATTTCCCTTATCTCTTCAACTCATCCGAGAATCAGAATTACGAGGGTCCTTTGCCACCACTTGAATATTATTGTGCAGATCAGATGTCTGAGAAAGAGAGACAAAAACTTTTAGATTGGCACGCGGCCCAGAGTTAAAGGTTGTATTAGTTTCTGGTCCACCTTCACGACCCAAATAATGTCGGCCCGTTTGAGGAGGCTACAACGATTGCTAGTGCCTGTAATAAAATGTTTCGTAGGCGTTTCCTTAAAGAGAATACAACCGGGCTCATTCCTAAAGGCGGTTATAGACGTACCGACAACCAATGAACAGTCGCAATACAATGGTTACGTTGGGTGGAGCATTCGCAACAAGTGACCATACTGCACGCAGGGAAACCTCGCGAGTTTAGAACACCTGAAGGTGTTAAGGTCGACGGGAATTGCGCTGAATAAAACACGGTTTACGAATTTCTTGGCTGTTACGGGCACGGTTGCGAGGAATGTTTCCCTAACCAACCAATATTGATCCTAAGCTTAGTGCTAACACATCTATGCTTGCCCGGAACGAAAACACGGCCGCTCGGTCCCGATTTATACGCGAGCGTGGGTACAATCTAGTGGAGATGCGTGAATGCGATTTTAAAAGATTAATACATGCTAACGACGAATTGAGAGCGTTTATTCAGAATCTAGGTGATCAAGATGACGAACCTTTAAACCCTCGAGACGCATTTTACGGTTGTCGCAAGAATGCTAGTAAACTTTATCATGAATGTGACGGCGTTAACGAAAAAATCATGTATTATGACGTATGCTTATTATACCCCTATGTAAATAAATACTGTAAATATCCGGTAGGTCATCCGAGAATTCATGTAGGTTTTGATTGTAAGAGAATTTCATTGGACACGGTGAAGGGTTTAATTAAGTGTCGAGTACTACCGCCCTCTAATCTCTACCAACCTGTTTTACCCTTAAAAATGCATGGCAAGCTGATCTTTTTGTTGTGTAGGACGTGCGGTGCTGAGTTAAATCAAGGGGAGTGTGGACATAGTGAAACCGAACGCAGTTTCGTTGGAACGTTTGTAGCTGACGAGCTGCGTAAGGCTATCTCTAAAAACTATAAAGTCCTGGATGATTTTGGAGTTTGGGAGTATGAGGTAACCACATATTGACAAAGCCACGAAACAGGATGGATTATTTAGCGGGTACATATATAATTTCTTAAAACTCAAGCAGGAGTGTTCAGGATGGCCTAGCCATTGCACGTCAGAGCCATGAAATTGAGTTACGTAACGGAATATTATGAGAAGGATGGGATTCGACTAGACGCGCATAATATTAAGAAAAACCCCGGTTTAAGGTACTTGGCTAAACTAATGCTGAATTATTTTTGGGGTAGTTTGGTTAACGCGAAAATTTAACCCAGTACAGTATTGTATTTGAGCCAAAGGACTTTTTCAAATTGTTTACCGATCCATTGGTTCAGGTACAATCCATAATACCTATTAATGATAATGTAGTAATGGTAAATTGGGATAGACCTGAGGGTGAAGGTGATTCGCAAAAAACGATTAATGAGTCCATAGCCGCTTACACGACAGCTCATTCACGTTTAGAATTCTATAGTAACCTGGAGAAACTAGATCGCCGCGTTCTGTATTATGATACAGACAGTGTCATATTTGTCGCTAAACCCAATGACTGGAATCCAGCTTGCGGTGATTTCCTTGGCTAGATGTCCGACGAATTGGAAGCGTACGGTGAAATAAGTGATATAGCCGAATTTGTTAGAGCAGGACCGAAAAACTATAGTTATAATGTGTTTTCAACCGATGATCAAACAATTAAATCAGTGTGTAAAGTGAAGGGTATTATCTTAAACTATAAAAACTCTCGTGTTATAAACTTTGAAGCGATGAAAGATATGATGCTTAACAATAGTAAAGACTCTCTTTTTGTATATAATGATAGAAAAATAGTTAGAGATAGATGTTACAATGTGTTAAGTAGACCTGAATCTAAACAGTATAGAATAAGTTACTCTAAATGACGTAGAATAGAAAACTTTGATACTCTTCCATTTGGGTATAAGAAATAAATAATAAAGCAGATAAACAGAAAGAATTATTTATTTATAAACCTCCACCCCAGGTCCAAGACCAACCCCAAGACCCAGCCCATTTCCAAGACCTCGCCAAGTCCAGGACCAGCTCCAAGACCAACCCAAAGACCAAGCCCAAGACCTCGCTCAAGTCCAAGACCTGATCCAAGACTTGCATTTGCCCCTCACGTGAGCAAGTACAAAAATTACTGTCAAAAAAAGGCTCTTAATACAACCAAAAATAATTAGTTAGTTTTTTCTACCATAGGTGTAGAAAAAACGCGTCCTACTCGTGGGCGGCCATAAAATAGGGGTGAAAGACACGTCCTACACGTGAGCGAATAAAAAACAAAAAATAATTAGGGATGAAAAGGGCCTCCGAAAATAAACCATAGGGGTAGAAAATACGGTCTCACACGTGGACGTATAAAAAGTGAAAGTGGGTTTTCCCCAGAAAATCCAAGATGGCGGCCAAGGTGTCCGACTACTACTCCTATCCATGGTGTAAAAAGACATTATGGCCTTATCTACATAAATAGGAATTTTTATAAACGGTTTAAATATCACTTTCAATATCAAACTGCTAGAGCTCTGGTGGTGTATTGGTAGCGGTCGCCTTCCATGCTGTTGCGGGTTCCAATCCCAGCCCATGCAATTTTTTTTAGGTTGCTGTAGTTTTGTTTATCTAATCTACTTTTGTTATGTTGCAGTAGTTTTATTTATTGCATCTGAAATAGATACTCACCAGTGCATTGTTCAGAGAGCTACGATGACATCACACATCATCTGTTCCTCTGTTTACCGCTTCCTATAAAATCTAGATCAAGTTCGTTAATGAGTAAAATCTAATCAGCGGCGGGCCATTTTAGGGGCTTAAAAAGTGCATTGCTTCACATTTTAAAAAGTTGCAAAATCTGAGAACCAAACTAATACTTTTTTATATAATATCAAAATAAAAAAGATAACCAGTCGCGCACCGTTGTTGGGGTGCAATATTGTGCATTTTTTAAATTTATAAACATATTACAATCAGGTATTGGGGGTTTTTAAGATCGCTAAGTATAAATCATTTGTCAAAATAAAAAAAATCAAAATGGCGGATCAAGTATTATATTTGTTTACGTATATGAGAAAGCATTATATTTGGGTGAGTCCATTATATTATGCATTGTGTTGCACAGTGTAGTTGCATACGTATAGTGTTGAAGGGTAATTTTATTGATTAGGTACTTTTCATCATTTTAACTATGTGAATTAGATGAAAGTTTGTTTTTAATTAAAACTTATTTATTATAACTATTAGGGTAGGTGGGGGAATACCGGTCAGTGGGGTAATGCCAGCAGGTCTGATTAATACGCAAGTGCCCCACCCTACTTAATTTCAATTGAACTGTTGGTTGTAGGAGCAGTTCACCGACATATATTCGTAGCTTCGTCATTACAGCGAGCAGTTCTTTCGCGTTGTAACTAAAAATCGTTTTTTTTACATATACCTTATGACAATAATACATTTTGAAAGGTATGTATATCAGTTTTCTTGTTGAGTGACGATTCTATAAATTGAATGTGTATAGCTTTATGTTTTCCATCGATGTGTCAACCGCTTTTGTCTTAATATCAACCATTAGTAATGTGAATGAACAACACCAAAATGGCGAACATATGGGGTAATACCGGCCGGTGATAAGCGGCAGGCCGGTGTTACGCCACTTAAATCAATAGCACGGTTTTAATTTTATTATTTATTGCAGATGCCTCGCACGTATTCCAGAAAAACACTGAAAGTTACAAGCAGCATTAAATACAATGGCTGAAGGCTTATCAGAGAGACAGACCGCTAAAAAATTAACATTTCCAGATCTACTTTGCAAGACAGAAGAAACACTGAAAATAATTTTGAACCTTCATTAGGCCGAAAACCAGTGTTTTCGCTTGAGACTGAAACGGAACTTGCATGTCAAGTTAAAAAGTTGGCAAATCTTTATTTCGGGTTACTTCCAAAACAAGTTAAAAGATGTGATTTTTCCAATGCAAAGTTGAATAACATACAAACTCCGTTTAATCAGGAAAAAGGAGAGGCTGAGAAGACTAGATACCTGGGTTCATGTCTCGCCATAATATTACTCTACGAAAACCTGAAGGCGCTAGCTTAACTAGAATTACTGCTTTTAATCGAGAAGAGGTTTCTATTCTCTAGAAAAATCTTTCCTCCACTATGGAAAAATACAAATTTTCACCACAAAGAATTTTCAATTGTGACGAGGCTGGGGTTACGACAGTTCAACCCCAGAAAAAGGCCAAAGAGTTGGATTTGTGGCAGGCATTTACGTGTCTCCTAGATTTATATATTGTGATAGGATCACGATTTTCTAGCGATTTACCGTCAAATTTTTGTTGTCAAGTTGAGTTTTATGAATAAATTTGTTTTACGTGTGTTGCGACCTTTAAGGAAGGTGTGTGGCGAGCTTAAGTTTTTTGTTTGTGAATTATTATTCCGTAATTTAGATTGTTTTCCTTATTATTCCCCGTTTACTGAATGTTGAGTAACGTTTTATTTGTATATAGCTGTATATAAGTGTAAATAACGTTTATTTCGTTTGATTTCCTTAGAATTAAGTAACTTAAAGAAATAATGTAGATTTATGTGTGTTTGATGTCAGGCTGGCGACATGAAGTCGAGTAATTATAGTGGTTCAGATTAATATTGAGTATGTTGGTTTTAAGTCATAGAGGTAGAATGTGGGACTAACTGCTTGTGCTTTAATGAAAATACGGAGATATTTTGCACGTTGATTATGCTGACGTTTACACTTTTGAAAATTGTCGAGTCCTTACGGATGAAAACGAAGTTTGTGTGTAGGGGTATCAAATCTTCTTCCGTTTTTTAATTGGTGGAACTAAATTAGATGAGATTTTCTTTTGAGTGGTGGGATTCAAAAATCCAAGATGGATTTTTGGGTATAATTTGCATGATTCTGAAAATGATCGCGCTCCCGAGTAGTAGTACGGTGACGCTTGTTGTTACGCTTTAAGGGGTGGTTTAGAACGTTGATATATTGGACCTTTTGGTGTTTAACGAACGTACTTTTGTGTTGTAAGGGTAGTTATCTACTTTTTGGAAGAAAACCTGTGAAGGGATTTTATTAAGATTGTTCAATCACCAAAGGATTCGACCTAGTGCCGATTTCGATTTTACGTAATCAAGTTACCTATAGATCATCGTCGTGTTATTTTAGTGCTTCTGTGAACTCATTGGTTTTTGCGCATTATCGTATGTTTACATTTATAATATTTTTTTATCTTTTTTATTTTATTATAGCTTTGTTTAGGTTTTATAAATTGTTTTAATTCTGTGAAAACCCTTTTGTGTTACATAAAAGTTTTTTTTTTTTTGCAAATTGCAAGTTTACCGGTAATTTAGAAGCGCAAATTTTAACGTAACGAAGTGACAGTTTTTATTATTGAGTAATAGCGTAAATGATATTTAGTGTTTTATTTGATTTTTTAGTTGAGTATTAATTCATTTAGAGTGCATTCAACAAAGGTTTTTTTTGTTTTGTTTTGATTATTATTTAACGCCTAATTATTTACACTGAGGTGTAGTAACGTAACTTTATTGAGTGTTTATCACGCTTTTGTTTGTCAGGCGTGTAGTGCTATTTTGAAGCCCTATTTCAGGTGGTTTGCTGAGCTGTTGTCGAGCACACCTGGGATTGATTGCGGATAGGTAAGCGTATGTTTTTTGTATGTTTAGACACGCTATGTACTCGTAATTTTGGCACGACGTCCCTTATTTTGACTACCAAACATTCTGGCGCCCTTAACCGAACCGATTACGTCTTCGTCCCCTATTTTGACTTACGTACGTTTTACTATTCTGGATGTGCAAAATTCATCAACATCATACCCACACCCATACGCTGGCTAGTCGGGGCAAAAAGGCCAATTTTATCTGTAATCCCGTTCTACCACCCGTTTATACCGTTACAATATGCCCGGAAAAGGATGTCCCTACAATTGAAGCGAAATGGTCCCCCAGCGCAGTTTATGAATGTTCAGACAATGGGTGGATCACGAAGTAATTGTTCGTAGTTTGGTTAAAACATTTTAGGGCATTTGTAAAGTGATCCAAAGAGGACCTAGTGCTTTTGTTAATAGACAACCACACCAGTCACTGTACTTTTCAAGCCCACATTTATTGTAAAGGTAATGGAATCATTGTGTTCACTATTCCACCCACACATCTCACCGTCTGCAGCCACTAGATGTATCCTTCTATTCTTCTCTAAAGTCAGCTTATCACACTGAGTGCGACAAATATTTGACCAGTCATCCAGGTGAGAGAATCTCAACCAAATAGCAGAATTGTTTAATGCAGCACTTAGCAGACTAGCTACGCCCGAAAAAGCAATTAAATGCTTCAAAGAAACCGGACTTGTTTCCTTTTAATCCGGATAGACTTTGCTCCAGCAGAAAATCTACAAAAGCAGGATTCTGTTAGAATAGAGAATGCAGAATAGATAAGTAGAAAGAACGAGACTACTCCTGAGAAGTCAGTCGATTCAACTGCTGATATTGTAATAAACAATATTCCTTTCTCAGACATTACTCTTGTGCCTTCTTGTTCGCGTTCTAATACTAAAAATTCAAAATAGAAATCAACGAAACTGCATTCTATAAACTTTACTTCCACTTCGTTAAAGGAAATTCTTGAGCAGAAAAAAAAATTAGCAAGTAAATCTGGTGAAGACAAAAAGAAAAATTTTTGACAAACAGCAATTGCAAATATCTGAACCAAGACAAAAGTGTTCTATCGAGAAAATGAAGAAAACGAACCTGTAGAAGATGATGACGGCAGGGATATTACTGAAGACATTTGCCTTCTATGCGACGAATTTGGAAAAAACGGAGACATATGGCTTAGATGTGTAATATCTACAATTATGCAACGAATAAAAAGAATAAACCTTATAATAATCAAAGATTAAAAAATCTAAAGCCAATACGGAATTCGGGGAACCTTGTTTTATAATTATACAACAACATACAGAACATAATGTAAGAAATTTATAAAGTTAGTAACACATTTAAATATAACGTACTTATAATTACATTAATAACACAAATATTGTAAACAGAAAACAGTGAGGTTAGAAACT
Organism: Vesta saturnalis; assembly: GCA_036346205.1. Classification (NCBI taxonomy): domain Eukaryota; kingdom Metazoa; phylum Arthropoda; class Insecta; order Coleoptera; family Lampyridae; genus Vesta; species Vesta saturnalis. The sequence goes on along the minus strand of JARFJB010001731.1, from coordinate 746,179 downwards.
AAAATTTATGGATTTTTTGTGTTGTTATAACACTACGTGATCATCCTTTATTTTACGAACGGCTAAATCACAAGATCCATTCCGAAGGTTACAGTAGTTTTGTTTATCTAGTTTAGATTAGATAAACAACTTAACAGAAGCAATTAGATAAACGGAACTACTGTAACTTAACGAAACTAGATTAAATTAACAAAACTATACTGTAACCTAACAGAAAAAAAGTTGCATTGGCCGGGAATCAAACCCGAACCGACGGCCACTACCACTAAACCAGAACTGGCTCTGCTTGTTAAACATTGAAACTGTTATTTAAACCAATGAAGTTTGGTTAATCTAATCTGGTTCTGTTAGGTTACAGTAGTTTTGTTTATCTAATCTAAACTAGTTAAACAAAACTACCGTAACCTTAGGAACGGATCTTGTGATTTAGCCGCTCGTTTTATTTTAATTGGAAAGATCACCCCTATAATACAACAGCTGAGCATACTTCTGCATGTCATTCATTTACCAGAGAATCACCCAATTGGAGGTTGTTGGTAATGGTCTAGTGATGGTAAAAAACTTGGGTGTCAGTCTCAGAGAGTGGCCATTTTTGGAGAATCTGTAACAACCCTTTTTGAGTTGTATTAAAATATACCTTAATTTAAGGTCTTTCATTCATTTAGTTGTAAATATAGAAAAAAGTTTTTAATTATTGAAATATAGGTATGAGGTAGGCAACTTAATTTGCATTTCTTTTTAGGGGTTTATAGTGTATACTTCTTAAAGGTTTATACTTCCACTTCCATAAATTATTTTTCTGATCATTTTATTCGCACATTACGTTATCATTGCTTAACCCTGCTCATATCTTTTGCGCACGACTACATCATCGAACTTTGAAAGCATCCATTTTTCTGACTTCCTGAATGTTGAATCAGGAAGCTTTGTTTTGGTTTTCCACCTAAATTTGAGTGAAAAGTGCCATTAATTTGATAACACTTTTATTTTAGTTCAGTTTTTTTTTACTGTTACTTTTACTGCGATTTACACTTTAATTAAATTTTAAGTACGCATTTAATTTTACTGTTGCGTACGCTATCATTTTATGATTGCAAATTTTATTGGAAAATTTCAAGATAATGCATTAAACGGATTATTCCAATTCATGAAGATAAATTTTTAAGAAGGAAAATTCCAGTGTTGGGTGTGGCTTAAACATAAAAGTATTGTTATTGCAATATATTGCGCAACATTACACAAGGATCTTGGTTTGCATTTCCGCATTATTTTTTATAATACCAGGGATTCTCAAGAAGATTTTGTATATTTAGTAACAGGTATTTAATGTTTAATGATTTTTTTAGTAATTTAAGGTTTTTACAATTAGTTTTTAAGATATATTTTATTTAACCCTTTCACTTTATATATTTAATAAACATAGTTGTATATTTTTTATTGTTTTACATTTTGATAAATTTTTAGTGTAGAACTCGGTTTAGTTATTCCGAGTATTATAAAAAAAAAATAACTTGGCGTCCGAGATCATTTTATTAGTGTTACATTAAAAATTTTTTATTATTTAGGTTAAGTGGAAGTAAGCTAGCAGATAATGTGGTAATTAAGCAAATCAAATGAATCGGCCCACTTTAAACTACCGACTGGGACAAGGGCATTATTTGTGGTGAATGGTTAGTATCTCCAGTTAGTTTGACGATTTGTGTTTTTGGAGAACTTTTTACACTTATTATATTTATTTCTTTATTACTTTTTATATTTTATACGATTACCAGTTTGACCACTTACATTATAAACCGACGCCATCTTTAATTTCAGTATCTCAATATATAGTGAATTTTGAAAATGCATCAGGTAGGCATGTAAGGTGTTATTTTATATGTTTTTGAGGGTGCTGAAGACGTTACGCATAGTATAAACACTGGAAAATGGTTACCAGTGGCGTAACCAGCACCAGAAATTAGGGGGAGCAGCGGATCTATGAAAAATGTGGGTTTATTTGTGCTAGGACTTACAAATAGGGTATTCTTGTTGTATATTGATCTGAACTTGATTTTACACAACTTATACATCTTAGAATGTGTCATATGCGCTGAAAATATGAAAATTGTTTAGCTCATGTCACCCTGGGCCTTTAAAATGAATCACTTGCATTGTGGTTTTGGAACACTGTTAACTAAAAATTATTACTTTTTTTACAATGTTTGTTATGTCATCTTATCTGGAAAAGTCGCCAAAGAGTTTTGAACGAATTCGTCGCGGCACATGTGGATCAATCAACCTTCACTCCATAAAAACAACAACACCTTTTCCTGTACAAAAAGACAAATTTTGGTCTTCTAGTTCCAACAAAGTCAAACTTCAAGAATGTTTCCAATCGTATGTACTAGAAAAATGCAGCACTATATGGCCAAATATACAGGTCTTCTGTAGTGCAACATCTTTTCCTAACTCAACCACATGCATGTCTACACAGCAAACCGGTTTAATACAATCCCACGAAGAACTACAATTTGCCATGTTAGAGGAGGCAGATCTCCGTATTATGCCCCATATTAAACGTGCAACAAACAGAGGGTATGAGAGAGTGATGGTATTATCGAATCATACAGACGTTCTGGTTCTTCTGTTATATCATTGAACTACCTTCAAGAATCTTGGCTTGAAGGAATTGTGGATTCGTCTAGGTGTTGGAGCTACGACTCGCCAAGTTCCCGTTCATTTAATGGCGGAACGAATTGCAATATGTCATGTACTTCCTGCTTTACACTTCCTAACAGGGCCAGACTGCACTAGGTACTAAACATGCCGGAATGGCAAGTACACCCGAAGCATTTCTCACAAGCTTCGGAATTTCTGCAAGTGAAGTTATAATGGAGCAGTCGATACAATTAGCAGAAGAATATCTCGTACAAGTTTTAAAAAAGGGATCTAATTGTAAAACAATGGACGCATGATGAATGTTTCTTTACACACATGGGAAAAACATTTCCATAGAAGATCTCCCACCGACCAGTGCATTAATTAGATCCCACATTTTAAGGGCCTACTACAACACACATTTGTATGTTAACATGTTTAAATGATGCCATCACGCAACTTGATCCTATACAGTTTGGTCACGAAGATGTAGGTGATTGTCTACAGCCCTCACGTATAACTTCACTGTTTCCTCCCAGTAACGACTTGTGCCTAATTGCTCATGTCTAAAGTGTGCAAGTGATTCATGTTTGTGTTTTTCAGCTGGAATATCTTGTTGCATTTACTGCCATTGCGAAAGTGTAGCCATTATTGATTGTCGTAATAACTATACTAATATTGCAACGTAAATTTTTACCTCTGCTGTTTAAAATTTTAGATATCAGGGGTCATAATATATTGTTTTATAGATATAGATTAGTCATGTCCTATACTTAAACTACTTAGTGATGTCATTGATTTAGTCATTTTATGTTACTTCGTGTTTTATGAAACAATGTATATCTGAATAGTACAGAAATAAAAGATGTTGATTTGTATCTGTCTTACTAAATAAACTAGTAACCACTTTTCAGTATTATTCCATCGGGAACGTGTTCAGCACCCTAAAAAACATAAAATGACACCTAACATGCCTATCCTGTGAATTTTCAATTCGCATCAAAGATGGCGTCAATTTTCCAAAATGGCCACTAGCAGACTATCACCTAAGTTTTTTTCAGTCACTATACTATTACCAACAATATCCAAATGGGTGAATCTCTGGTAAATGAATGACATACAGAAGTATGCTCAGGTAATGGACTGTGTAGATATTGCTTATAGCCTGCATTGCTTGATATATATATATATATATATATATATATATATATATATATATATATATATATATATATATATATATATATATATATATATATATATATATTACGCCATTGGTAACCACTTTCCAGTGTTTATATTATGCGTAACGTCTTCAGCGCCCTCAAAAACATATAAAATAATACCTTACATGCCTACCTGATGCATTTTCAAAATTCACTATATATTGAGATACTGAAATTAAAGATGGCGTCGGTTCTCCAAAATGGCCACTCTCTGAGACTTGACACCCAAGTTTTTTACCATTACTAGACCATTACCAACAACCCCCAATTGGGTAATTTTCTGGTAAATGAGTGACATACAGAACCATGCTCAGCATATGGACTACTACATCTAGACGCGCGTAAAAAATTCTTTCCATTATTAGTACCATGTCTCTCCTAGTGGTGCGTTTCTATCGCAGGTTTTAATGGCGTTAGTGTTAGTAGAAGTGTAGAACACATCAACACAATACAATGAAACGTATTCACATAAACTTTAACATTTTTATGCACATAAAACATATCAAACAATAAAAACATATTTGAAATGTCAGAAAGAATTGATACAAAAATTGTTAAACTCGAACCGGAAGAGGAATCTAACATCAATTTATTTCTTACTGAGAAAAATGTTATAATAAATAATGACCAAGTAAAAGAAGAAATTAATGATTCTAAGAGAAAATTTAACAATTCTTTCTTAATAAAAGATAACCGTACAACTGGTAATTTAAGTAACAAAATTGTAAAACATGCTTCAAGTATTGCTAAACACAAATGTGACCAATGTGATTATTCAACAAATTTTATATCTTCCTTAAAGAGTCATCTTGTAAGGCACAATTCAAATAGTGCTACATATAAATGTGATCAATGTGATTTTAAAACAAAATGGAAAGGCAGTTATCACATCCATCAAGCAACACACTCTTCAGGTGTTGAATATAGGTGTGACAAGTGTGAATATTCAACAAAAATTAAACAGTATTTAGTGTTGCATACTAAAATTCACCATTCTAATACTAAATATGAATGTGATCAGTGTAATTATTCAACAAAAGTAAAATCTCATTTAAGGCAACATATTGTAATGCACAATTCAAATAGTAATATTTTCAAATGTAACCAATGTAGTTTTAGTACAAAATGGAAGTCAAATTTACATGGTCATCTTGTAAAACATACTTCAGGTACTCAATTTAAATGTGATCAATGTGATTTTAGATCTAAGTGGAAAATCAGTGTTAAAAGCCATCAAGCGATACACTCTTCAGATGTTGAATACAGATGTGAGAAATGTGAATACTCAACAAAACTGAAACGCTATTTAATGCAGCATGTTATAAGACACCATTCAGGTGCAACATACAAATGTGAACAATGTGATTATTCAACAAGTGAGAAACGTTATTTAAGCCAGCATCTTGTAAAGCACACTTCAAACCAAGCATACCAATGTGATCAATGTAATTATACAACAGCAGTAAAGGGCAATTTAAAACATCACTTTGTAAAACACATTTCATGTAAAAAATATAAATGTAATCAATGTGGTTTCAGAACAAAGCGGAACCCTTATTTTAAAAAACATCTAGCAAAACATAATTCCGTTTTAGAATACAAATGTAATCAATGTGATTTCAAAACAAAATGGAAATACCATTTTGAGAGACATCAAAGAAGACATCCTTTAGGTTTTGGATATAAATGTAACAATTGCGAATATTCAACAAAAGTTAAACGCAATTTAAAAACTCATGTTGAAAAGCACCAATCCAGGATAGCATACCGATGTGACCAATGTGATTATTCAACAAATGTGAAACGCTGTTTAGTGAGTCATTTCTTAAAGCACACTTCAAGTACTAGGTATAAATGTGATCAATGTGGTTTTAGAACAAAACGGCAAAGTAGTCTTAAAAGACATCAAACAATACACTCTTCACGTATTGAATACAGATGTGACAAATGTGAATATTCAACAAACATGAAATCCTATTTAATAAAGCATTCTGTAAAGCACACCAAGTAGAACATATTAATGTGACCACTTTGATTATTCAACCAATAGACACATGGCATATAAAAATTATGAATACACTTTCAAATATCGCCATTGCAATTTTGTTGTAAAAGTTTTTATTGATATTGTAATACATATTAATTACAATGTAATATTAAATATTGCTACTTAACAAGTTAACAAATGAAAATGTTAATACTGTGTGTCACTTTAGAGTAGGTGCAAAGTAATGAATAAAACACAATTTGATTATTCAATAAACACAAAATAATTTAATATATAATGTTTCAATAAACACTAAAGTATGTATTAAAAAGCATCTCCGTGAAGTTAGCCCCTCATATTCCGAATTTATATTCAATTTGTTGCTTACTAATTAGTAAGTAATTAGTAAGTATTTGTAAGCTAAAAATCTAAATTTGTAAGCGAGTTTTGGAATTTATTTTGGCAAAAACAGTTTTTGGGGCTAACTTCTCGGTAGCCCCATTATCTTGCAATATCAAAATTTTAATAGCGCGATTAATTAGTAAGTCATCTGTAGGAATTTGTAATCAAGTTGTCAGAATTTGTAATCAAATCGTATCCCTTACTGTTGTGCGGCTGACTTCTTGGTAGCCGCGCCACTCTGAGGAACAATATTTTTTCTTCAATCAACATTTAGTAAGTGATTTGTAACAATTAAGCATAATCTCCAAATTTGTAAGTCACTTTATTACTACCTACAGTCCAAAATACGCTCTGGGGGCTAACTTCACGAATGTCCCGAAACATAGAGCAATGTTTGAATTTTTTTGTAACTTTAAGTAATAATTAGTAAGTCGTATGTATTAATTTGTAAGCATAATCTCAATTTTTGTAACTCATTTACAATGGTACCAACTAAAGTTAAAGTACGTCCATAAAATACTACATACACACGCATTTCAAATTAAGATTTAATTTGTTTACGAACTACAAGAACTACGGTATTAGATAGTATTAATGAAGTAAGCATCTAACCTTGAAATTAAATATCCCAATTTATTTAAAAATAAAGTAGGGGAAATTCTCGGCGCTGTATCTACAATGGAATATAAACATCTTCGTTGCGTTAATAATTAGAAAATCGTGTGTAAAAAAATGGTCAAACTTGTTTATATTTCTAAGTAGTAATTAGTAAGTCGCTTGTACTAATTTGTAAGCGTAATCTTATAATTTGAAGGTTACCTTATAACTATCTACAGTCTAAAATGTGTCCTGGTGGGACTTACTTCACAAATGTCTGAAAACGAGAAATTTCGTAATTAGTAACCCAATCACACGCGCAATGCAAAGTTAAAATATTTTCATGAAATACTAAATATACACATAAATTTCAAATTGCACTATAATTTGTTGTTTTGTCAGGGTATTTTGAACACCCTGTATACGTAGTGGATAATTTTGTTTGTAGTTTTATTCGCTTAGTTAGATTCCGTATATACATTTTTTTTTGTCAAGTTTAGTTTTATAGATGATTTGTGTTTAACGTGTGTAACGACCTTTAGGGATGGTAGGTGTATGGCGAGCTTTAGATTCTTAGTTTGTGAATTATTTTTTTTGTAATTTAGGTTGTTTTCCGTATTATTCCCCGTTTATTGAATATTGAGTAGCGTATTATTTGTAAATAGTTGTATATAAGTTTAATTAACGTTCATTTCGTTTGATTTCAGTAAAATATAATAGAAAATTAAGTAATTTAAATAAATAGGGTGGATTTATCTGTGTATGATGTCATGTTAGCGACATAAAGACGCTTAAGTATAGTTGTTCAGTGTATTAGTGAATATGCTGGTTTTGAGTCATAGAGATTACATGTGGGCCTTATTGTTCGTACTTTAAGGTAAACATAGAGAGGCTGTACAGGATACTTTTGCTGACGTTTGAGTTTTTGAAAATTTACCGAGTCCTTACGGACGGAAATGTGTTTTAATTATGTGGAAACCCTTTTGTGTTACATAAGAGTTTTTTTTTGCAAATTGCAAGTTACCGGTGTTTTAGTTTTTAACGTAACGAGGTTAGTTTTTTTTGCTTTATTGAGTAATAGCGTTCTTAATATTTAGTATTTTATTTTTTTTAGTTGAGTATTAATTCATTTAGAGTTCATTCTATAGCTTATTTTTTTTGTTTTGTTTTGATTATTATTTAATGCCTTATTATTACACTGAGGTGTATTAACGTAACGTTATTGAGTGTTTATCACGCTTTTATTTGACAAGCGTGTAGTGTTTTTGAAGCCCTATTTCAGGTGGTTTGCTGAGTTGCTGTCCAGCACACCTGGGATTGATTGCGGATAGGTAAGCGTATGTTTTTTGTATGTTTAGACACGCTATGTACTCGTAATTTTGGCACGACGACCCTTATTTTGACTACTAAACATTCTGGCGCCCAAACCGAATTGATTTTGTCTTCATCCCCTATTGTGACTTACGTACGATTTACTATTCTGATTGTGCAAAATTTTTCAACATCTGACCTACACCCATACGCTGGCTAGTCGGGGCAAAAAGGCCAATTTTATCTGTAATCCCAATCTACCACCCGTTTATACCGTTACAGTTTACAAATGAGCATATTATTAGAAGGTGTCAATGGTATTAATGAAGGAAAAATCTAACTTTGCAAGTGAGTTTCGCAATTTATTTAAAAAACAGGTTATATATATATATATATATATATATATATATATATATATATAATGATAAATCAGTATATATAGTATGTATGTACATTGGAACTACACAGTGTATAGAATTGCATGGATGTGATGACGACTTCCGTTATCTGTACAGACTTTCTTTAAAAGGTCGTCATATATCTCCCATACACCATCCACTCTTCGACATAAACAGTTATATTCCCCATAAGTATTATTTATAATATTAGAATGTCCTCTATAAGCAACTACACACCTTAAAAATAGACGTTTTTCGTCTAAATTTAGCACTAATAGAATATCTTGAAGGCGTATATTGTTTAAATTAAGAAACTCACAATCTAAAAACACTTGATTGTTAATTTTGCAATTAATATTCGTGATTTTACGACATTTACGGCAATTCGTTTGCTCTTTGGAAATACCTTTAATAAATTCCTCCAGCATCAAAAGATTTTCCAATTGATTGATAAATATTGACTTCTTTTTGTTAATAAAATAAAAGCCGCAAGATTCACAAACATAATATGCAAAAGCACTTTCCATACCGTTATATATTTTGTCATAACCAGCACAGATGTTTATTTGGCATTCAATTTTGAAAACATTGCTGTTAAGTCTATTGCATGTTAAAATGTCTTTTAGTAGTAGCACTCTTAATTTCCTAAATTCTGTCGTAAAGCCTCTCGATGTTAATTCGACTATGCAAGGGTAAGTGGACACATTCTCCGAATTTTCAGTTAATGTTTTTTGAAATTCCAAACTGTCACAATATGAAACAACCACGCTCTGTAAAATACAATCAAAAGCGCATGTATTGGTTAAAATATATTTTTTGTAATCGTTATTTTTAATACATAAAGAGAAAAGTGGTATATAACTAAATACATAAACTTTTTTATTTATGTATTTAATTTGACATTTGTCAACAAATATTTCCAAATTTAATTTTTTTCTAATTTTATGTGAACGATTACAAAAAAACGTATTCGCAACACGTGCGCTGTCACCTTTTTGGTGCTCGGCCATATATTTTATCCCTCGGCTACGCCTCGGGTAAAAAAGAACAGCCTCGCACCAAGAAATGTGTAAACAGCGCACTAGTTGCGAAATCTACTATTTCGCTACCAATGCTAGTGGGCGTGGCTTTATTTGTGAAGTTGCCATTTCTAATCTCAATTTTTCTTGATTCCTCTAAGAGTAAAATCTCTGTATTTGGTGTAGCATAATAAGATGACCTTATTTTCTTTGCCGATTGTTTTCCAAGACCTTTCCAGTTTTCAATCATTGTAACGGGGTTGTCTGTTTCCTGATCGGCTTGGTGACCATCCAAATCAGTACACTCATTAAACTTTAAATTGAGATTTTCTTTATTCTGCGAATCTACTTGCAAATTTGTTAGTTTTACCATGCCGTCAACTTCTTTGAGATGTTTGCAAATAAATTTATCTATTCTAATTGGCATCACTTCGCAGTGAAATGTTCTGTTTTTAAGATCGTTAAAGTAGCTCTCTACAGGAGCAGATGATACCGTTAACTCATGTGTGCCAAAATATTTAGTCATTATGGCTGACCACAATGTATATGTTTTAAGTAATCTTAAAAAAGATTTCGACAACTCTGGCAAGTAGTGAAAGTTTTCCCTTTCGCTAATAGCATCGGATGTAAGAGTCACATATTTCGGGATTGCGGTTTTTAAAATTTTTTCCATTCATCGTAGGTGTCCCAAATCTTTCATTTCGCAGTGTTTAATGTCATCATTTGCTATTTCATCGACATCCATTTTTTTTTCAGAGGCTTCGGTGTCACAGTCATCATTTATTTCACACACGCTTAATCCTGAAATTACACGCTTTAGGAATATTTTGGACGTTTCGCTTTCTAAAGGAATTCCATTTTTATCACATCCTTCATATTGACTATTAGCGGTAATTAAAATATGTTTGATAACTTCTTCTGCTTATCTAGAGAAGTGAGTCTTGTGAGGTACGCCACGATTTTCATATAAAACCTCTTCACTGCTTTCTTTTGGTGAAAACATTTCCAGTTGCTGATAAATTTCATTAAGTGTGAATAATCAACTCTAATGAATGTCCGCAATTTCCAATGCGCACCATTTTGAAGAATATTAAATGTTTTTTCAGTGTATGATGAGAGATTGGCTTCGCCAGCAATAGCTTTGGCAATAGCACCCAATAGTGCGAAGGAATGGTCACAAACAGTTGTATGTGGAGGATTCACCGAAGTGGTACTCATCCATTCAGATAACCAATACGTTATTTGGTTCATGTTATGGCATTCGGATATCAGCTGCGTTACTGGTATTTGACCATCACCTCCTTCCATATTAATAACACCTACATACAGAAAGATATGGCCTGATCTGTTACCATCCCGTCTGTTTAATCTTTTGCATAAAGTACCTGTCGCATCGATAAATAATTTTCCACGATTTTTTTTTAAATATTCCTTATACGTAATGGTTTGAGATGGTGTTCAGTAAAAAACATGAAACGGATCCAGCCCTATCTTATGTATAGTGGAACAAAAATTTTCCGTATATTTTAAACTTAGCAGGGATTGTAATGGATCTCTTTTACTTCTAGTTTCGGCAAAATGTGTTTTTCCTTAATCTCCTGGCGGCATTTCCTCAAAACGTTTAATGTATACAACGTTCTCTTATCTCTACCATCCCTAGCGCAGTCTCTTCTCCAATTTACTGCTATTTTTCCATCGCACAATCGTTGTCCGACAAGTTTTCTTTGCTCTCCAGATAGAGGCCTTTTTTTTGAATGGTTGTGTATGGCGGGCTTGCACCTGTGAAGGTACACTTGACTTTAAAAGGTTCATTCTCTCTAGGCGCATTCGTTGCACGACATCTTAAACTTGCACCACACTCTGGACAGTAGCCATCGCATGTGAAATAATGAGCCCCGCTATTGTTTACATTTAGACGATATCGTTTAAACATCCACGTACACGACGTTTCTAACTGCGACGATATCGACTCAAAAATGACATGGGTCCACTTCGACTTTAACTGGGTGCCAGAAATAAGGTTGAACCATTCCAAAGCTTCAATAACAATAGAGTCCTCTTTTTGATCTGTATCATCACTACATTCTGTGTCCATTGTCACACTAATAGTACTACAACGTTCCTCATCACTTGAATTAGTGGGTAAGCTAAATTTGTTGTCTACTTTTAAGCCAAGTTCAGTTTGACAATTAAACCTGTTACATTTTATAAATGTATAAATCGCGCTTGGACTAATTTTATTCCCTACACTATTTGAAATATCCTTCCATACTTGCGCCGTGCTATGACCATAATTGTTGATAATTTGAGTCTAGTTTAAAATATTTAGAACACAATGCACCGTAACCGAATTTCCAGCAAAATGCATGAAATACAGGAATTAAGGAAAGAGTAGGTATTTTGCTATCACAACAACTATAGGTAATGTCGCCGGCTAAATCGCCGCGGCAAAACGACGCGGTACAAAAACGCCACTTCCTAAAACGTCGGCATCCATAAAATCACCGAACTTAAAAGGACGCCGTAATTGTTAAGGCACAGAAAATAAACTTAAAATAACATTTAAAAATTATTTAGTTATGGTTACAAGGGATTATAGATAATATAACGAAAATGGCATTAGCCCATTCTAAGAATTTCACTCTTTTAATAATTTAAAACTTATTCTTTGTGTTAAAAGGGTTTATGTTGGACGCAAAAGTACAACTACTTTCGAGTGCCAGATATTCTCAAAATTTTACATCTATTAACAGCGACGGTTATGAATGTCAAGCTTTTAAAATAAATATGTTTATTCAATTAACAATGCGATATAAATTGAACATACAATCAATTAATCACTTTTTAAGTGATCAACTTGTCAGGTTGCGATGACGCACCCTGTATGTAGGATGTTATAATGACATGTATTACGTGTTTTGAGCACGAGGGTATTGAGTTTAAACGAAAAAAAAAAATTTTTTTTTGTGTATATGCATAATGTATGTGGGTGTATGATACGCCACTGGAAATTTAGGAGAAATATAATTCAGTATGTAGATACGTGTAGTTGAATGTTATAAAGACATTAGTGTTGGAATAAGTAGATTCTGATGAATGTAAATGTGAAGAGAAATTTGTTGATGGGACGATAATGCTTGCCACTGTATCGCTACTGTTTTGCTGCTGTAAGGGATGGAATGTTTGAAGATAGATGAGTAATCTTGGTCAGAAAATGTGAAGAATAAGTGTAAAATGTTTTAGAAAATATGTAGAGAAAGATTGGGTGTGTTTAAGTGTTAATTTCCGAAGGTTTTTGTAATGTTGTGCAATTGTTTTGAGAATATATGTATGTATATGGGATTTGAGACATTAGACGGTGCTTATTTTTGCAAATGTTGCGGGAGGAGATCGAGCGCAGGTTGGAGATAACTGTTAAAAGTTGTGTAATGGTACAGAGTGGCTACTGAATGAATGTGGTGACCAAAAATGATTTCTTCATGAAGTAATTGTAAAATTTGTAAGTAAGAACAAATATGGCGATGTATTGTAATTACACGCGTGCTTGTATAGAGGGTAGCATCTGTTGGAACTATGACATTTTGAGTGAATACTATTGGAGAATATAACGCGGAAGGAAGACATGTTTAAAGATGGATGACTGAAGGTATAAATAGGAAAGTCAGAGATTGACGAGTTAGTTGGGGTTAGCTTTTTCGTTTTTGGCTGTGGCCTGTGGTGAAGGTTGGCGGAAGACGCGCGCGAAGGTTGTGTGATAGAATGGGATGATGTTGGAGTATATTTGTGAATTTTAATGAGGCAGTAATTGTTTAAACAACTGCGTAACCCGAACCGGGGATGAATCGTAAAAGACATTCATAAATAAAACGATAATAAAATTGAGATTGAAGATAAAATTAGTTTGTGTTTTTCTTCAAGAAAATAATAAGTGCGTAAGCAGATTTGAATAAAGATAACAGCTGTTATGTTAAAGTGTTAAGTGCAGCGCGTGTTCTTGTAACGAGATACAGCTAAAAGTATTTATGAGACCACCTGTTAAGTGAACGAAGTGTTCGTTGTATATTAAGCCAATGTTTAAGTAACGTTATATGACATTGAAAGTTTACTTATATAAGGGACTAAATTGGTGTAAAGGTTGCTAGAATTATTTTGTAAGAGGCAACCAAATGTTTACCGTTATTACATGTTTGTGGGAGTAATAACCTCGCATAGTGAACTATTCGCGAGTGCACAGAGGAATAAGTTTTGTTGAGCCTTTGTAATGTGCTTCAGGCAATTTTAAGGGGTACAAATGGACTACAAATATTTGATTTACGAGATAAAGAAGAAAGAAAATCCAAGGATTAATGAACAATTTTTAAGTAAGAAATTAGATTTTAGAATTTTTATGAACTCATTTAAGCCCGATTATCTTTTTGGTTAGTTTACTTGCGTATTGCTGTTTAAATTATTAAGTAGTTTTGAATGGAAGAGATAATCGTTCTTGAGTCTTATTGTATGGTTTGTTTCAGTAGTAAGAAGGTAAAGTGGTATTTGGTGGTTTAACTTCAACCACGCTGATGTAATTTATGTAGATATTTGTGTTTTTGTTTTATTTTGTACAGGACAATATATGCATTTACCGTTGATTGTTATTCTGTTGTTTATTTAACCAGGTATGAAACACAGTTGTAACATTTACTTAATTGGTGATCTTGTTTTGGCAATTTTAAAAGTAAGCTTTGCATATTTTAATTTTTCAGATTTAAGGAACAACCTGAAAGTTCATATTAGCCAGGTTGATTGCAAAATTTTCATGTTAGTTTCGTTAGCGCAATACACAATTAACGGATCAGCTGTTAGTTTAAATGTCATTAAGTATAACAAAGAGTTGGAGTTTTGAAACCTTGAATATTTACGAATGTCAATGCGATTCAGAAGTGTTTTAAAAAGTAAATTAAATTTAAAAGGATATCGTTCATGTTAAGAATTTTAAAAGTTAATTACCGTTCATTGAATGAATTTGAATGATCAATTTTATTTTGGAAGTTTTGGTATACGAGGTGTATTCAAAAAGTTTTTAATAACCTGGGTAGTACTAAATTTATTTGAGTTTGAGTTGAATTGTTTTGGACGAGTGTTTGTTTTAGAACCTTCGTATATGAGTTTACCGAGTAAGCACAATCCTACTTTCCACAATCAGGTAGGGTTAATTAACATCCAGCTTAAGACAATTATATTAGCAAAGTTTCGATTGTGGTGGCGCCTAGAGACATATTTTCCCGGACTGAGCTGTTTGAATGTAGGTGTAAGGTGTTTGAGCATATTAATCATTCATTTTACTTATTATTTCGACCACGCCCATCTCCCTGTTAGCTGGCTTGGCAACCCGCTTACATTAGTAAGCATGCACGACGCCTAGTGCGGTTTGGACGTGTAACAAACTTCAGATAAACTTGATTCCGATGAAACTTCCCGGTGTTAATTATTATTAAATTAACTACCATATTGTTTTATTACAAACAATTGGGAATGAGAGTTCAACACTATTTGTGGCACATAGAAAAATGTACAAACGACGCAAGTAAGTGTTTACTATTATATATAATTACCACCTATTAGTTTACAGTTTACGTTGCTCTATGTTTCGGGACATTCGTGAAGTTAGCCCCCAGAGCGCATTTTGGACTGTTGGTAATTATAAAGTAACCTTCAAATTATGAGATTACGCTCACAAATTAGTACAAGCGACTTACTAATTACTACTTAGAAATACAAACAAGTTTGACCATTTTTTTACACACGATGTTTTAATTATTAACTCAACGAAGATGTTTATATTCCATTGTAGATACAGCGCCCGAGAATTTCCCCCTACCTTATTTTTTAAATAAATTGGGATATTTAATTTCAAGGTTAGATGCTTACTTCATTAATACTATCTAATACTGTAGTTCTTGTAGTTCGTAAACAAATTAAATCTTAATTTGAAATGCGTGTGTATGTAGTATTTTATGGACGTACTTTAACTTTAGTTGGTACCATTGTAAATAAGTTACAAAAATTGAGATTATGCTTACAAATTAATACATACGACTTACTAATTATTACTTAAAGTTACAACAAAATTCAAACATTGCTCTATGTTTCGGGACATTCGTGAAGTTAGCCCCCAGAGCGTATTTTGGACTGTAGGTAGTAATAAAGTGACTTACATATTTTGAGATTATGCTTACAAATTGTTACAAATCACTTACTAAATGTTGATTGAAGAAAAAATATTGTTCCTCCGAGTGGCGCGGCTACCAGGAAGTCAGCCGCACAACAGTTTTTTTCTAAATTAAGGGATACGATTTGATTACAAATTCTGACAACTTGATTACAAATTCCTACAAATGACTTACTAATTAATCGCGCTATTAAAATTTTGATATTGCAAGATAATGGGGCTACCGAGAAGTTAGCCCCAAAAACTGTTTTTGCCAAAATAAATTCCAAAACTCGCTTACAAATTTAGATTTTTAGCTTACAAATACTTACTAATTACTTACTAATTAGTAAGCAACAAATTGAATATAAATTCGGAATATGAGGGGCTAACTTCACGGAGATTTAAAAAGCTTAGTTTGATTAACAAAAATTGATGTTTTATAACGTTTTCGATTCGATTGCTCTAAAAGGGAGTAGACCGCAATCAGACCTGGTCAAAAATTTTGTAGGGAACGTAGAGCCAGAGCCGCATTTACGGGGGGCCGGACGGGCCATGGCCCAGAGCGGCAAATTTTAGGGGCGGCAAAATTGATAAATAAAAAAAAATAGTTTTTTTTTACTTTGGAGTAAAAAATTGATAAATGATAAAACCGCTTTGACAAAGTCAACACCTTCTGTTTTACCGACCTTTTAAATTGTCTAATTAAAACAAAAACCCACGTTGTAGAGGACTGTTAGCTGTTAGTAGGAGTCAGTCAAGAATGTGCTTGTGTAGCGTAAACTGGATTGTGCAATGATAAGGTAGATGCGACTCGGGGCGATGACACTGCCGACTACCGGCAAAGGAGGAAGTTGAAGTAGTTTTCCGAATCTTCCCGAACTATGTCTCAAGTAACTTCGAGGATCATACTATTTTCGTGTTACCACCTGCAGTCTGCTTCTGCATCCTGTTGCTTTGAGTCATTCCCACGCCGCGCGCTGTCAAGTGTCAAATTGTACAATCCTTTTCATTTCACTAGTGTAATGACTGTAATGAGTGTTGTTACGTTACGTTTATTAGTTCATAACGCATTATGAATCAAGCTTTTTCCAGTGCAGCTGCATAGAACAGAATAGGTAAGTTAATATTCTACTACATCACAGGTTCACCACACCAGCAATTATTTATTGTGGGTTAACGGTTAACCTAGTTTATTTAACCATAGTTCTTTTGTACGAGCACAAGTTAAACAGTATAGCCTACTTATTATGATTTAACTGTTAAATTTTTAGTGAAAGCATTAACCCATTGACCTTTGACCTAGTAGTTAATGTGGCTTTCGCAAGCCACTCCCTTAGTACTAGTTGATTTTGCTAAAAACGCAATATTTATGAAACAGGTGTTTATTGTGTTTAATTATTTTTTTAACCCTATAACATATACATATATTCTTGTTCAGGATTAATTGAGCTATCTCATATTGGTAACCATTTCAATTTTCTAAGCATCTAAAAAAAAATAATAAAAATATAAACAAACTAACAACTTATAAATTTTTTTTTATTTTAAAATTTTTTTCTTTATTTTTGTTTTTTAATACAGTTATTTATTTAAAAACAACTTGTAATTCATAAATTTTCAAGGAAAATGTACTTTCAGGTAGATTCTCATTATGAGTGACGGGAGGAAAAGACTTAGTGGAGCTGCTTACAAGAAGCTAGCTAAAGAAAAGGCAGACAAACAACTTCAAATTAAAAAGCAAATTCCCAAAATATCCAGTTTTTTTAAAAAACATGGGGATTGTAACACTAGTACGACAACCGAACTGAATCTTGTAGACCAACAACCAATGACATGTTCGAATGATACTGAACCGGATTCCTCAAGCGTTTCCTCTCTAGTTACAGCTGAAGAAGAACCGGAATGCTCTACCAAGCTCGATAATGAGGAAGAGGTAAATGCGTCGGCTGAGTTTATGCCTACATCTGAAATCATTGACGATCCTGCGTTGTGGGAAATAAATGATGCTACTCGGGAATATATCATCAAAAACGGTATACAACAAGACATTTATAATCTTAACTTAAGCAAATCAAAACGGTTGGACGGTGATCGAAACCGATACCTCTCCCACTCCCTTTTCAAAACTAAACTTGTAAATGGCCAAGAAGTAAAGCGGCCTTAATATATTCTGAAAGTTCAGGGAAACTGTTTTGTGTGCCCTGCCAGTTGTTTGGCAAAACAGCAACAAAACTCGGAAAAGATGGCTTCGATGATTGGAAGCATGGTGCGGAAAGCGTCACTAAACATGAAAACTCAGCTGAGCATAAATCGTGTGTTCTTACATTAAAGACTAGAGCAAGCCCACACGAAAAAGTTCATGCACAACTTGTTCAACAAATAGAAGTAGAAACCAAGTATTAGCGCAGCGTTCTACAGAGAGTCGTTGCTACAATTCAAGCATTGTGTGCTGCTGGATTTCCACTAAGAGGTCACAACGAGTATTTTTGGTCAGACAAAGGTAGTGGAAATTTCATCATGTGCCTTGAGCTGATTGCAAAGTTCCACCCATTTCTTGAAGGTCACATTAAACAACATGGTAATCCTGGGAAAGGATATACTTCGTATCTGTCGTCTACGACATACGAACAGTTTGTAAAGCTTATGGCAGAACGTGTTACAAGCGAAATCGTAAAACAAATAAAACATGCTAAGTACTTCTCTATCATTGTTGATTCAAGCCCGGACATAACTCACATTGATCAACTTCCAATTATTATCAGATATGTTCAGGAGAACGGAACTGTTGCTGAGAGGTTTTGTGTTTCCTCTCATCTGTTAGACACAAGGCAGAGGGCATGTTCAGCGCAGTGACGAAAACTTTAAGCGAATTCGACATTAATATCAACAATTGCAGGGGACAGTCGTATGACAACGCTTCCAACATGTTTGGGGTTTACACGGGCCTTCAAGCCAGAATTCTAGAGGTAAGCTCCCCACGTCTGTTTAGGCACCGTGCGCTGTGCACTTTCTAAACCTAGTAAGAGAACACTCAGCTGGTTGCTGCTCTGAAAGTAACAACTTTTTCGGACTTATTCAAAACATCTATGTGTTTTTCAAGCTCTACGAAGAGATGGGAGATACTGCAAAATTTCCTAATTGACGGAGAAAATTTGACTTTGAAGAGTTTATCCAAAGCTCGCTGGTCTGCGCGAGATGATGCCTGCAAGAGCCTTAATAAGGATTGGGACCAAATAGTGCAAGCTCTGGAATTCATCGAAAATGACGACACACAGAAACCAGTTACAAGAAATGAGGCATCTGGATATCTAAAACAATTGCAAAGATTGGAAACTGCTATACTTTCACTCGTGTGGGGTCAACTGCTACAAAGACTAAATATTTCAAGCAAGACACTTCAATCTAAGGAAATAAATCTTTCAACAGTAGCACATATTTACGGCTCTATTTATGAGTATGTATCACATTTCCGAACACAGTTTGATGCATTTGAAGAGAAAGCAATCGAAAAGTCAAAAATATCTCATTATGAGGATAGTTCAAAAAGGAAAAAAATAAGAAAGCTACAAAACGACGAGACAAGAGAACAATGCGGAACAGATCTCACCGGACGGAAAGCTTCAAAATAAACACGTTTCTAGTGATTGTTGACAGGTTACCGAGCAAGTTGTCGAAACGAAAAACTGTTTACGAGGAAATAAGTTCACTGTTCGACATATTCATCTCTGGTATTGAATGGGATGAAAGAACCATTTCTGAAAATGCCAAGAAACTATGTTACAAATTCCCAGATGATTTACCAGACGAAGAGAATTTTACTAATGAATGTCTCCACTTTTTTGGTTACTTGAAAAGTTTAGGCCTCGAAGAAGATCACCGCAAAACATTCTTCGATCTTTACAAAATCATACATGATCATGGGATAAGAGAAATCTACCCTTATGTGGACATATGTATCAAAATTGTGCTGACCATGGCTGTTTCGAATTGTTCAGCTGAAAGATCCTTTTCAGTTATGAAGCGACTGAAAAGCTACCTCCGTTCAACAACGACCAACGATCGGTTCAATTGACAGGCGGTCCTAACGATTGAGTCGGACATAACTAAAGTGCTGGACTTCAATGAGATAATTGACGTATTTGCTAAAGGCCAATCAAGACGAGAACTGTTGTAACATGTAAATAGTAGTTATTCCAGTTCCACCTTTGTGTATGTAAATAAACATTGTTTTGTAACAAATACCTTTGAAAACTATATATTAATATATAGCATAAGCCATTTTTATTGTTGTCAATGTAAATATATAATCAAGTGATTCAACAGTATAACTGTGTTGATCAATTACCCGACTAATTTCCTAAGTTTACGTTTATTTTGGTAAGAAGAAAGAAGGTAGAATAACGTAATAGTACTAGCAGTAAACATTTCAGTTGATATGTAAGTAAACTAAAGTTGCGATTTTAGTTCCATTCTCCCATACAATTTTTAATATTCTGATAGAGATACAAGCCTGTTTTATCAGTCAACTGACTGCAGAGATGCCAACCTTGAAAGCATCGCACTTCCCCTCCACCTACTCCCCAGTCACCCCCCACCTCATGGTACTGGGCAGGGCGGCAAATCAGGTCTGGCCCGTAGGCGGCAAATTGGTAAATCCGCCACTGCGTAGAGCAGTTCTTGACCTAAAGTTATTAGTTATTGTTTACATTGCACAGAATACCATGGCATAAAATTTGCAAATAACTACAGCATGTGGTGTGTTAGGTACAGAAGAGCAGATACAGCACCACATTAGTCTCGTGCATAATCTGAATCAAGTACAACAGATGGTAAGTAACAGTATCCATACATTACATTTTTGCAGTAATAGTAATAGCAAATAATAAGTATGTATTAACATCCCCTGTTCTAGAAAACGAACATAATCAATGACCACAAACGATGAAAAATCGGAATGGGCCGATGAATGTACAGGGTGGTTCATTTATAATGTTTTCTTATGGGAAGTACCCTTTATATTACAGATAGACAAAAGTTATATGGCGTCCTTGTGCTCGATCCAATAGTCATAATCAAGATATCTCTCACCGTTATTGCGCAATTAGCCAAAATTGAAAAAATGGCGATTTTGAAAACCTTGAATAACTTTTTTATTTGTAAATGTATTGACAAACTGTAAAAACATTCTTAAGGCACTTTTTTAAGTATAATCCGTTTGCGTATTCACATTTTTAATACCTCCTTAATTTAAAAAGATATGACATAAAGTTGAATTTTATTATTTCGAAACCATAGTTGGCTATGACATTTTTAAATGACATTTTTTTTGTGCTTTTCAATAATACATAACACTTCTATGCTAGTTTAATAATTAATTGATTTTTTAAGTTTTTCTTAGTTACGTTTTATATTAAGAATACAGAGTAGGCATAGGAGGATAAGATTTATTTGGGTAAAAACAAATGATACCTATATGTCAAATAATAAATTAAAAATTATAAGTGTGCAACAAAGTGACCTTCGAATTTAGTTATTAACATGCCTAATTATACAAATTCACAAAAATTTTGCTTGTTAAAGTGTTTTATATTATCTGAAGGTGATAAGAATTATATTTACAAAATTTTCCTGAAAGGCAGCAGCCAAATAAAAATATTTTTGAACGGTAATTCAATGGTCGTCTTAGGACAAGTCTGAGCAGAGCCAACAACTTTATCTAGGTGTGTTTCGAAGCAAAGCCCTTCGAATTTTAAAGAAACACAAATACCATTGCTATTGATTGCAGAAAGAACATTGTTTAACTATAGATGACAGAAGGCGGCGTACTGAGTTTTGTAACTGGTATATAAGTCAATGCCAAAATATACCTAATTTTTCAAACTCTATGGATGGTCAGACGAGGCGCATATCTGTAGTGATGGTATTTTTAATAATTACAATTCACCTTACTGGGCAGATACTAACGCTCATGTCAGTATTGACCTCAGGATCCAAGGTAAATTTGGAATAAATGTGTGGTGCTGCATTAAAAACGGAAGGAACATTAAACTCAATGAAATATCTCGATATTCTACAAATTCATTTGGAGGGATTTCTAGAGAGTCTTCCTTTAGCACAATATTGCAATGTCATATTTCAGCAAGACGGAGCTCCCGCACGTAATTCCTGTGTAGTTAGTGACTACTTATATTTACGTTTTCTTAATAGACGGATGGGAACGACAGCACCAATTTTGTGGCCTATTCGTTCACCCGACCTTTCGCCTCTAGTTTTCTTTTTATGGGGTTTTTTGAAAAATATTGTATACAAAGAACTAATAATACTGTGAATGAGTTAAAAGAATATGTTCGAGTGGCGTTTACACAATTAACACCATTATCTATATATTACTCTATAAAATCAATTAGAAGACTATGCGAAGTCTGCATCCAAAAAGTAGGGCCCACAGTTTGAAAAATATTTGTTGTTTTAGTGTGTTTTTTATATTGATATTTTGTGTTCATATTTTTGTTCGTTTATAGAATTAGATGTTTACATACGTATAAAAATTGATTTGCTGTTGATTGTTAAAGACATCTTTAACAATCTTCAACAATCTTTAACAAGTCTAATAGATATTACTACTGACGAAGATAACTGTAAGTGTTATTGAAACGTTTAGATTGTATAATTTAAAATACACCATTAAAAATCGCAATAAAGATAAGTATTTTGTTATGTGTGATAATGGTGAAAGTTTACATTTTCATATTTAGATTTTATAATTTGTTACTATTCCACAAGAATAACATTACAATTAAACTTAGTTGAATTAAAAATGTCTCTAAAATATTTTACTGAAATTTGTTTTTTGAGTAGAATATCTTCATTCAATTTCATATCTGTTTTTCTAAGCCAACTGTAATCCTTGATAAATATTAATGATTAAAATAGCATAAAGGTGTTATATATTTTTAAAAAGCACAAAAAAAATGTCATTTAAAAAATGTCATTTAAAAATGTCATAGCCAACTATGGTTTCCATATAAAAAAATACCACTTTATGTCATATCTTTTTAAATGAAGGAGGTATTAAAAATGTGAATGCACTAACGGATTCTATTTAAAACAGTACCTTGAGAATGTTTTTACAGTTTGACGCTACATTTAGAAATAAAAAAGTTATTCAAGTTTTTCAATAGTGCCATTTTGTCAATTTGGCTAATTGCGCAATAACGGTCAGTGATATCTTGATTATGACTATTGGATCTTAATTAACACCAAAATCGAGCACAAGGACTCCAAATTACTTTTTGTCTATCTGTAATAGAAAGGGTACTTCCCATAAGAAAACATAAAAAATGAACCACCCTGTACACAACTACTACTCTTAGATTCAAATGAACAATCTTGGCCCCAGGTTGGACCCTCAAAACTTCAAGAACAAGAAACGAATGTGGGAAATAATATCTACTAAAATATTAGAAGAATTGGGTGTGTTGAGAACACTAAGTCAATGCAGTACTCGCTGTAAGACCATTTTCAAAAGAAAGGCCACGAGTACAAAAAAAAATAAATCCAGGAGAAGTGAGAGATGATATCGAATAGGCTCCTATAGAAACTCCGTGACCTGTACGGTGCGCCACCCTGTATATATATATATATATATATATATATATATATATATATATATATATATATATTTTATTATTAGAGAAGCAGTTGAAATTGAAAGAAGACCAAACGCCCTCAATAAACGAGATGACACTTCTAGAATGCCACAAATTTGGAAGAATATCATTAAACAAGTTGATTCGAAATTTCAACCAACTCCAAATCTTTCAGAAATTTCAAACACTTACGCTGCAACTGTTCCTGACGTCCCCACTTCTGCACCTTCTACATCATGTACTAGACCCACTACCCGAAGTCAAACACACCCGTCCAGATTAAATTTAAATTAGTTACCTTGTTTCATATTTTGTACTTGTTCAAAATAGTTACCTTACTTCAATTTCTGTAATTGTCAAAATAAATTCTTGACAAAGGGAACAAAGCACGTTCCCGAAACGTTGAATTAATTTGTGCGTTTAATTACACAAGTTTCAAAGAAAAAATGTCTTGTTTAAATATATATATATATATATATATATATATATAGTGTATAGTATATATAGTGATATATAGTGATGGCCCCAAATTAATTATTTATTTACTCTAATTATTCAATATTACTGCGTGGGATAATGGTTCATTTCGTAATAATAACTTTATAAAAAAAATATATGCGCCGTACTAACTCAAAATCTCTTTTGGTTCATTTGTATTAAACATTGATTGTTGGCTATATAAATTAAATCTGGGAATATTCATGTAAATGATCAAATTCTATTTTATAATATACAGTTACAATGTGAAACCAACTTTGTTGAGATCTGCACAAAATACGCATGCGTTGCGTACTTAATACTGAAATAAATGTAGCCGTCAAAAATTTCTGCAATTGATCTAAATTATTGAGCACAATTTTAATTTTGTTTTAGGTAAACTTATTAATTTTAATATAATGCTGAATCATTTACTTTTCAGATATTGACACGTATATTCGTACAAACATTTATACATTATCAAAAGAAAAAATCAATGCATTAGGGTTATGATAGAGAAATTCACTCACATGTGTTGCTGCAAATTCCAAATAATGTTCATGTCGGGTTGCTCCACATTAAACATTGGACGTAGACTTCCTTCCATAAATCGGTGATACTGCCTTGCTGTTCCAAATATGCTGCTTAACATTCCATAATTTCATCCAATCAAATAACTGTTGACTGTTCTTCAAGTGATAAATTTACAATGCTCAAATACTTATAGACAAGCACTTTATTTTATTAGTGTTTTTAAAATGTATTATTTATTTAATAATTTCTCGGATTTAATTTTGTATTTTAAGTTCATATAGATTTTGTATTCACTTGCACCTTTATTTTAGATTCAGTTATGAAGTGAAGATTTATTTTATGATCTTAGTGACTATCAAAAAAATAAACATCGAATTCAAAATAATTGAAGAAATTTATTAACATACAAAAATTGCATATCACCCGATGTTAACACAGGATCTTGAAAAAACAATTACAATTTTATCGAACGATTGTGATCGGTAACCCTATTTTTAACTTTAGTTATAGGTTAAAACAATTGTTTCTGATATCTCAACTCTACGTCGATCGCGTTTCGAATCCGAAAATGTTTACGAGAATTGTTACTTACATGTAAACACAAATAACACTAACACTATGACTTGTTAGTCACAAAATTTTCAAAAGCAAGAGTGTTCAAAATTGCAAGAGAGTGAGAAATCAGGAACAATTCCTTTAATACATTTCTCATAGTTACCAAATTTTCAATTTTTCTCTACATTACACACAAAAGATTCTAGCTTCTGATTGGTCTAAACAAAATTGTAAACTCAACTAAAACATAAATTATGCTATATCTTCTTTAATACAATTCGGATTTGAATTTTAATTACAGATTTGGAATCAGGGTAAAATTCCGCATAAAAGACATCTCACAAGCACTATTTTGGTTCGATAAATTTCATTCTGACAATTTATAATCTAAATTTACTAATATCAAAAAATCTTACATCCTACAACTAAACTAATTACATATTCAAATACCACATAAAAAACTGTATGAGAATACATTTATTTCAACCCATTTTATTTAAATTTTACAAAACTTCCACCTTCACATTTAAAATGTAGGTAGTTAACCTAACTTTTCTAATTTTATATTTATATTACATATTTATAGTTAAATTCCTTGTTGAAATGAGGAAACTTACTATTAAATGTTTTATAATTTATTTTAAACTTATCTTACCCTATAAAAACTAATTTTGTGAAATTCTTATAAATAATACTTAACCTAACTTAATATAAATTTACTTTTAATTTGTGTAATAACAGTCTGTAACACTTGAAATGTTCATAAAATGTGTTCTTATATCTGTCTCTAACACCAATACTGTTTACTTGTACTCCATAGTTCTTAATTTCGTCAATTCACACTTTCACTTTTTTTATGATTGTGGACCTGAACAGGCTACATTAGGCCTATCGTGCTAAAGCACTCAGGAACACTTAGGAGGATCAATAGAGGGATAATGAATTGCCAATAGATGCCTATGAACAGCTACCTTCAATTTTCTCATATCATCAGTGAGAGGAAAACAGGAACTAGGAGATCATTCCAGAGTATAGAAGCCGTGTAGAAAAATGTGGATTGCGCCCGTTTGGTACGAAAAGTGGAGATTTGTATTGCATACTAATGATGTGAATGAGCGAACCGAGTGTTTCTCGCAAGGATAGCCGAGATGGTATCAAAGAATATAATTCAGCAGCACAATAGCCGTTGTAATAACGATAATACAAAGAAAGAACTGAAACCATCCTTCTATGCTCAAGGGACTGTATGTGAGAAGTTAAGGACGGGTCATTTATAAGCCTAATCGCTCGCATTTGAATACGATCAACGATATCGAGAGCGTATTGGGAGCACTAACCCACAGGTGAGAATTATATTCCAGATGAGGCCTAATTTGGGCCTTATGCAGCAGAAGGAGTTGTCGAGAGATAAAGTACTGCTTAGATCTGTACAAAAGCCTATTTTACGGGCAGCTGTTTTGGTAGCTGACAGAAGATAGTCAACCCATGAGAGATTTGAAGATACAGTCATACCCAACAGAGTAATAGAGTCTGACCTAAGCCATTCATACTTACAACAGGAAATGATCGATCTTTTTGGCGGACACAAGGCAACACTGAGTTTTTTAGCATTAAATTTAACTAGATTATTGCTACCCCATTCGAGAATACGTTGAATGTGTTTGTTGATTGAATTTGCCATTTCAGCTTTAATTTCTTGATTTGACATAGAAGGTGGATTATTACTACGAGTAGACTAAGATGAACTACAGTGAAGAGTGCTATCGTTAGCAAAGCAATGGATGGGGTTCGTTGTTGAAGAAATAAGGTCATTTATGTACAGCAGAAAAGTGTAGGCGCTATAACGGATCCCTGTGGTACGCCCGCGTTAATGCTAACTTCTTTTGAAAAAAGCCGTCAACTACGACACGCATTCGTCTTTTATCAAGGAAACTAGAAACCCAGTTGACGAGCGTATCATTTAACCCAAACGAGGTCAGTTTGGCAAGTAAACACTTATGCCAAACTTGGTCAAATGCCTTTGAGGTATCTAAAGCGACTACAAGTGTTTCACCGGACTGCTTTACTGAATTGTTCCAAACGTGAGTCACATATGAAAGAAGATCTCCTGTTGAACGACTTTGCCTAAACCCATATTGGTGGTCACTAAGGAGTTTGTTAGTTTCAAGGAACGTGAAGAGTTGCTGATTAATGGCTTTTTCCATGATTTTAGACAAAATGGAAGTGATGGCAATTGGTCGGTGGTTTGAGGGATCGGTCTTATCGCCTTTTTGGGAATAGGTTGAACATTTGCTAACTTGCATGATGAAGGAATTCCCCAGAAGACATATAGATCGTATAGAGCTTAGATAGGACTGGTACTAGTTCGGGGAACATTTCTTTAAGACAATAGCTGGGATACCGTCTGGGCCAGTCGCCTTATTGAAATCAAGCCTACTGATGATCGATTGCAAGAGCTTGTAGCGAAAATGAATTAGTTTCATAACGTATGAAGAAGAGTTGACTAGGGCACATCTTTTCCAGAATCATTGAGACACGAGTTTGATGCAAACAAATCCACAAAAACATTGGCTTTGTCTACAGAATCAGCAACTACTGATCCGCCAATAAATGTCAGGGAAATGAAGATGTTCGAAAGTTTTTACTAATGGCTTTTGCTAAAGACCAAAATTTACGACTGCCTAAAGGAGATGTAGCTAGTTCGTTGCATTTTCGTTGTTCGAACAACTTTTTAGTTTTAGTGATTTCACTTTTGCAGATATTTCTAGCATCAACGTATTCTACATAACTGTCGACCGATTTATTATATTTCCATTTAATGTAATATATATATATATAGATGATTCGGAACATTTTGATGAAATTGTGTGCATTAAAAATATTCAACCAGTAAAAATAAAAGAGTGTACAGAAGTAGCTGTTTTACTGACTAACAATGCATCCAGTTTTTAACCACTTCGAGAATGAAGATATACCACACAACAACATATTAAAAATTGTTGAAATATGCATGTGTTTAAGGAATGCAAGGCCGCCACGGAAATAATTTTTTTCTGATTGTTCCAAAGTTTTCACTAATGGCTTTAGCTAAAGACCAAAATTTACGACTGCCTAAAGGAGATGTAGCTAGTTCATTGCATTTTCGTTGTTCGAACAACTTTTTAGTTTTAGTGAAGTCACTTTTGCAGATATTTCTAGCACCAACGTATTCTACATGACTATCGACCGATTTATTAGATTTCCATTTAACGTAATATTTATTTTTAAAGATATTGCATCAGCACAAGCCTTATTGAACCAGGGTTGGGAACGTGAATGACCTATACGGTACTGTTTTTGGGAATTTATAACTCCATTCCCATGAGGATCACTTCGGATACTGAAAGAGCGATGTCCGAAGAAGAGGAAGACTTGAAGCAATATTCACGCCATGAAAAGGTTGCAAAGAAATCCCGTAAATCACTCCATCGAGCTGACTTAAAACACCACAAGGTTCTATCGGTAAACCAAATCACGTCAAAATTTTTATTTTCTAAGGAAGAAGCCCTCTTGCAAAAATTTTGTCCTTGATGTAGCACATACGCCTCCTTTATATCGAAAGTTAGAGTGAAGGTGGTATTGAGGAAATTGGAAGTCGAGTGACTCGTAGCTTTCAGAGGAGACTTGTGTTTCAGATAGAAACAAAATATCAGGTTGTAATTGTTCAAGATGTTGGTGAATAGCATTAAGATTAGACCTGATAACGCGGATGTTGAAGTAGTGAATCAGAAAGTTGATACTTCCGATGACCGAGGTCGCTTCGGCCCTGCCCTCCCGGACATCCGAATGGGGCAGGATTTTACGTCCGGAATTTATTACCCTAGAAACCACAGCCATCTTATTTTTTAATTTGAGACTTTTAATCCGATTGGAAGACAGTGAGGGCGAGGGAAAAGGTAACCGGCAGCCCTTACCGAGCTCAGAAAAACGGAGACCCAATATTAAGGAGCCCATGGTAAGGGTGGTGGTACCTCCCCGGCTGGCATGGAGTATACATGCTTACCACCTGTGAACATGCCTACCACCTGTGAACTATTTTGTCAATTTTTGTATAGAATTTGCAATTTCATATTAAATATCACACTGCACAATTGTTGTTCATGTTCTTAATTATGTTTTTAAGTCACTATCACTTCTTATATATACTTTGTCTTTGAATTAAAAATATACTATGTTCGTATCACGCCCTTTTTTTTCATATTTCAAATAGTTTATGCATTGTACCTAATACTATACATTCTACATATAATTATCATTCTCTGTGTGATCAATATCTGATATGTGTTCAAAATGCTAAAATTCATTGAATAAAATGCGAAATTATGTAAATATTTTACACGAAACTAATCGTACCCATTAATATTAATCATGTTGACCTTTCTCACATGCTACTGGTATAGCTCAATACTTTTATGAATATAACAACCTTGTGCAAACCCCACAAAGCCTGTTTTGTCACATCAAAACCATAATTTTGCACTCATAACTATTTTTTCATTGAAAACCAACTGTTTACTTCCACAAACTTATCTAACTTACCTACTATAGAGAAATTCAAACTCAATAAACTTTAGCCCCTTTATTATGTCTACTTCTAATCATCCCAATATATATATATATATATATATATATATATATATATATATATCGACACTCTGATTAGTGTTTGTGTGATTATATTTGTGTTATGTGATTTCAATTCTTCTTGAGGTTTATCTAATCATAACACCAGACACTCGCTTAGATAGAATAATAAGCATAATGGAAACCACAGTAAGGAAAGTTAAACGTGAAAACAATTAAATTAAATGTAGACCATGTAGAAATCAAATTTAATTAATCAATTACAAACAGTATTAAATAGTAGCTACATACTTCAACATGATTCAAGAGTTAAAGAAGTGAACACTGAGAAGATCTCAGAATAAGAAAAAGTATTTCAAACTTTGAAATAAAGTTGAATATCTGGAAAAACAATTGCAATTTTTAAACGTAAATAAAGCTAAAATTTGTATTGCACTTTGAATAAAGTAAAATGTAATTAAGAAATTAAAAGTCAAATTAAATAAGGATCAAGTAATTAACACCAATATAACTAGACCTCTACGAACATGCAATACTCCAAAAATTACAAATAAACAAAAATTCAATTGGTGTGTAAGCGGTAATAGACAACTCAAATAATCTTGTATAGTCAAGCCAGAGATTTGGAGAAATATTAATTAACCTTGACATTGAATGTAATTTCAAGGTATATAATATTTTCAAACCAAACGCCTTATTGCAGAATGTTATTGATAATGTAGATTCTATGACCCATTGTTATAATAGGAAAGATTCACATATCAGTGCATCTTTCTAATATCGGTCCCCTTTCTGTGTCATAAACATAATTTACAATAAACATATTCACGAATAAAAAAATAATTAAAACAATACATTAAGAAAATACTTATCTGTTTTGGGTTTTTTAAAGTTGACAAATTAAACTAAATGCTTTATATTTATCCTTATGTTTAAAAGAATGTGATATACTAATCACTGAGACCTGGTTACAAGCTAATACTAATAGTAATAAATTAAAACACTTTTAGAAGTGCCACTTAAGAATATAGATCCCAAAATTAACTTTTTGTTATTGAAAGTTGTGTTAAAATTTTACGCGTTGCCTATATATATATATATATATATATATATATATATATATATATATATATATATATATATATATATATATATATATTCCACCACAGTTACCGTTGCATGCGTACTTTACTCTGAATAAATCAAAACGTTTCTCTATTTCATAATAGTGCCGTTTTAACATTAGGATATTTCATTATTAGGTAGTACTACCGTGTTGTCCTTAACGTTGTAACGTGCAAAAATCGATATCGTATCTTTTTCGGATCGATATCGGATCTTTTCTTTGATTACTGTTCCTATAAATTAACTAAATAAGTATCTGTGAATTGAACATTTAGTGTTGTGATTTAATGGTTACTCGTTACTGATTTCTCTACCATAATGATCTAACCCTTCTGTATTTACTGCCTTTACCATTAATGTTACAAGTCGTATTTACCTTTATTTTATAAAAATTCATACTAGCGCCATCTATGCGATGTTCGTGGGTTCTGGTTAGTTTTATATCATCTACTTACAGATATCTTACTTTGCTGAATCACCACTAGATGGTGGTACCATTAAATAATTACATATTACTGAAATGCTTTATTGGAAATACACATATGGGCAACATTCGTATTATAACAAATTTGATAAGAAAATTCTATTGAATACCATTTCTGAAGGTGCGCTTCTTTCTAAAACGGCCATTTTGTGACGTGACTACATTTTAGAAAAATTTCCCTTGTTGCTGTTTATTGGTTGTAATCACCAGTTGTGTATGAAGGAAGATATTTCTTTACTTTGTAAAGTAATATAATCGCTATAGATACGGATGTAAAAAAATGTTACTTGCACAAAAGGGGTAAGTTTGCTCTACTTCGTTCAACTTGGTTGTAATTAGAATCTTTCTTTCAAGCTTAATATACGATAATTAAATGCTGTTTTCTTAAAAGAATTATGATTTGGCCAGATCGGAATAAATTGGTATTATATATCTTACCTTATTTTTAGCTCTCTTTTCTCGTCTTTCGTTTCTTTCGTTTTCTTTGCGTATTCGTTAAAATTATACGGCGTACACCTTTTCGTCTCGCTTTTGCTTTTGCTACGATGTTCTCTTAACTAGAACTGCTCGTAAATGATTGGTAGCTGTGCGGCAATTACTTTGGTATCGTTGTCGTTGATTGAGATTACGAGGATAGAATTTAAACTGTACTAACTAAAGCTCAAGTACTCGTTCAATACAGGTGAAAATTTTTCCCTTATCGCCTATACTAATAAACATTGTATTGCTGAGTTTTCTCTCGAACCTATCATCTGTTATACGCTGCCTTCAGCAGGATAACTACAGTATCTAGACAAAAGTGACTTTAAGTTCACCATATTACAAAGAATTTTAATAAATTGCTTACCTTTGTTACAACCTCGGCGTCATTTTGACATCCAAATCCATTTAATTTTGTAAAGATTTCACTAATATCAGGCGGTTATAATTTGATCAAGCCATTAACTATTATTTTGGTGCACTTAATCTACCCAAATTTGGAGTAATTATTACTGAACATTTATATAAAACACCCAGTGCTGCGTTAGTATTTAGCGTCCGTTTTTAATATTATTTTATTAGTTACTGCTTACGCTACCTTGTGCAGTAGCAGAAACCCAATGCATAAAATTGTGTGTATACCGGTATATATATATATATATATATATATATATATATATATATATATATATATATATATTGTAAGGTTTATTATGCCGTGGTAATCTCAAGTGGATACGTCGAAATAACTATTGTACCACTGGGTAATTATGAAAACTTTTTGAGCGGCGTTTAGACGTTCATGGTTAACATCCACTAATAAATAATTGCGAATTTATGAAAATATAAACTTTCACTATATTCACACATACTAAAATACTTTTCTTGTTGGTTTTTTTAATGGTATATTTTTGTATACTAAGGTTACAATCTATCTAAACGTTTCGATAACAGTTACAGTTATCTTCGTCAGTAGCAAAATAATCATTGAGAATTGTTTCAGATGTTGAAAACAATTTTGTGAAATTTGAAAAAGTAAAACGTTAACGTAAGCCTGCAATTAATATAACAGTTTTGAAAACGTATTAAGGCAACTATGGAATATAATTTTAGTAAAATTTGACATCGATTTCAATTGCGAGTATGCCATCGGATGCACTATTCCAAGTAGATGCGTTGAGTTCAATCTCATAAGCTTATTGGATTGAGTTGAATTATTATATACGATCGAATTTCAACTCTGCATTGTTTATGCCGCATATTTCAATGCGATCTGCTTTTGCCCAATAGACCCTATCCACTACGTTGATGCGGCGTAAACACAGTCAATGTTAACAATTTACTATCCTTAAAAATAGAAAAAACCGTGACTGGGTTAATACACACTTAAAAACCGAGTTTCGTTCAAATTTTCGTTCTTATTTGAAGGCAGCTATACCTGCGCGCCGAAGCAGCGCAAGGCATATTCTTCACCAATCACAACGAACATCAAAGTCAACGACTGGCGACTGCACGTTCTGTATTTATCTATATTCTATGGTTGCGTCGCTATCGCTGTCTAATGGTGCTTGTGTATGTAAAATTCACACACTTACTAAACTTTACAACAACCAAAACGTAATCAAATAAATTCACTTAGTGTAACATAAATATAACGTCCCCTAATATCTCCATAAAACATACTAAACAATTTTTCATATTCGAAATGTCTGAAAGAATTGATAAAAAAATTATTAAACTTGAACCCCAAGAGGAAGCTGATATCAATTTCTTTCTTACTGAGAAAAATGTTATTATAAACAACGACGAAGTAAAAGAAGAAATTAATGAATCTAAGAGAACAATTATCAATGAATTCAAAAACATTGTAAATATTGATGAATATAATAAGTCTTTCTTAGTAGCAGATAATTTTAGAAGTGGTAATTTAAGTAATCATATTGTAAACCACACTTCGAGTATTGCTAAACACAAATGTAACCAGTGTGATTATTCAACCAATGTGAAATCTTCTTTGAGAAGTCATCTTGTAAAGCACTATTCAATTAATACCACATATGAATGTGATCAATGTGGCTTTAAAACAAAGTGGAAAAGCAGTTTTCAGAACCATCAGACAACACACTCTCTAGATGTTAAATACAAATGTGACAAGTGTGAATATTCAACAAAAATGAAACAGTATTTACTGTTGCATGTTAAAATGCACCAATCTAATACTAAATATAGATGTGATCATTGTAATTATTCAACAAAAGTAAAATACTATTTAAAACAGCATTTTGTAATGCACAATTCAAATAGCACTGTGTACAAATGTAACCAATGTAGTTTTAGTACAAAATGGAGGGCAAATTTACATGTTCATCTTGTTAAACATACTTCAGGTACTACTCAATTTAAATGTGATCAGTGTAATTTTGGATCAAAGTGGAAAATCAGTCTTAAAAGGCATCAAGCAATACATTCTTCAAATATTGCATACAGATGTGACAAATGTGAATACTCAACAAAACTGAAACGCTATTTAATGCGACATGCTATGAGACACCATTCACGTGCGACATACAAATGTGAACAATGTGATTATTCAGCAAGTGAGAAACGTTATTTAAGCCAGCATCTTATAAACCACACTTCAAACGAAGCATACCAATGTGATCAATGTAATTACACAACAACAGTAAAGGGCAATTTACAACATCATTTTGTAAAACACACTTCATGTAAAAAATATAAATGTAATCAATGTGGTTTCAGAACAAAGTGGAACCGTTATTTTAAAAAACATCTAGCAAAACACAATTCCGTTTTTGAATACAAATGTAATCAATGTGATTTCAAAACAAAATCGAAATACCGTTTTGAGAGACATCAAACAACACATCCTTTATGTATTGAATAGAAATGTAACAATTGCGAATATTCAACAAAAGTAAAACACAATTTAAAAATTCATGTTGAAAGGCACCAATCAAGGATAGCATACCGATGTGACCAATGTGATTATTCAACAAATGTGAAACGCTGTTTATTGAGTCATTTCTTAAAGCACACTTCCAATACTAAGTATAAATGTGATCAATGTAGTTTTAGAACAAAACGGCAAAGTAATCTTAAAAGACATCAAGCAATACACTCGTTAGGTATTGAATACAGATGTGACAACTGTGAATATTCAACAAAAGTGAAATCCTGTTTAATGAAGCATTCTGTAAAGCACACCAAGTAGAACATACTAGTGTGGCCACTTTGATTATTCAACCAATAGATTACACGGTCTGTAAAAGTTACAGATGGATTTCTCAAATATGCATTTTGTTGTAAAAGTTTTTATTGATGGTGTAATACATAGTAACTATAATATATCATTAAATATTTAAAATATATGAAATCTTTATTCCAAGCACCCGCACATCCACCTCGAGAATAAATTTGTATTTTATATATTAAATTTTTCATGTGTGAAGGGTACGTGCTGCTTACTGTGCTTAGTTAATTTTATAAATAATTAAAGCACTTTATAATAAATAGTATTACAACACTTTGATTATATTTCTGTTTTGTGATTTCAATTCTTTGTTACGATTATCTAATCGTGAAACCAGACACTTGCTTAGGTAGAATAATAAGCTTAATGGAAACTACAGATGTAGTTATTAATTTTGTAAGAAATATATTTCTGAAAGTGAGTAATTTTTTGTTGTTGTTTCAGTTTTAAATAATCTTTGTTTTAGTATGATATCGTTTTTATGGAAGGGGACGGGACCTCATTTAGTAGGACCCGTCTCGTATTAAATATTTGCAATAAATTTCAATTATTCATAGATGCGGACATCGATATGACTATGTGGTTGATGAGGGTATATCTATATAACATTATTTTTATTGAACTGATTTTTTTTGTTTTAGTTCACGACGTAATTATTTTTTCTGAAAATATAGCATTACTTATGATTTATTTTTTTCCCTTAACTTCATTGTTTCAGTGCTTAATAATATTATTACACCTCTTTTGTTTTCCTGAGTAGCGTATGACTTTAATTCAACTAATTTTTTTCCGTTTCATTTCATGAATTGATTACTTTTTAATATAAATTTTGTTATCACTCTAAGACGCATGCATTTACATCTATAAAGTAGAAAACAATTTAAGTAAGTCCTGCAGACATGCAACACACATTTGCTGACTATTTTGTATTATTTCATTCTCCTTATGTTTACTTAATTTTTATGACAGTATTACAATGGGAAACTAATATCTGGTTTCACGCTCTTGTTATCACACATTAATTTGAGTACTTCTGGTTACCATTATTAATTCACTAATTTTATATTATACAATTATTCTTATACTGTGTCATTCCCAATTTATGTACGCACACAAGATGTATACTTTTGTTATAAAAGATATTCGTTGTCCTTTCCATAAATGTTATGTTAATGGTAGCATCACTTCAGGATTTCCTATATGAGCCCGTTATTAATGCAAATATTTCCGATACTCAATTATCTACATTTATTATAATTACTTAGCCAATATTACATATAATTCTTATTTCTACATATTTACTTACTACATATCTATACTACATATACATCTCATCCCCAAAATTCATAAAATTTTTTGATGCAGGCCAGTTCCTGCTCTAGTTTGCCTTCCTGTGACCATGAGTTCTCCAACCCAGCATTCAGCTGCGCCATTCTTTTACGTGCAGTCCTTAATTTGGTTTCATACACGGTCTCCATATTCTTCGTCTTTTCGATGGTCTTGAGAGCTAATTCTCTCGGAGCTTACGGTTGAAAATGGGGCGGTGTTGGTGTCGGATAGAAATCTTGTTCAAAATCCCTGGCGTAGACCTCCACCATTGTCTCCATTCGCTTTCCGGTACTGTGAAGTTAATTTTTTTTTATTTCGAGTAATTAATTCTTAACTTACTGTACATGTTGGTGAGGCAACATCCCCAGAGGATGGGATGGGTAGAGATAGATGTATCCTTATACAGTTTTTTTATGTAGAAACTAAGTATGTCATCAGTTCAGTTGTAAAATACAATATTTATTAGATATTAGTA
Organism: Vesta saturnalis; assembly: GCA_036346205.1. Classification (NCBI taxonomy): domain Eukaryota; kingdom Metazoa; phylum Arthropoda; class Insecta; order Coleoptera; family Lampyridae; genus Vesta; species Vesta saturnalis. The sequence goes on along the minus strand of JARFJB010001731.1, from coordinate 709,410 downwards.
AATTTAGGTATAAAATTTCCAAATGTAAATTCATGAAGCGAATTATAGCATGTTAGGTGTCTATTTATGCAGAATTTTGTCCTGAGTTCAAAAGTGTATTTAAAAAGCAAATCCAAATTGAATTGAAAAAGTTAAGGTATAATTTATGTTTTAGTTAAATTAATTGTTTTGTTTAGACCAATCGAATGCCAGGATCTTTTGTATGTAATGTAAAAAAAAAATTGAAAGTTATGGTAGCTATGAGAAAGTATAAAAGGAATTGCTCCTGATTTCTCACTCTCTTCTCTTCCATTTTTTTTTGTGGCTAACAAGTCATAGTGCGAATAGTGTATTTGTAAACATGTAAGTTAGAATTTTCGTTAACATTATTGGAAGTGAACCGCGAGCAACGTAGAGTATGAGATTTCAGAAACAATCGATGTAACAACAAAGTTTTAAAAAAACTAAGGTTACCGGTTATAATTTTCAATACTATTGTTTTGTTTCAACAGGTGGTAGGCATGTATACTCCATGCTAGCCGGGGAGGTACCACCACCCTTACCATGGGCTCCTTAATATTGGGTCTCCGATTTTCTGAGCTCGGTAAGGGCTGCCGGTTACCTTTTCCATCATCCTTATTCTATTCTCATCCTTATTCTTCCTTCTCGCCCTCACTGTCTTCCTATCGGATTAAAAGTCCCAAATTAAAAAATAAGATGACTGTGGTTTCTAGGGTAATAAATTCCGGGCGTAAAATCCTGCCCCATTCGGATGTCCGGGGGGGGGGGGCAGGGCCCAAGCGACCTCGGTCATCGAAAGTATCAACTTTCTGATTCACTACTGCAACATCCGCGGTATCAGGTCTAATCTTAATGCTATTCACCAACATCTTGAACAATTACAACCTGATATATTGTTTCTATCTGAAACACAAGTCTCCTCTGAAAGCTCCGAGTCACCCGAATTGCAATTTCCTCAATACCATCTTCACTCTAACTTTCGATATAAAGGAGGCGTATGTGCGTACATCAAGGACAGAATTGCTTGCAAGAGGGTTTCTTCCTTAGATAATAAAAATTTTGACGTGATTTGGTTTAAACATTCTGGTCCTAATTTTGTGAAATTCTACTGTTGCATTTATAGGTCTCCTAATGACAGCAACTTTCAAGACTTCTTCTATTACCTTAGTATGAAAGTTGACTATCTCCTGTCTCAGTTTCCATCTTGCGATATCTCATTTGTAGGCTATTTCAATGTTCATAACTCTAATTGGCTTCAATTTTCATCTACTACAAATCCCGCTGGTCATAGTGCAGAAACATTTGCTAATTCATGTGATCTGACACAAATGATTTCTGAACCCACAAGAATCCCTGATAACCCTAACCATACTCCACATCTTCTAGATCTCTTTCTTACATCAAACCCTCTTGTTTATAAAACTTCCGTTCTTTCGCCTTTAGGTCTTTCCGACCATTGTCTAATACAAATCATTTCTACTGTACCTAATTCCACTGTTGTTCGCAAAACCGATAGAACCTTGAGGTGTTTCAAGTCAGCTCGATGGAGTGATTTACGGGATTTCTTTGCAACCTTTCCATGGCGTGAGCATTGTTTTAAGTCGTCCTCTTCTTCGGACATCGCTCTTTCAGTATCTGAAGTCATCCTCATGGGAATGGAGTTATACATTCCGAAAAAACAGTACCGTGTAGGTCATTCACGTTCCCAACCCTGGTTCAATAAGGCTTGTTCTGATGCAATATCTTTAAAAAATAAATGTTACATTAAATGGAAATCTAATAAATCGGTTGACAGTCATGTAGAATACGTTGGTGTTAGAAATATCTGCAAAAGTGTCATCACTAAAACTAAAAAGTTGTTCGAACAACGAAAATGCAATGAACTAGCTACATCTCCTTTAGGCAGTCGTAAATTTTGGTCTTTAGCAAAAGCCATTAGTAAAAACTTTGGAACATCTTCATTCCCCCCCCCCCTGACATCTATTGACGGATCGGTAGTTGCTGATTCTGTAGACAAAGCCAACCTTTTTGTGGATTTGTTTGCATCAAACTCGTGTCTCAATGATTCTGGAAAAGATGTGCCCCTAGTCAACTCTTCTTCATACGTTATGAAACCAATTCATTTTCGGTACAAGCTCTTGGAATCGATCATCAGTAGGCTTGATCTCAATAAGGCGACTGGCCCAGACGGTATCCCAGCTATTGTCTTAAAGAAATGTTCCCCGAACTAGTACCAGTCCTATCTAAGCTCTATACGATCTCTATATCTTCTGGGAATTCCTTCATCATGGAAGTTAGCAAATGTTCAACCTATTCCCAAAAAAGGTGATAAGACCGATCCCTAAAATTACAGACCAATTGCCATCACTTCCATTTTGTCTAAAATCATGGAAAGTCATCAATCACCAACTGCTCACGTTCCTTGAAACTAACAAACTTTTTAGTGACCACCAATATGGGTTTAGGCAAAGTCGTTCAACAGGCGATCTTCTTTCATATGTGACCCAAGTTTGGAACAATACAGTAGAGCAGTCCGGTGAAACAGTTGTTGTCGCTTTAGATATCTCAAAGGCATTTGACCAAGTTTGGCATAAGTGTTTACTTGCCAAACTCACCTCGTTTGGGTTAAATGATACGCTCATCAACTGGGTTTCTAGTTTCCTTGATAAAAGACGAATACGTGTCGTAGTTGATGGCTTTTTTTCAAAAGAAGTTAGCATTAACGCGGGCGTACCACAGGGATCCGTTATAGCGCCTACTTTTTCTGCTGTACATAAACGACCTTATTTCTTCAACAACTAACCCCATCCATTGCTTTGCTGACGATAGCACTCTTCACTGTAGTTCATCTCAGTCTACTCATAGTGATAATCCACCTTCTATGTCAAATCAAGAAATTAAAGCTGAAATGGAAAATTCAATCAACAAAGACATTCAACGTATTCTCGAATGGGGAAGCAATAATCTAGTTAAATTTAATGCTAACAAAACTCAGTATTGCTTTATGTCTGCTAAAAAAGATCGATCATTTCCTGTTGTAAGTATGAATGGCTCAGTTCTTAAGTTTTCAGACTCTATTACTCTGTTGGGTATGACTGTATCTTCAAATCTCTTATGGGTTGACCATATTCTGTCAGCTACCAAAACAGCTGCTCGTGAAATAGGCTTTTTGTACAGATCTAAGCAGTACTTTACCTCTCGACAACTCCTTCTGCTGTATAAGGCCCAAATTCGGCCTCATCTGGAATATAATTCTCACCTTTGGGTTAGTGCTCCCCAATACGCTCTCGATATCGTTGATCGTATTCAAAAGGGAGCGATTAGGCTTATAAATGACCCGTCCTTAACTTCTCACATACAGTCCCTTGAGCATAGAAGGATGGTTTCAGTTCTTTCTTTGTATTATCGTTATTACAACGGCTATTGTGCTGGTGAATTACATCCTTTGATACCATCTCCGGGTATCTTTGCGAGAAACACTCGGTTCGCTCATTCAAATCATCAGTATGCAGTACAAATCTCCACTTGGCGTACCAAACGGGCGCAATCCACATTTTTCTACACGGCTTCTAAACTCTGGAATGATCTCCATAGTTCCTGTTTTCCTCTCACTTATGATATGAGAAAATTTAAGGTAGCTATTCATAGGCATCTATTGGCAATTCATTATCCCTCTATCCATCCTCCTAAGTGTTCCTGAGTGCTTTAGCACGATAGGCCTTATTTAGCCTGTTCAGGTCCACAACCATAAAAAAAAAAATTTCGAAATTTTGTTCAACATCGGGTGATGTGCATTTTTTTATTTTAATAAAATTCGTCCGTTATTTTGGATGTGATGTTTATTTTTTTCTCAAAATTAATTGAGGTTATAAAACAATTTTAACTTCAAATTGGTATCTAAAATAAGTGTTAGCAATTATAAAAGTTTATGAAAGAATAAGTCACAAGATTAATTCGAAAAATTAATTAATATTTAAATATCCAAATAAATTAAAAGTGCAACTATAAAAGAAAATGAGCATATTAAGCAAGTATTTACCGCAAAGAAGATTTACCACAAGTTAGTAAAGTTGGATGAATTTATGGAAATTAAACAGTACCATTTTCTACAGGAAGGCAGTATCATCGTTAGATGGAATGAAGTTTATATCCAAGGTTAACATGGAACAATCTTAAAGTGACCATGTAATGGAAATTTCGAAAATACATGTGAGTTCATTTTATTATCATAACCAAATAAATTGTATTGATTATTTTTTTGATGTCCTGTATATATGTATTTTTTTGACTTTCTGTATAATTTTTGTGCGATGACGTGTATCAATATCTGGAAAGGTAATGAACAAGTGTGATCATAAGTATAATAATTCTAATTTTAATGAAAAGTAAAATTGTACTTACTAAGAAAAGATCGTTGTTTGGAATTTTGACAAGCTGCACATATTTAATTTATCAAGGACGCAACGCATGCGTACTTGTTGCACATTCCATAGAAGTCTGGTACACGTTAAAACAAATAATTGTAAAGAACTATTAAATTATTACAGGAATATTTCCTTGTGTGAAATAAATTTGTATGATTTCACGTTTACATTTCAATTTAACAATAATGAAAAAGTTTAAATGTTTTATTTTTATTTGCCTACGAAATTCAAATTGAACCCTATCCTCAAGTAGGTATTTATTAAATTTAATAACAATTATATGTATCAGTTCTTGCACAAAAAACAGTACAACATATATATATATATATATATATATATATATATATATACAGTGTTGGGTAAGATCCATTTATTTAGGATCTAGATAAAAATCCAAGATCCGTACGTAAAAATGGATCTAGATAAAGATCAAAGATCCTTGAAATGGGATCTAGATCTTTTATAAAGATCCGACATTCCTAAAATTGTTTCGAGATTTTTCTAATTATTAATATTATCTTTAATTGCTAGTATTGCTACTGATGAGTAGTACTCCCATTCCCATGATCATTTTTCATGTAATACAAATATTAGTCCGTAAGGTTAAATTATTAAGAAAAATAATATACAAATATAATTTTATAGGTTTTATTGAAAACTGACATTAATTATTTAACGCACTACAAATTACAAAATTAGTATTAGGTACACATTTACACTTGCAAGTTGCAATGTTAATTGTTAATTTAACTTAACACATAGTTGTTATACAATTATAAGGATAAGGACATTTATCTAAATTATTATAACATTACATAATTACATTTTATTATCTAATTTTATTTTATTTTGTTTTAAAATTAATAGCATCTCAAATATATCATCACCTAATCTATTCCTACGAGGAGTTAAAATTAGTCCACCCATACTAAGTATCCTTTCAACGGGGGCAGATGAAGGAAGTATAGAATTATATTCTAAAATGATTTCTTTTATAGCAGGGTACATATTTAATTGCTCATAGTTAGTGCTTGTGTCTTTAAAATAATTTGTGCATTCTGAATCAAATGTTGTTTGCGATTGAGTATTTATTTTAAAAATCAAAGAATTGGTCCGTGGCAGAGGATTTTTTCAGTAAGTGTGAACTGAATTTCTGATTCTGAATTATTAAGATTTTCTTGAAATCCGGAATTGTTAAGTTCACACAATAATTGCGTTTGACAGAATGCTGTTTCATTTTTAAAGGGGTAATTTTAACCACCATAATTTAAATTTTGGGTTAGAAATTGTGGATAACAGGTATGGTCGACTACTAGAATTTTTAATATCCATTATATTAGAGAAACGTCTTGTAAAGCCGTTCAATAAACATTCTCTTAATTTAGAACAAAATGTCAGTTTTGTCATTGCTTCTAAGCTAGCTTTAATTTTGAAAAGTGTTGGCAAAACAGTACCTAACTGACAAGTTTTTCATCTTGTAAAATATCTATTGCAACGGCTATAGGTTTTGTAACAGAAATATATTCGTTTAAAAACACAAAATCTGACAGTTGGAACACGTCTAATTTTAATAACTTACAAACATCACTTAATTTTGCTTCAATATTAATTAGTTTAACACATGCGTCATACATGGAATTCCAACGAGTAGGACAAGGAACTTTCAATTTGACACCGCAAACATTTTTTAACTGATCCGACGCCTTAGTTGACCTACTCACTAAATTCCATAAAGAATAAGCTTTCCCAAAAACAGTATCGTACATTTTTTTATACCTTATGTTTTCAAATGCTTTAGCTGCATCTATCGTAATTACAAGGCTGAGTGTATGCAAACAACACTTAAAATGTTCGGGCAAAAGCACGTAAGTACTGTCAGTATCAAAAGCGGGTAATGATTCAACATCTACATCATTTTGATGTTGCAACTCTGTTAATTCGCTATCGCTGCTCTTATTACATATAGAAGCAGTAAATACGTTAAAAGCTTTGTTAAAGTTGCTTGCGTTATCTGTTACCGTTCCTGAAATTTTACCGAGATTTAATTTGTATTCGTTATGAATTTCACTTATTAATTCCGCAATTCTGTCAAATGTGTGTGCAAATTTAAATCGCCTACAGCTTAATGCAAAAGATTTACGTTGGAAGCTATTACTATCGATAAAGTGTGCAGTCATACCAAGATAATTTTTGTTATTGGTGCTCCAAACATCTACAGTTGTACAGACGTATTTGGTTTTATTTAATTCTTCTATTACAGCACCAATAACTGCTGATTTCTCTTCTTCTAATTTACTCTTGAGCGTTTTTCGGTCACAAGGTTTTTTGCCAGAAAGTCCTTCTACTAACCTAATAAATGCGGGTTTTTCGACTGTACAAATAGGCCTCATCTCTTCAGTTATGTAATCTAAGACGAGTTTGTTAACCGAGTTCTTTGTGGTAAAACTGGTAGATCGTTGAAAAATGTTAGTCTTGTTGAAATTATTCATTGATAAAATTTCGGTTTTACTTTTTTTTGTTGTCTTTTCTGCATCGAATTTGCTAAATGTTACTGGATGCTTTCTCTAGAAAAAAAGGAGAAAGTGTATGTTAATTTATAAGATTCAGATTGAAGTCACTTCAAGTTTCAGTCAAAATTTGGATAACACCAATTTTGAAAGCGACTGAATCCCATCTTTTTATGAATACAGGTATCATAAACATTTAAAACAGTTTTTTGATGCATTAGGGACTTTAAGAAATAAATCTCAACCTTTTGTAAACGTTCTTTTACACACGAGAAACCTAAGTATTTTGCAACAAAAAATACTTTACGTAATTCATATAGAATTTAATAAGAAAAGTTAAGTCTACAAATCACGTTTTGATATATCAGATGATGTATTTCGTAAGAATCCAATAAATGATACTAAAATTCTGCCAAAAACTATATTAATACATACCTTCATATGCCGAATAAAATTTCCTGTTGAAGTCACATGACCTTGTATTTGTGCGGGACAATTTAGACACTGGGTCACTATCTTGTTGTCACATTTTGATAAAATTTTATAAAATTTACCGCTTAAGATTGGCGGAACTTCCATTAATTCAGCTTTGTCACTCATTGTTGATCTAACTAACAATTAACAAATGTGCTTTACTTAAAGTCGTATTCTTAAGAACTGAAGACAAGATTGTTGTTTTTCTATACCTCCTTTTGTTCGATTAAATTAGCAACAGGGAATTCCAGTTCCACTTAACTTAAGTACCTACTTTAATGGATGGATGACCCCATTGTCATTACTCATTAAGTCATTAGATTAGCACTTAGCTGTCATTACCTGCCTTTGTAGCTTTGGGAAACAAAAACAACCGACGGAAATATTAACAAAGGAGATGAATAGTTCTATTATTGGTTATTTCGGAATTTAACATGCCTCAGACAGTAGGTAATTGTGTAAATGTGTATGTATCTCTGTGGGGTACGGATGTAACGGTCGTAACGCAGCATAATGTATTTTTTAAATATAAAGCTCTGTTGCGTCAAGCCAGTTAAAAATTTCACAAAATACCCTTAAAATACATTTTAAAATATTCTAATGGATCTTTGGATTCAAGTACTAAAGATCTGTTAAAATGTGATCTAGATCCAGATACTAGATCCTAGCAGAGCAAAGTATCTAGATCCAGATCATAGATCCGTTTAGTGGATCTAGATCCTACCCAACACTGTATATATATATATATATATATATATATATATATATATATATATATATTGTAAGGTTTATTATGCCGTGGTAATCTCAAGTGGATACGTCGAAATAACTACTGTACCACTGGGTAATTATGAAAACTGATTTTCTTCACATCTCAACTTTTTGAGCGGCATTTAGACGTTCATGGTTAACATCCACTAATAAATAATTGCGAATTTATGAAAATGTAAACTTTCACCATATTCACACATACTAAAATACTTTTCTTGTTGGTTTTTTAATGGTATATTTTTGTATATTAAGGTTACAATCTATCTAAACGTTTCGATAACACTTACAGTTATCTTCGTCAGTAGCAAAATAATCATTGAGAATTGTTTCAGATGTTGAAAACAATTTTGTGAAATTTCAAAAAGTAAAACATTAACGTAAGCCTGCAATTAATATAACAGTTTTGAAAACGTATTAAGGCAACTATGGAATATAATTTTAGTCAAATTTGACATCGATTTCAATTGCGAGTATGCCATCGGATGCACTATTCCAAGTAGATGCGTTGAGTTCAATCTCATAAGCTTAGTGGATTGAGTTGAATTATTATATACGATCGAATTTCAATTCTGCAATGTTTATGCCGCATATTTCAATGGGATCTGCAAAAACCCAATAGACCCTATCCACTACGTTGATGCGGCGTAAACACAGTCAATGTTAACAAATTACTATCCCTAAAAATAGAAAAAACCGTGACTGGGTTAATACACACTTAAAAACCGAGTTTCGTTCAAATTTTCGTTCTTATTTGAAGGCAGCTATACCTGCGCGCCGAAGCAGCGCAAGGCATATTCCTCACCAATCACAACGATAATCAAAGACAACGACTGCACGTTCTATGGTTGCGTCGCTATCGTTGTCTAATGGTGCTTGTGTAAGTAAAATTCACACACTTACTAAACTTTAAAACAACCGAAACGTAGTCAAATAAATTAACTTAGTGTAACATAAGCATAACGTCCCCCATATACCTCCATAAAACATACTAAACAATTTTTCATTTTCGAAATGTCTGAAAGAATTGATAAAAAAATTATTAAGGTTGAACCCCAAGAGGAAGCTGATATCAATTTCTTTCTTACTGAGAAAAATGTTATTATAAACAACGACGAAGTAAAAGAAGAAATTAATGAATCTAACAGAACAATTATCAATGAATTCAAAAACATTGTAAATATTGATGAATATAATAAGTCTTTCTTAGTGACAGATAATGTTAGAAGTGGTAATGTAAGTAGTCATATTGTAAACCACACTTCGAGTATTGCTAAACACAAATGTAACCAGTGTGATTATTCAACCAATGTGAAATCTTCTTTGAGAAGTCATCTTGTAAAGCACTATTCAATTAATACTACATATGAATGTGATCAATGTGACTTTAAAACAAAATGGAAAAGCAGTTTTCAGAACCATCAGACAACACACTCTCTAGATGTTAAATACAAATGTGACAAGTGTGAACATTCAACAAAAATGAAAAAGTATTTACTGTTGCATGTTAAAATGCACCAATCTAATACTAAATATAGATGTGATCATTGTAATTATTCAACAAAAGTAAAATACTGTTTAAAACGGCATTTTGTAATGCACAATTCAAATAGCACTGTACAAATGTAACCAATGTAGTTTTAGTACAAAATGGAGGGCAAATTTACATGTTCATCTTGTTAAACATACTTCAGGTACTACTCAATATAATTGTGATCAGTGTAATTTTGGATCAAAGTGGAAAATCAGTCTTAAAAGGCATCAAGCAATACATTCTTCAAATGTTGCATACAGATGTGACAAATGTGAATACTCAACAAAACTGAAACGCTATTTAATGCGACATGCTATGAAACACCATTCACGTGCGACATACAAATGTGAACAATGTGATTATTCAGCAAGTGAGAAACGTTATTTAAGCCAGCATCTTATAAACCACACTTCAAACGAAGCATACCAATGTGATCAATGTAATTACACAACAACAGTAAAGGGCAATTTACAACATCATTTTGTAAAACACACTTCATGTAAAAAATATAAATGTAATCAATGTGGTTTCAGAACAAAGTGGAACCGTTATTTTAAAAAACATCTAGCAAAACACAATTCCGTTTTTGAATACAAATGTAATCAATGTGATTTCAAAACAAAATCGAAATACCGTTTTGAGAGACATCAAACAACACATCCTTTATGTATTGAATAGAAATGTAACAATTGCAAATATTCAACAAAAGTAAAACGCAATTTAAAAATTCATGTTGAAAGGCACCAATCAAGGATAGCATACCGATGTGACCAATGTGATTATTCAACAAATGTGAAACGCTGTTTATTGAGTCATTTCTTAAAGCACACTTCCAATACTAAATATAAATGTGATCAATGTAGTTTTAGAACAAAACGGCAAAGTAATCTTAAAAGACATCAAGCAATACACTCGTTAGGTATTGAATACAGATGTGACAACTGTGAATATTCAACAAAAGTGAAATCCTGTTTAATGAAGCATTCTGTAAAGCACACCAAGTAGAACATACTAATGTGGCCACTTTGATTATTCAACCAATAAATTACACGGTCTGTAAAAGTTACAGATGCATTTCTCAAATATGCATATATGGCCATTGCCATTTTGTTGTAAAAGTTTTTATTGATGGTGTAATACATAGTAACTAACATATATCATTAAATATTTAAAATATATGAAATCTTTATTCCAAGCACCCGCACATCCACCTCGAGAATAAATTTGTATTTTACGTATATATACCCCATTAAATTTTTCATGTGTGAAGGGTACGTGCTGCTTACTGTGCTTAGTTAATTTTATAAATAATTAAAGCACTTTATAATAAATAGTATTACAACACTTTATTTCTGTTTTGTGATTTCAATTCTTTGTTACGATTATCTAATCGTGAAACCAGACACTTGCTTAGGTAAAATAATAAGCTTAATGGAAACTACAGATGTAGTTATTAATTTTGTAAGAAATATATTTCTGAAAGTGAGTAATTTTTTGTTGTTTCAGTTTTAAATAATTTGTTTTAGTATGATATCGTTTTTATGAAAGGGGACGGAACCTCATTTAGTGGGACCCGTCTCGTATTAAATATTTGCAATAAATTTCAATTCTTCATAGACGAGGACATCGATATGACTATGTGGTTGATGAGGGTATATCTATATAACTTATTATTTTAATTGAACTGAATTTTTTTGTTTTAGATCAGGACGTAATTATTTTTGCTGAATTTGTATTTTTAGCATAAAATATAGCATTACTTATGTTTTGTTTTTTCCCTTACCTTCATTGTTTCAGTGCTTAATAATATTATTACACCTCTTTTGTTTTCCTGAGTAGCGTATGACTTTAATTCAACTAATTTTTTTCTGTTTCAATTCATGAATTGATTACTTTTTAATATAAATGTTGTTATCACTCTAAGACACATGCATTTACATCTATAAAGTGGAAAGCAATTTAAGTAAGTCCTGCAGACATGCAACACACATTTGCTGACTATTTTGTATTATTTTATTCTCCTTATGTTTACTTAATTGTTATGACAGTATTACAATGGGAAACTAATATCTAGTTTCACGCTCTTGTTATCACACATTAATTTGAGTACTTCTGGTTACCATTATTAATTCACTAATTTTGTATTATACAATTATTCTTATACTGTGTCATTCCCCATTTATGTACGTACACAAGATGTATACTTTTGTTATAAAAGATATTCGTTGTCCTTTCCATAAATGTTATGTTAAAGCTAACATCACTTCAGGATTTCCTATATGAGCCCGTTATTAATGCAAATATTTCCGATACTCAATTATCTACATTTATTATAATACTTAGCCAATATTACATATAATTCTTATTTCTGCATATTTACGTACTACATATCTATCTATTTATACATCTCAGCCCCAAAATTCATAAAATTTTTTGATGCAGGCCAGTTCCTCTGACCGTGAGTTCTCCAACCCAGCATTCAGCTGCGCCATTCTTTTACGTGCAGTCCTTAATTAGCTTTCATACACGGTCTCCATATTCTTCGTCTTTTCGATGGTCTTGAGAGCTAATTCTCTCGGAGATTGCGGTTGCAAATGGGGCGGTGTTGGTGTCGGGTAGAAATCTTGTTCAAAATCCCTGGCGTAGACCTCCACCATTGTCTCCATTCGCTTTCCGGTACTGTGAAGTTAATTTGTTTTTATTTCGGGTAATTAATTCTTAACTGACTGTACATGTTGGTGAGGCAACGTCCCCAGAGGATGTGAAGATTGCTCTGAGTTTCCATTACTGTGATAAAATGTACAGGTTAGGCAAATATTTGTTTGGCTGTGAAACGAACCCTCTGTTAACAATGGAGGCATGGGCAACTGTGATGGTGGTGCTAACGCTGTTCTGTAAAGAAAACGTTCTATTATAATTTCTTTGGACTTTTAAATCGATGTCGCCCTCCTCTCCCGAAGTAAAGAATCGAGGGTGCGCATTGCTCTGTATTAGTAACATTACTGAAATTAGTAAACTACATAATATATGGTAAATACACAATCATACAAATTGTATAGATATTATAATTACCTAACTTCCTCGTACCTCAATTCATCGTCGGACTGTATTGTTATCACACTATATTCCGAGTTCAATAAAGTCTTTTTATTAGCCGGGTGTAGGGCGTTTCGCCACAGGGCCAATTCGCCGTTGGCCGTTTCGCCGCAGTGCCAATTCGCCACTGGCCGTTACAGCGCGGCCGTTCCTCCGCCAAAAGTACAGGTTGGCCAAATTTCGATGTTTTAATAGGGAATCTCGTAAACTATAGCTCGTATGAAAAATGGACCTCGCATCCTCGATCTCTTTTTTTGAGAAAACACTACGAATTGCGTTGTAAATATGAATTTATTAGAGACAGAATTAACACACTGTATAAAATGTTGTTTTAGTTCGTTTATATATTTTTTTTTAAATATCTATAAATTGTAATATATAAATTACGCCCTAAAAAAATATTTTTTTCCAAAAAGCAGTAAAAATGAGTTCATAAAATGCCTATTCCAAATAAAGATACATATTTTCGAAAAAGAAATGTTTATTATTTTCTATGTAAATACTACAATACGTCAAATAATTACATTAAATACATATAATACCTACATTATATTAATGAAATTGGTAATTATGGGCGATTGAACGCAAATATTCTAAAATTGTAAAAGTGTAAGATGGTATGTGCTAGCGTTCAATTGAATGCAATAAAATAATGTTGGCGGTGAAACGGCCAGCGGCGAACTGGCCCTGCGGCGAAACGGCCGCGGCGAAACGTCCCACACCGTTATTAGCCTCACTTTTTACTTTCTGCCCTTCATTCGGTTTTATATTTTGGAGAACTTTTGGTTTTTGTTTTTTTTAATAATAATGATAATTTCGTTTGTTTCCTTAAAGTTATCATGTTATTTCCGGTAAAAGGACTGATGCTAACGGATATAACCAACGTAAATATTTTCACTATTTATTATAAATTTTTGTTGTTTCACCATTTTGAAGTGAGAGGAAGAGAGTACTTTTGCAGGAAAGGAGAAAAAAATGCAATGGAGCGTCTTTGTTACGAAGCACTCGATCGTTATAAGAGGTTTATTGATGCTAAAATTGATTATATGTTTTGTTGTCTTGTGAAATACTTGGGTTGTGCGCTCATTTCGCTGAGCAAATTTTAATAAACCCGGAATAATTTTGTTGAATATTTTAAGGATAAGTTTAGTGTCGGTGGGAATGTCATCTTCATCATCTCTGTCTGCCCTCAGCACCTTCCTAATTGAGTTGACTCAAAATACATTAAAACTATTAAAACACAATGCCCGAAATAGTTAGACATATTTCAATATTTAGAACCAATATTTTTCTGATAGAAAAAGCTATTACCAATAATGTTGACTTAGATAATAGGAATGAAAATCCCCTTAGAATAGAGAGCAATTTGGATCTTTTAAAATTTTATTTGACTCGACTGCGACAGCAATTAGGAAACTCTTCCATAACGGGTGGTAAGCTAAGTGGTGAATGCAATCGGCAAGTTTAGTTTGGTATAACAAAGGCATGTGATAGCTTTCCTAGATAGGTTAATATCATGTTGAAGAGGTCTTTGTTAAAAGCGATTGTTGTGCTGGCATGCCAATTTATTAAGCATTTTTCTACCAGAAATTCCGTTATTGACTTTGGCACAAATCTCAAGGTGTGGTATCAAAGGGAAATAGTTGACAAATTGACAGCTAAACTGGAAGAGTTTCAAGAGGAAGGATCGGGGTTTGCTCTAAGTGAAATTTTGCATTTGAAAGTAAACAAATAATTACGTTCCCATAAGGGGTGGCATTTCTACTTTTATAACAGTTCCACGTTTTGTTGCACTAAAGAGAACTGTTGCTAATATTAAAAATAACGATAAATTTTGTTTTCTTTGGTCGGTGATCTCCGCTTTGTATCCTGTAAACAAACACCCCGATAGAATAGGAAGCTATCCCCATTTCGATGAGGTATTGAATCGGGGCACGATTAAATTTCCCATTAAATTAACAGATATAAAAAAATTGAAAAACTAAACCGTCTATCCGTAAATTTATACTGCGCAGTAAAAAAGCATGTAATTCCATTCATGATAAGTGATAATCACAACCACGATAAATTTATTAGTATTCTCCTCGAGCGGCAACAGTGTAAAGGGGCAAACATCAACAACCAATATTACCACTTTACGTGGATCAAGAACATGTCAGCTTTGTTGTCCTCTCAACTTTCCAATCGAGGACAAAAATTCTTTTGTAACATATGCTTAAATTATTTTCCCTCTAACGCGCTGTTGCTGAAACACTCCACTAACTGTTTTTAAATAAATAAATGCTCGGTAAGATTGCCCAACGAAAACAAACACTATTTAGAGTTTACGCACTATTCATATAATGTTCCAATTCTCCAGATGTTAGTGGTGCAAACACAAAATTGTTTCAAAACAATATACTTACCTTTCAGTATTGCGTTTTATCTCAAGTGCTCTTACGATGACACTATCAAATTTATTCTGCTATAGAGAGGCAGATCGCATTACGTGGTTTATCAATAAGTTATGGAACATTGCAAATTCGGCCAATCTAATTGTTACTAATGTAATTCCCATGCAACCGCTAAGCTTGGTTCAATAACAAAATTTTGATGAGGCTACGCAGTATCACGTATGCGACCTTTTGTAGAAAATGAAATTCAAGTAAAGGACCACTCGCATCTCACAGGGATCTATAGAGCGGCTGCCCATAATAACTGTAACTTAAACTTTCAAGGTTCTCAGGAAATCCCTGTAGTACTCCATAATCTAAGCGGGTACGATGATCATTTTTTCATTAAAGAACTAGCTACCGGTATTCCTGGACCTGTTAAACTCTTACCATTAAACAAAGAAAAGTATATTTCTATTACAAAGCATGTTGACAATACAAGCATTCAGTTAAAATTTATCGACTCGTTTCGATTTATGAGTATCAGTTTAGACAAGTTATGTTCCTCCTTGGATAATGACAAAAAATATATAACTAGATCACACAGCCGTAACGAAAGCGAATTTGATTTGATAACGAGGAAAGGTGTTTTTCCATATGAGTACATAGTTTCTTGGCAAAAGTTAAATGAGACCTCTTTACCGACTAAAGAGGAATTCTATAGTTACTTGCATAACGAAGGTGTCAGTAGTGATGCATACGAGCATGCTTTAAAAGTATGGCATGTTTTTGATATTCGAACGTTGGGTCAGTATTCGGACCTGTATCTAAAAACTGACGTGCTTCTTTTAGCGGATATCTTTGAAAATTTTCGCAACACCTGCCTGCAAACCTACCTTCTTGATCTATTACACTACTATACGGCTCCCGGTCTAGCATTTGATGCAATGTTAAAAACTACACAAGTCAGATTGGAACTTTTAACCGACATCGATCAGATTGTGTTCATTGAGAACGGTATTGAGGGAGGCGTTACTCAATGCAGTACTCGTTACGCAAAAGCCAACAACAAATACATGTCGGAAGAATTCGATCCCGAACTTCAAACCACCTATTTAATGTACTATGGCGTAAATTCGCTTTATGGAGCCACCATGTGAATCATTACCGATCGGGAATATTAATTTTGTGGAAAACTTTGGGGACTTGGACATAATTAATCATCCCGATGATTCCGAGATTGGGTACCTTTTGGATTGAGATTTAGACTATCCGAGAGATTTGCATGAATTCCACAGTGACCTGCCGTTAGTGCACGACCATATAATTCCACCCGAATCTTTTGTTAACTTTGTATTCTAAACGGCGCTATATCGTGCACTATGTTAACTTGCAGTTGTATATAAGACACGGTTTAAAACTTGTAAAGATCAACCGTGTCTTGCATTTTACACAATCACCGTGGCTACGAAGCTATATCGAGTTAAATATAAAAATGGGACAGCCGGCCACAAACAAATATACCATAACTTTGTTTAAATTAATGGTGAACAACGTTTATGGCAAGCTTATGGACAATGTAAGTAAATATAAAGACGTACGGTTGGTTACGAAATGGAGGGGGGGGGGTGTCGATATGAGGTATGTGCGTATATTGCAAAACCCAATAGTTGTACCATATTCGATGAGAATTTGGTAACAATTGAAACGAATCGATTAGAAGTCTTTCTAAATACACCCATATATGCGGGCTTTGCAGTCTTGGACATATCAAAAACTTTCCTGTACGATTTTTATTATAGTTACGTTTTGCCGAAATTTAAAAATGATGCTAAATTATTGTATACGGGCACCGATAGTCTAATTTACGCTTTCACAGTTGCCGACATATACGAATCTATTAAGGAGGATATTCACCGATATGATACATGAATATGATATATGAATGAAATAAAATTTATGGAATTCCTCTCGTCAACAAAAAGGCGCCCGGTTTGATAAAGGATGAAAATTGCGGTAAAATTATGTTGGAATTTATTGGGCTTCGCCCCAAAATGTATGCCTACTGAGCGTATAAACAAAACGAAATTAAAAAATCAAAAGGCTCCACTGCGGCTAGCATTAGAGAAATAACTTTACAGAATTACAAAGAATCTTTAAAAAAACATCAGCACCTAATTAAATCAAAGAAACATTCAGTGTAAATTGTTCTCGGTCCCTACGATGACAAACGAGTTATAACAGCAAACTGTTACAACTCATCCTTGGGGTTACAATTCTACTATTTCCTTCTGAATTCTTCTCAGTTACGTTTAATTTTTTAATTTACATTTCAGATCATGACCGCCTGTTGGAGCATTCGTTCAGAAAAACGTTCGCATGGAACAGGAGCTCGGTCATGCTACACGTGTAACATAAAATATTTAAAGAGTGCTATAATCAACTGAAAACTATTTTTTATTATTGCGATCTTGGTACGCATTATTCTACCGGACGAGTGCTTCAACTGGTGCATCAAAACAGGAAATGTGTGCGCGAATAAAATTACATTGCTGTTCAGTAAAAAGAATGAACTAGGTAATTTAATTAAGAAAGTTGTAAATATGTGTAAGATTGTAAATAGTGAATGTACTAATTGCTAATCAACTTGAATCATTTACCTTACAGCCACACGTCAAAATGTATGTTCACAGTACCTTAGGTAATTATAAGAATTTGTCGGTGGTGATGGACGACTCTATTTGTACGGCGATCGAATACGCCAACTCTAAGGTTCTGGAAATCTTTGGAATATATGCAAGCAGTGGGATATCAAGTACTCTTTTAGACCGTCCGATGACCTTCGTCATAAACGAGCGCACGGATGGTTACTGGAGAATATTCGCAAAGGTGTTGAAAATTCAAATACGCTTGTTGGATGGACCAACGGTCCGGACAACGCATTTTGGCATCCACCGAACTGAGCGAATACCAAAAGACGTTATCTTTAGTATTAAAAATGCATGTAAAGAAAGATTGTTAAAAAAAAACCTTTGTATGGTGAGATGAAATAAAAAACGATATAACAGTATGCTGAGTTTTTATTTATAGTTAAGTAGTTATAATAATATGCTTATAAAACTACATTGTCATCATCGATCCACGAATATTCGTTTAATCCCAACCATTTTACGTACACTTTATTCTGCTTACGTCGAATGACCTTTTCCACCAAGCACACGTCCGGATACGTAGCCTACTGCAGTTCCTGTCCATAAAATCCACCTAGTATGGGTGTCCCTTTCATGTCTTCTAGCAAGTACGTGACTGGATTGGTTACGCGTACTTTAACAATCTTTAAAAGTTCACTCGACCAATTGGGAACATAAGTTCAAATATGCTTTTAAATTTACTAATGCGAACTATGTCGCCCACCATGAATCGATCGTTTTTATTAAAGATTTTGAGATTCGAATATACGTTAAGCGGTGTGTTAAAATTTACTTTGCTAGGTTTCATTCCGATCGTTCGATGCTTACGATTATTGTATTCTGTCGCTGCTTCCTCGAGAACTCTTCCAATCCACACGTATTTTCCATGCAGCCCAAATTTTTTGCACAGGGTATTCTTGATGGTCCTAATCACTCTTTTCGCTATGCTAGCCTTTTTCGTACTGTAGGTGGAGTAGTGATTAATGTTATGTTTCATCATCAGTTTATCGAAATGATTATTGTAGAACTCTTTTTCAGCATCTGTTTGCAGATTCTTAGGCGTCCGTTCTTTAAAAATGGTTTGCATAGCGTTTGTCACGGCTGCACCCGTCTTCGTCTTCAATGCTCTCGTCCATAAATATTTAGAGAAACAGTCGATAGCTACCAGCATGTAATTGCAGCCTTTATTCTATTTGGCGTAAGGTACAAATGCAGCTAAATCGGCTTGCCATATCACATCAAATCCTTTAATAATAGTGCGTCTACGTGGGAAATTTTTGCGTGCCGGTTTATGCAGCGCGTTTACTACTTCTTCCATGCTCTAATAATTTACTTAAAGTTTCTATAGTTGCATTCAAATCTGCCTCTACTATCTCAATGTAATTACGAACACCATCTATAAGGACTTCACTAACTGGTTCGAAAACTCGAGGTAGCCTTTATTTATGGCATCAGTGTCTTCTTGAGGATCAGCTTCCTGTCTTAAGCGGTTCTCATTTAAATTGAACCTCGTCAATTGATAGTGCTGTAACGCTTATTTTCCACATTGAACTTATCATCGGTAATGGAGAATTGCGTCTTTAGCAATTTATGGAATTGAGCGTGAACATGAGAGCGTCCAAACTTGTCCATCGCCGTGCAAACTGTAGTTGACTAAAAAATTGTTTGGAAGGTTTCTCAATATATCCATCTTCGTATAGTTCTTCCACGATTGATATGATATCGTTGATGAGTCCAGTACTACCGACCATTTTCTTCGCCCATAGGACTTGAATCAATTCATGCACGTTGTTCCAGAATTTGTATTCAACCGGTCGCCCAATTTCTTTGAATGCTGTTACTTCCCCCCTTTTTTCTCCTTTACCTCCACCTTCTTCAGTAAGGGTTTAATTATCCCTGTATATTTTTTGGCAATGTGTACCTTTTAATTGTTCATCCGGGTTGTTATCACGACCAGCTGCATTAGTTGCAATCAAGATCTGTGTACAGTTCGCTTCATCTTCGCTGGTTATTAGACGTTTGTCTGATTCATTTATGATTGTTAGGTTATAGAGACCGCTCGTACCACTGTATCGAACTCCCTTAATAATCAAATCTGTTCCACCTATCTTTACTTATGTCTTGCCAATTGTCCACTTATCGGTGGAAATGTCGAAGGAAAAGGCCACGTATTTCATTCCCTCAAGGGGGAAAGCGAGCTGCTCGAGCTTTCCGAACTCCTTCAGCCCCAATCATGGATTCCCAGCATACATACATACGTTACGTATATATGCATGATGGGATTAAGGATGGGTGTGGTCATAATAGGATCGGAAGGAACGGAAATGTCGTAAAGAGCTCCATAAGTGGCATCGATTGCATTCGATTAATCGATTAGCATGCGCTCTAAGTATATTCGTGGTAATGGATCATATTATATTAAGTGAAATAGAATTGGTCGTAGTCGCAACACGTTCTTCTTCCACTTACGGTGTAAGATCTCCAATTTCACTAGTCTCGAGGAACGATGGCGTCTCTTGACGCAGAGGATTTCTTTGAAAATACGGAAGTTGAACGAATGGACTAACATAATTACTATCACTTAAAGAAGATAATCTTCGTTTGTTAATTCCTCGCAAATAATAAGATATTGATGGCGTGGTACTATACTGGTGAATTGGTGACCTATGGTTTTTGATAAGGGACGAATGATGTTTTGGTGACGGTTTCACGAATACCTCCTCCGGCTCCGTTTTTCGTTCGATCTTTAGTAACAGTTCGATTTTCTTTGTTTTCTCAGTTTAAAACAGATCTGTTATTTATCCTGTTTGTTTCCAAATGATATTTTAACGATACCGCTAGGGTATTATATACTGATCGAAGCCTTTCCTAAAACGACTGTTTTGTACTTCAGCGTCCTTATTTATTACCATGAATCTTTATCGATTTCGCCAACTCTCTGAGCACATGTGACGAAACAATTGCATGCTTACTATTGGGGTGATATGGTCTTCACATACACATTGGCGTTGTCTCTAATTAACTGTTTGGGGGTTTTAGTGTGTGTTTGACCCAAGTAGAAGCAGTAAATGTTATTGAGCTACCCATTGAAAAGAACGCTCTAATATGATTCTGTTTTTTTTTTGCAAGCGATATCATCAAAGATAAACACTGAATTGGGTTTTGCCACGCTCGATTCCATATCAGCATTATCGCTGAAGCAATAATAACCAATATCTTTCATGGGATCTAGAATTTCATCCAAGAGGCGATATTTTTCCTGATTCAACAATTTCGGGTATACATACACGTGTTTGAAACGAAGATCGTTCGGTTCAGTTAGGAGACTAAGCATGGGGTTTGTTTTCCCACAATTGAAACGACCACAAATTATAGCGTGTACGCTGTTTGGAAGTAACTTCCCATGCAGTTGTATCTCGCTATTTCCAGCTCTGGTCAAATCATCGAGATTTGCAATAGGTAGTTTTTGAGTTTGAACCACTACTCTCATGTTGCTGTTGGTGAGCGTCAATTAAAACTGCACAACTTGTCAATATGATTCTTTATTTATACACCTAATATTACAAGAAATTGTTATAACATATTACAGTTTCTTCACTTCTCCTGTCAGAGGATTGTATTGAACCACGGCATCGTGTAGTATGAGGCACTAGGCAACGATGCCGGCTTCAAACGCCTCCAAAGCTTCTATTTCAAGTTTTACATCTACCGTCCAGTGTTTTAGCGTTTCATTTTGTTTTGAGCAGTCCATTACGAATATTGGACATGTCTTGAATTGCGAATACTCAAACAATGCATCCTAATGTTCATGAGTGCTGGTGGTATAATAGTCTCTTCGAAAATTTAAATAGTTTTGATAGGCGTTATGTACTTGTTGGCATTGAAATTCAGATGCATCGTTTCGTATGGTTAACTTTCGGAGTTGAGGTGTACCTTTAGATTGGGAATATTCACATTATCGAAATTTGACGCTCTTTCCGTTCTTGAAAACCTTTTCCCCTTTTGAAAAGCCACAATTACCCATCGATTTAATTGAAATATTACCGATAGTGTTGGTGTTGACTTCCAAATATTGAGGATTGCTAGGAATTTTGTCTAAACGATAGCCTGGTGGGACAGACACGTCTATTTCATACAGCACCTTCCCGGGATTCCTGTTTCTATACGAGCCTTTGACAAGATTACACTCAATGTGAATATTCGTATGTTTAATTATTTGTGTATCTAATACAGAGATATGTGAAACGTTAGCTTCTAATATCAGCGGTTCAAACCTAGCATACATCTAAGAGAATCCTTTTGGGAAAAATCTATGGCAAATTCACAGCTAAGCTCGCACTTGAGCGTGTTATTATTTGCCCTTAAACTAAAGAGATTTGTAGGAATGTGCACTTTTATATAGATGCTCAGTTCTTCCAACTCGTATGCGCCATGTGGAATTTCAATACCGTTGAATTTTGTCGCTTTTATGTATAAAATTGCTCGTTTCTAGCGTGTATATTCCTTATGCTATTACAACCCTAAAATCCGACGATACCGATTACGTAGGTTTTCTCGAAATTAAGTTCGATTGGGGGATAAAAGTTAGTACTCGCTGTGTTACCAACACCCTCTACACTGGAAGTGATTGAGATGGTGACTATACGTCCCCAACTACTGAGTATGCTATTTATATAGAAACTTTAAACAGAGATGTTCACAATTTGTGGCACCGAATTGTTGCTCTTGAGAGTAAATATTTTTGCAATCGCGAAAGTAGTCCAGAACTTCTCTCGGTGGTGGAATATTTCCGAAACTATCCTATCATGTTTTTTGTAACAAACCCAATGAGTACCACGTCCCTTTTGGTTATCTAAATTAATAATACCGGCCTCGTTATTCTATGGTAATTTGGGCATATTATCTCTCATAAACACATCCCTAAAGTATGGTACATCCTTTGTGCGTATTGTTTTCAAGTGCAAAGCCTCTCCTGACCGATAGGGTTTTAAAAATATTACCCCGCCGTTAGTCTTTCCTACAGCGATGGCCTCCATTGTACGATTATGGCGTGAACTTTCATCTAACACTTTCCTCGCACCGCTAGATGCATTTTCTTTCAGCAAGTGCTTATAACATTTCAACAAAAGGGGAATTTCCTTATTGTAAGATTAATATAACTTGATTTAAAGATAGAAGGTTCTTTTATAATTTGAACTAGATAATAATTGAAATGAGTGTATGATTTATATTACAATACCATGGTAAGAGTAACTATTACATCTAATATAAATTAATATCAATGATATTTTGAAAGTTAATATTACATCACAATCTTATTATAAGTTTTAAAAGTAAATATGTAATTAAAAATTATTATTAATTTTATTAAATTCATAAATAAAAAGTTTACCTCGCATAGGATTTGAACCTACAACCTGTTATTTAATGTAGAGAGGTCTCTTGATTTCATTATTGATATTTATTATTTTGAAATTTCACACTTATAATGTAGCATATTTTAAGATGGAGCCTCCCTTGTAAATGCAGTGGAAGGGTAAAACGGCTCTCGTGTAAAACTGGCCTAATGCTGTATTAAAGAATTACTACATTGATTTATTAAGGTTATAATAGGGTGAGAGCAATTTAATCTTGCAATAACAGTTGAGTCTATGTATTATAACTAATACTGATACATTATTTATGGTGTTATTCTTATGTAGTATACGGCGATGAGGTTTTGTAGTTCTTTTCCTCAATCCACAATAAAGATAGCAGAACTAAATTGCACTTGCCTATAAATTTACATACTGTGTTTTATGGTGTTACCTATATTCTACACTCCCTTAGATAACCGCAACACACATTCCTCTTTTACACAACATAAGTGGTCCTACCTGAATTTTTCATGAGGATCATTTTGGTTCAAATAAGTCCGTACATTAACAAAATATCGATAATACAGCCCAATCCATTAAGTATCTTTAATCTAGGGCACTACACTGAGATACTGAGTTAAGTAATTCTACGAATTCACGATTATAGATTTCTTTTGAAATTTGATGTTATTATTACAAGTCACCCTAGCGGTGCATTGCAGGATGAGACCTGTAATACACCATCTTGTTGTCTACTTTAGATTTACCACTAATCAATAGGAGGCGCTTTGAAATATTGACACTGTGGTTGGTAACAATGGTATACCCAGTTTTTTTCTTATTTTTAACTTCCAACCTACATGTACATACGTAGGTATAGAAGGTTAAGCAACAGACTTTTCCTTAATATCGCTAAATCGACGTATTACCTTATTTTATAACTTTTTACCAAGTTTCGCCAAGATCGGCCATCATATCTGCATGCCTGTGTGTGTGTGTGTGTGTGTGTGTGTGTGTGTGTGTGTGTGTGTGTGTGTGTTGCGTGTGCGTGTGCGTGTGTCGTGTGTGTGCGTGTGTGCGTGTGCGTGTGTGCGTGTGCTGCTGTGTGTGCTGTGTGGTGTGTGCGTGTGTGGTGCGTGTGTGTGTGCGTGTGTGTGTGGTGCGTGGTGTCGTGTGTGTGTGTGCGTGTTTGCGTGTGTATGCGTGTGTTGCGTGTTTGCGTGTTTGCGTGTTTGTGTTTCGTGTTTGTGTTTGTGTTTCGTGTTTGTGTTTGTGTTTGTGTTTGTGTTTGTGTTTGTGTTTGTGTGTGTGTGTTGTGTGTGTGTTGTGTTGTGTGTGTGTGTGTGTTGTGTGTGTGTGTGTGTTTGTGTGTGTGTTGTGTGTGTGTGTGTGTGTGTGTGTGTGTGTGTGTGTGTTGTGTTTGTGTTTGTGTTTGTGTTTGTGTTTGTGTTTGTGTTTGTGTTTGTGTTTGTGTTTGTGTTTGTGTTTGTGTTTGTGTTTGTGTTTGTGTTTGTGTTTGTGTTTGTGTTTGTGTTTGTGTTTGTGTTTGTGTTTGTGTTTGTGTTTGTGTTTGTGTTTGTGTTTGTGTTTGTGTTTGTGTTTGTGTTTGTGTTTGTGTTTGTGTTTGTGTTTGTGTTTGTGTTTGTGTTTGTGTTTGTGTTTGTGTTTGTGTTTGTGTTTGTGTTTGTTTGTGTTTGTGTTTGTGTTTGTGTTTGTGTTTGTGTTTGTGTTTGTGTTTGTGTTTGTGTTTGTGTTTGTGTTTGTGTTTGTGTGTGTGTGTGTGTGTGTGTGTGTGTGTGTGTGTGTGTGTGGGTGTGGGTGTGGGTGTGGGTGTGGGTGTGGGTGTGGGTGTGGTTGTGGTTGTGGGTGTGGTGTGCGTGTGCGTGTGCGTGTGCGGTGGGTGGTGTGTGTGTGTGTGTGTGTGTGTGTGTGTGTGTGTGGGTGGGTGGGTGCGTGTGTGGGTGTGTGGGGTTAGGGTGTGGGTGTGGGTGTGTGTACGCGTGAGTGTGTGTGTACGTGCGTGAGTGCGTGTCTGCGTGAGTCGTGCGTGCGTGTGGGTGTGTGGGTGTTGTGTGGGTGTGCGTGTGGGTGTGTGCTGTGCGTGTGTGTGTGTGAGGTTGGTGGGTGGGTGTGAAGGTGGGTGGGCTGTGTGTGCGCGGGCGTGCGTGCGTGCGCTCGCGTTTGTTCACTACAACATTTTATAACAAGCTTATCAGCAGGTGGATTAGGGTCGACTGTGACAATTTTCGTATTTTGCATTTACAGGTCCGGATTTTGTGTTTGGTTCATTGAAAATTAACGAAAAGCTCTAAAGGCGTGCATGCGTGTGTGTGTGGTGTGGGTGTGGGTGTGGGTGTGGGTGTGGGTGTGTGTGTGTGTGCGCGCGTGAGTGCGTGCGTGCCTGCCGAGTGCGTGCGTGCGTGTGTGTGTGTGAGGGTTGGTGTGTGTGTGTGTCGTGCGTGCGTGCGTGCGTGCGCGCTCACGCGTTTGTTCACTACAACATTTTATAACAAGCTTATTAGCAGGTGGATTAGGGTCGACTATGACAATTTTCGTATTTTGCATTTACAGGTTCGGATTTTGTGTTTCGTTCA
Source organism: Vesta saturnalis (assembly GCA_036346205.1). NCBI lineage: Eukaryota > Metazoa > Arthropoda > Insecta > Coleoptera > Lampyridae > Vesta > Vesta saturnalis. Next base: position 683,594 of record JARFJB010001731.1, on the reverse strand, counting down.
TAGAAAATTAAGGAAAAGCTCTAAATGCGTGCGTGCGTGCGTGCCTGCGGAGTGCGTGCGTGCGTGCGTGCCTGCGAGTGCGTGTGTGTGTGGGGGTCTGTGTGTGGTGTGTGCGTGTGTGCATGTGTGCGTGCGTGTGTGTTTGTGTGGGGAGAGGGGGGGTGTAGGTCTGGATGTGTGCGCGCGCGTGCGTGCGGTGCGTGTGTGTGGTGTGTGTATAGGTGTGTGTGGGTGTGTGTGTGTGTTTGTGTGTGTGTGTGTGTGTGTGTGTGTGGATGTGTGGGTGTGTGCATGTGTACGTGTGTGAATGTGTCGTGTGTGCGTGTGTGCGTGTATGCGTGTGCGTGTGCGTGTGTGCGCGTGTGTGGGAGGGTTGGTATGTGGATGGATGGGTGTGTGGATGGGTGTGTGCGTGCGTGCGTGCGCGTGCACGCGTGTATTTACTGCAACATTTTATAACAAGCTTATCAGCAGGTGGATTAGGGTCGACTGCGACAATTTTAGTATTTTGCATTTACAGGTCCGGATTTTGTATTTGGTTCATATAAAATTAAGGAAGTGAAGTTTTGTTAAGGTGGAACAATCTCTCTTCATGGTTAATAATTTCGCTTTTACAGATTTAGAACTGTGACATAAGATAGGCACGTTTAAAGGTTCTGGTGTTTGTTTTTTATTTTTTCTGATTTTTGTGTAAATTTGTTTTGATTATTAGTATTCATAAATAGTAGTTCTACTTCCTTCAAATTCATGATCTAATTCAACATCTATCAAGTTTTGTAACTGTAAAGTTACCAATAGCTTTAAGTAAATTAGAGAACTGTATAATTTTGTTGGTAAAGCAGCAAAATTGAAATAGTAACAAATAATTTAATAAAACTTCAGGTTTATTGTACCTTAAAAGCCGCAGTGTTTGAGGTTTAATTGTTGTGTAAACTTAATGAAGCTTGATGTAATGTAAATAAATTAAATAAGTAAAATAATTCTTCATACTAAAACATCGTTTGGGTTTGTCTTCATCTAAATAAATAGTGCGTGAAGGAAAAATTTCTACATAAACGTAGGGAGGTAACATGTAATAGTATATTGTACAAGTGTTGAAAGGGCAAGATTTCACACGAGTTTGCAGGATTGAGCCACGAGCCGAAGGCGAATGGCTTAAGCAAACGAGTGTGAAATCGACTTTTCAACACGTGTTTTACACGATACTTTTCCGACGACCACCATAAAAAAATCAAAAGTAGGTATATTATTTTATTGATTAAATTTAATTGGTATTATTTTATTAATTAAAGTTAATTGTGAAATTTTGACAGTTTTGGAAATGTATTGGGGTGGTTTTCTTCTGTAGATAAGAAATTTTGAATTTTTTGCGCGGCACAACGATCTTCTGTAAGCACCTCAGGAACCACTAATGAAGTTTCACACAGCAGCGGCGACTTGGTACCAGAAGTGGATGCTGCAGCTTTTTCACGCAACGGCGGCTGTTTGGTGTCAGAAGTCGATGCTACTGCTTCAACAATGTGTTTCGAGATTTCTATCTTTTTACTGATCGAGTACATAACCTTCAGCAGTCCCGCTGGACTGCCATCCGCCATGGCGTTTTAGGGCTAGAAGGTCACCTGTTTTGTCAGCAACAATTGTTGCTGATGTTCTTCTGTATGTGTGACCTGTTTATGTTTCTGGGTTAGGCAGCTTCAAAAACTTGGCAATGTCTTGAACTATTTTGCCTAATTTGTTAATGCCCACATATTGTTTAGTACATTTTCCTTTTTGATAATTGATAAAGAATTTTTGATTCTTGTCAGTCATTGTTGAGGGTCGCAAATTCATATATTTTTTACAGACACTATAAAAATTGTCTGAAATACAATTAATGCTGAATTCACATCTTTAACATTACCCAGTTTGACATTATAAATTTCACGGTTCCTCATGCATCCACAAACTCCAAAAATAAGGGCCGTCTAAAAATATTTGATATTAGAAATTGAAATTCAAATGTCATGTTTACATACTTTTGTTAATAAAAACACTTCATCAGGAGCTGTTTCCAAAAATGTTTTGATGTCGTCATTAGTTGAAACATTTGCTTTTTTTGGCATATAATTTACTGACTGCTTCTTTAACAGAGCTTTTAACTTGGGATACGGAGCAATGTTAACATCATGTTTTGTTATTAAGGTTCATCGAAGCATGGAATATATTGACCACAACGTACTGGATTTATATTTTGCACTGAGGTCGAAGAAATATGCCAGTAATACTTTTTCAGAAAAAGAATTTACTTTACTTTTAAGTCTCCAGTCCATGAATTGTTTATAAGCATATTCATAACGCTATTTCGACATTGATGGTAACAAATTCTCACATGCTTTTGCGGCTTTTCTGCGATTTCCGGAGGGTAAGGTTTTCATAATTATCACTGTCGCTTTCATTATTGTTAAATTCCATTTTTTTATTCAAAGTTGGAACTGTTTTTCTTGGATATGTTCGTCAGTCTCAGAATTCACAAATGACAAATGTCAAGTTTCATTGGTAACCATGATTGCACTACCAATGTTGAAAATTTTAATTCATAATTAATTAAAATTTTCAACATCGCTGACAGCCAATCAAATTGATTGATTTTATATTTTACACAGTAACTTCCTCCATTCGCAATCTCCCACTTTCAGTAACAAAAAACGGTGCAGAATTCAATACATTTCATAGTGGTCGTCGGAAGAAATATTGTCAGGTCGCGTTGACGCACCCTGTATGTAGGATGTTATAATGACGTGTATTACGTGTTTTAAGTACGGGTGTATTGAGTTTGAGTATATGCATAATGTATGTGGGTGGGTGATACGCTACTGGAAATTTAGGAGAAATATTTTTCAGTATGTAGATACGTGTATTTAAATGTTATAGAGACTTTGGTGTTGGAATAAATAGATTCTGATGAGTGTAAATATGAAAAGAAATTTGTCGATGGGACGATAATGGTTGCTACTGTTGACTACTTGATAAGAAATGGAATGTTGGAGGATAGAGGAGTAATCTTGGCCAGAAGATGTGAGTGTATAAGTATAGAATGTTTTAGAAAATATGTAGAGAAAGATTTGGTATGTTTAATGGTAAATTATAGGAAGTTTTCGTAAGGTTGTGCAATAGTTTTTGAGAATGCATGTATGTATATGGAATTTGAGACCTTAGACTGTTCTTATTTTTGCAAATGTTGCGGAAGAAGGACGAGCGCATGTGAGAGATAAACGTTGAAAGTTGTGTAATGGTCCAAAGTGGCCACTGAATGAATGTGATGACGAGAAATGATTTCTCCATAAAGTAATTGAAAAATTTGTAAGTAAGAACCAACATGGCGATGTATTGTAGTTATAAGCGTGGTTGTACAGAGGGTGGCATCAGTCGGGACTAAGAAAGTTTGAATGAATACCATTGGTGAATATAGCGAGGAATTCGGACATGTTTAAAGATGGATGGCTTAAGGTATAAATACGAAAGTCAGAGATTGACGTGAGCTTAAGTTTTTGGTTGTTGCTTTTGGTGAGAGCTCGGTGAGAGACGCGCGCGAGGTGAAGTGTGAAATCAGAATGGGTTGAGTTGGAGTTATATTTGTGAATAATATTGAAGGCAGTCATTGTTTAAACAACTGCGTAACCCGAAAGGGGATAAATCGTATAAGACATTCATAAATAAAACAATTAATTAAATTGAGATTGAAGATAAAATCAGTTTGTTTATTTTCAAGAAAATAAAAAGTGCGTAAGCAGATTTATAAAAGATAACAGTTATTACGTTATAGTGTTGAGTGCAGCGCGTGTTCTTGTAACGATATTTAGTTAAAATTATTTATGGGACCACCTTTAAGTGAACGTATTATTCATAGTAAATTGAGCCAATGTTAAGGTAATTTTATGTGATATTAAAAGTTTATTTGTGTACGGAAGGACTAAATTGTCCTAAAGGTTGCAAGAAACTTTATAGAGGCAACCAAACGTGTATCGATTATTACGTTATTGGAGTAACAATTATTAAGCCGATGACATTGATTTTCTTTTGGTTAGGAATTTTAAAAATTAATTATCGATCATTGAATGAAGAAATAGTTTATTCATTAATAAGTAGAAATTTGACTTTATATGTATACGAGGGATACGTAGAAAATATAACTGTTGGTTACGTGAATGCAGTTGAATTTGAGTGATAAATTTTGTTGTGGAAATTTTGGTATACGAGGTGTATTCAAAAAGTTTCTAATAACCTGGGTAGTACTAAATATATTTGAGTTTGGGTTGAATTGTTTGGGCCGAGTGTTAGTTTTAGAACCCTCGTGTGAGAGTTTACTGAGTAAGCACAATCCTACTTTCCACAATCAAGTAGGGTTAATTAACACCCAGCTTAAGACAATTATTTTATCAAAGTTTCGATTGTGGTGGCGCCTAGAAACATATTTTCCCGGACTGAGCTGTTTGAATATCGGTGTAAGGTGTTTGAGCGTATTAATCATTCATTTTACTTATTATTTCGACCACGCCCATCTCCCTGTTAGCTGGCTTGGCAACCCGCTTACATTAGTAAGCATACACGACGCCTAGTGCGGTTTGGACGTGTAACAATATTTTACATTTATAGTTTAAAATTGCATTAAAAAAGTGTTCTATATTTACTCCGTATAGATTTTTTCTGAATGTTATATAAAATAAATTCGAAATTCGGAAAATGCAAAATATGACAGTTGTCACAGTCGAGCATAAACCGCCCATTGATAAACTTGTTGTAAGATCTTTTAGTGAATACAATTAGTAACTGATACCTTGTAGGTAGAAAACCAAACACTGCTGCCCAGTTATCTTCCATAATGCTTTCTCATATATGTAAACAAATTTTGACAAAGAAATGTTGACAAACGATTTAATCTTAGCGATCTTAAAAACTCCCAATACCCGACGTTAAATAAAAAAAAACGGTGCGCCACTGGTTTTTTTAAATGTTTTAATATTGACAAATGATTTATACTTAGCGATCTTAAAAACCTCCAATACCCGACTCTGTATAAATTGGTAATTGCACAATTTTGCAACCTAAAAACGGTACGCCACTGGTTTTTTTTTTAAATTCTACAATGATTGAACCGAAAAAAACTGCTTTTTAGAGAATTTTTATCAAAAGTATACCAAGTTTCTCGTGAAGTTAGGCATAATTATTTATTTCAACTTCGATTGACATTTCATAAACGTACATAGATTTTTGCTTTTTCAATTATTCATTTATCTACATTTGTATTACTATAAAATAGTTTTTGCAAAACTCATTAATAAATTAACCACGACTTTCAAGGTAAGTAAGTTAATTCGTGTATTTTATGCCTTTTTCGTAAATAACTTTTTTTAGGTTATAATGCCTTTTACTGTCGAACAAGACAAGTTCATTTTGGAAGCTTATTTCCGAAACGGCCAAAAATATGTACGTAGAAGTCCATTAGTCCGGCATCCAACAGTCCGGCATCGCTCCGGAAAATCGTAAAAATTTTGGTTTTCTCCAAAAGTGTGTCTTTAAAGCAAATAAAAACGCTCGAGAGCTATTCGGAGATCATCCGGAAGCGCTCGGTATTGTTCGGAAACAATTAGCGGCCGGCTAGTCTCAGCTGTCACAACAAATTCAGGTGCAGTGCAGCTCCGTTAATCAATCACGAAGCGTCTTCGCCATTTTTTTGTGCGTTGTTGTTTTGTGTCCTTTCACATCGGAGTAAACGTAACTTTTGAAACTGTTTATAAAAAAAGTGATTTTCCTTCTAACTGTACAGTGCCCATGTTTTCAAAACCTAAGCCTTCGAGTTCAAAAGGAGAGAAACGAAAACACGTAACACTGACTCTCAAACAGAAACTAGAAATCATCAAACGGCTAGAAAGAGGCGAGAATAGAAATGTTTTAATGAATGAGTTTAATATTGGATCATCAACTATTTATGACATTAAAAAACAAAAAGATGAACTAATGAAGTTTGCTTCTCAATCGGTAACAACTGAAAAATTGGCTTCTAGACAAACATTAAAAAAACCAAAACTGGAACAGCTAGATAGTGTATTGTTTAAATGGTTTAGTGCAGTACGTTCTGAAGGAAAGCCGGTAACAGGGCCAATGATTGTTGAAAAGGCAAAGAAATTCGGCCAAGATTTAGGAGTTGCTGATTATTCTGATGGTTGGCTCAGTAACTTTAAGTTTCGGCATGGAATTCGAAGACTTGATGTAACTGGAGAAACACTTTCAGCAAACCAAAACTCTGTAGAAAAATACAAAGACGAGTTTGAGAAAATCGTGGCTGATAATGATTTAACACCGTAACAGATTTACAATGCTGATGAAACAAGGCTATTGTGGCGATGTTTACCAACATCTACACTAGCTGGGGGAGGAGAAAAAGCAGCCAAGAGTTTTAAAAAAAACAAAGACAGATTAACCGTTTTGCTATGTGCTAATGCGCCTGGAAACCACCGAGTGACCCCTTTTGTGATAGGTAAATCTGCAAAACCCAGGCCTTTTAAGAATGTTACATACTTGTCTGTCCAATACGATGCTCAATCAAATGCGTGGATGACTGCCGCCCTCTTTAAAGACTGGTTTTTTCACCACTTTGTGCCTGAGGTCAAGAAATCCTTCAAAAGCCTTGGTCTACCAGAAGATACTAAAGCCATCCTTCTTTTAGACAATTGCAAAGCCCACCCGCCAGTAGATGAGTTAGTTTCTGGAAATATTGTTGCTACTCTGCTCCCACCTAACGTAACATCTTTGATTCAACCCATGGACCAAGAGGTTATTCAAAATTTTAAATGCTTTTATAGAAGGTCTTTTATTCAAGGCCTGTTAAATGCCGACTGTGACGTGACTGATTTTCAAAAAAAGTTTACAGTAAAAGATGGCGTCTATGCTATTGCACTGTCTTGGAACCAGGTAAAAAATACAACACTCCAAAAATGCTGGAGAAAACTTTGGCCAGCTGCAATCCTGCATCTGACCTAACTCTACAGACTGATGAGGAAGAAAACCATCAAGACGCTCTGACCAAAGTTTTGGATGTCGTTAGAAGTGCTGACAATCCCTTGAAAAACCTGCTTGTAGATGAGGTAGAGGAGTGGCTTCTAATCGACGAGAATGAGCCTGTTGAACAAAAACTAACCGATGAGGACATTATCAACATTGTAGTAAACCCTCAGCCTACTCAAAATCTTGAAGAAAGTGACTCAGATGCCGAAACGGCAGAAAAGGAAAAAATCAGCTGGGCAGAAGCTGCAGAATCACTAAATAAGTTTATCTCTTTTGCTGAGGCTAGTACTACAGTGCATCAGAAATTATTGATTTCCATATCATTAGAAATAAATTTTATACTAAACGCCAAAAGTCAAGAAAACAAAAAGACATTCGTGACTTTTTTAAATCTAAGTGAAATATGTTTTACAGTACGTGTACATACTTTATATGAAATGTAAAATAAACTTTGTTGTATGTATTTGCATACTGTATTTGTAGTTTAATTATTAACCTAATTGTTCTTATAATTACCGCCCGATAGACCGGAATTTTCGGTAGTCCGGCACCGAGCTGGTCCCGAACGTGCCGGATTATCGGACTTCTACTAGATGGAAACTGGAAGTATTCAGTACGATTATGTGTGAAGAATATCGAAATCACTTTCAGAACATCCAAGTTGATGAATGAAAAAATTCAATAACTGACGCAATGCAAAATATTACAGAAGCTCAGTTAATAAATGTATTTGAAAGTAGGAAACGGAGAGTCGATACCTGTAATGCAAACAATGGTGGTCACTTTGAAATTGTTTTATAGATAATTGCCAAGCTTGATTTTATTTTTCTATTTTTAACTGTAATAATAAACATATAAATAAACTGTATTATATTCGTAAATGTAAATAAATTAAGCGTTAATTTAAAATAAGCGTAAATTACGATTTTTCAGGTTTTTGTATACCTACATAATAGGCAATTCGTCATTCACGAAAGTTTTTGTCATTTATGGTAGTATTTATTTTAATATCCGCATTTACGCCACTGGACATAGAACAATTTTCAGTTTAAGGATGCGGAACAGTAGTACTCTTTTAGGAGCGGTACGGTCAAACAATAATGATCTCACCCTATAAAAAGGTATCAGTTTGTTTTTTAATTTTGTAACTTTTTTAAAGTTGAAGCAACCAATTTTTTGAACCTTTTAAGCCCCTAAAAATGCCCATAGACATGAAAGAAAAATTTTTTTTATTTTGTTTTCGTGTTGTTGAGGCCATAAAACTAGGAATGCAAAAAAATAAATAAATTTTAAGCCGATTATACAGCTTTCTTTTCATACGTACGTATATGAGAAAGCAATATCCTTAATCAAAATTTACGTAAATCCAGTAAAATTTGAATAACAGTAGTTTTAGTATAAACCGCGAGATAGCGCTCATACGTGTTACGTTTTTGTTCTATCTATATACCTAAAGGGTGCGTTACATTACTATCGCTGTATTTAATGACGCATATGTGGTAAAATTCATACACCACAAAAGATACAGTGTGTGTTTTGTGATTCATACACTTACGAAACGTTACAACAAAGAACATGTATTCACATAAATTGATTTAAGTGTAACATTTGTGTAACGCTCCTTATATAGCTCCATAAAACATATTAAACAATATTTCATATCGAAATGTCTGAAAGAATTGATAAAGAAGTTGTTAAACTTGAACCGGAAGAGGAAGCTGATATCAATTTCTTTCTTACTGAGAAAAATGTTATAATAAATAACAACCAAGTAAAAGAAGAAATTAATGAGTCTAACAGAACAATTATCAATGAGTCCGAAAACATTGTAAATATTGAGAAATACAAGTCTTTTTTAGTAAAAGATAATTTTAGAACTGGTAATTTAAGTAATCATCTTATAAACCACACTTCGAGTATTGCTAAACACAAATGTGACCAATGTGATTACTCAACCAATCTGAAATCTTCTTTAAAAAGCCATCTTATAAAGCACAATGCAAATAGTGCTACATACAAATGTGATCAATGTAATTTTAAAACAAAATGGAAAAGCAGTTTTCACAACCATCAAACAACACACTGTGTAGATGTTGAATACAGATGTGACAAATGTGAATATTCAACAAAAATGAAACGGTATTTAATGTTGCATGTTAAAATGCACCAATCTAATACTAAATATAGATGTGATCATTGTAATTATTCAACAAACATAAAATACTATTTAACACAACATCTTGTAATGCACAATTCAACTAGCAATGTGTACAAATGTAACCAATGTAGTTTTAGTACAAAACGGAGGACAAATTTACAAGTTCATCTTGTAAAACACACTTCAAATACTCAGTTTAAGTGTGACCAGTGTGAGTTTAAATCAAAATGGAAAAGTAGTCTTAAAAGCCATCAGGCAATACACTCTTCACAGGTTGAATACAGATGTGATAAATGTGAATATTCAACAAAACTGAAACGCTATTTAATGCAGCATGTTATAAGACATCATTCAGGTGCAACATATAAATGTGAACAATGTGAATATTTGACAACTGAAAAACGTTATTTAAGCCTACATGTTGTAAAGCACACTTCAAGTCAGTCATATCATTGTGACCAATGTGATTATTCAACAACAGTAAAGGGCAATTTGCATCATCATTTTGTAAAGCACATTTCAAGTAAGAAATACAAATGTGATCAATGTGATTTCAGTACAAAACGGAAACCCTATTTTAAACAACATCAGGCGAGACATAATTTAATTGTTGAATACAAATGTAATTATTGTGATTTTGAAACAAAATGGAAATACCGTTTTCAGGAACATGAAGCAACTCATTCTTCAGGTATTGAATACAAATGTAACAATTGTGAATATTCAACTAAAGTGAAACGAAATTTAGTGAGTCATGTTGAAAGGCACCAATCAAGGACAAAATACCAATGTGACAAATGTGATTATTCAACAAACATGAAACGCCTTTTAGTGTGTCATTTCTTAAAGCACACCTCAAGTACCAGATATAAATGTGATGAATGTAGTTTCACAACAAAACGGCAAAGTAGTCTTAAAAGGCATCTAGTATTACACTCCTCAGGTATTGAATACAGATGTGACAAATGTCACTATTCAACAAAAGTGAAACGTAATTTAGTGAGTCATCTCGTAAGGCACACCAAGTAGTACATACCAACAATGATTATGCAAGCAATAGACTAATACAAATCTCTATAAATGTACTCCGTAAATATGGCTAACGTAATTTTTAATGTGCAGTTTTTATAGATATATCTATAATGTAATATTAAATATTACTACGTAACAAGTTAAATTAGAACATTAATACTGCGTGCAAGTTTAATGAGAATACCGCTGTAGAAGAGACAAAATAAACAAAACAATTATATTTCAAAAAACACTGAAGTATTATTATATGCCTAATTTGATAACAAAATTATAATGTTTTAGTTAGTGTTAAGTGTGCAAACAGAAACGATTTACAACACAGTTTAAAATATATGTTTTATTTTAAATAATCTGAATGAAACCAGAAGTACCATAAAAAACTAAAATGATCTAAATCGTTCCTGTTTTTGTAATATAAAACGATTCCATTTTAAGTATTCCTTTGGAATGATTTAAAATTGGATGTAAAAAAAAATTTAATCTACGTATAGATTTAAACAAGAATAATTTAAGTTAAATCTGGAGGTATTAGTACCTATTTTAATATAGGAGATTAGAATGTGTAGGTACATAGACATACATTATGCAAAAAAAATAAACGTTTATTAAACATTTTTATTAATTGTTGTAACTTTCCTATAGTGTGAATTTTATAGCAATTACAAGTATTCTCAATATTAACGTTCGCTTTGTAATGTTAACTTTTTTTGGGAATTTAATAATTTAGGTCTGGTTGTTGGTTCAACATTGCAAACAAACATTCGTATATGAATTTTTTTGTTTAAAACTTCACCAATTCTTATTTAGCTATGTTTGCTTTCAATGTTGAAGGATCGCTAATGAATGATCACAGAATATTGTCATAAATTTATAACATTGTTACTACTCGTTAGAAAGTTGCCAGAAAAAATGGTTACTGGTTTCGTAGACTTCTATTTAATTTTTTAGTATAATGCAATCACATCCTTTATTATTTGACAATTATAATACGATTGACTCGTGATAATCGGACAGTTGCAGATCTCGGATTATCTAAAGTGTCAGATCACTAAAGATTGGTTTTTTAAAAATTAATTTTGACTGCTACGGCAACAAAATTTAAGATGTATATACAGTATATGTATATTGTTACAGTACATATTTTATGGCCATTGAAGATATAAAAAAACTCAATTATGCAGAGTTTTTCACAAATGAATATGTATGTAATACTAATTTATTAAGGCAGTGGCTATAGGCACGTGAAAATTATAACCTCAATGTGTCTAAAAAAATGGAAATAAAAACGAAAATTAAAATCTACGGTGACTTAGGATCCAAGCTACGTTATCCTACAATCCACCTAGGTTACCGTAGATTTGAATTTTCCTTTTTATTTCCATTTTTTAGACACATTGAGGTTATAATTCGTTAATTTTCACGTGCCTATAGTCACTGCCATTTATTAAATAAAAGGCAGTGACTATAGGCACGTGTTTTCCTTTTTATTCCCATTTTTTTAGACACATTGAGGTTATAATTCGTCAATTTTCACGTGCCTATAGTCACTGCCTAAATAAAAATATGGTTATAATTCGTTAATTTTCACGTGCCTATAGTCACTGCCAAAAATATGGCAGTGACTATATGAAATATACTCAATTCTAAAAATGGAAATAAAGAGGAAAATTAAAATCTACGGTAACCTAGGATACAAGCTACGTTACCCTACAATCCACCTAGGTTACCGTAGATTTGAATTTTCCTTTTTATTTCCATTTTTTTAGACACATTGAGGTTATAATTCGTTAATTTTCACGTGCCTATAGTCACTGCCTAAAAATATACATACATTTCTATTTACAGCTTAAAAAAATCTGTAATCATTTTTGTTTCTCTTTACGTAGAGTCTGTCATGGTTTTTCTTGAATATCACACCAACATAAAGTGTTTGCAGTTGACATAATTTCATCACAAGTGATTGGTAACTCCCTGGATTATCTCCTCTTCGGTCAGTTCAGAACCCAGATTATTGTCTAATACCGATCTTTTCAAGTCTTCTGCAGATTCTTGTGGAATACTAAATGTTTGCGCAGCCTAATCAACATCGATGTTATCTTCAAATTTGTTATTTCCATCCCTTGGAAAGAGTGGGTTTTCTCACCTCACATTTTCCCAAGCTGTTAAAGACTTGACGTCACGCTGCATTGACAATGGCTAAATTTTTTCAAGATTGTAATGTGCTTTCCAAGTGTTAACATTGGCTGAATTAGTGTAATCTTTTGGCAAATACAAAGTTTGTATGTAACTACCAGCCGTCTTAACTTTCAATTCAAGTACAGGTGCCTTGGAGAGCATTATTCGAATAACGAAAGAATCTTCAATAGCAGATTTTTGCCCTTTAAGTATTCTTTGACTTGTACAAAATGGTTGGAAAAACAGTCTAAAAAAACTTCTTTAGTGACCCATGCTCGGCTTTGGTTTTGTACGTCACTGGAAGAGATTCAACTTTTAGGTTTTTAAACGCCCGTGTAAGCTTGGATTTACCCATAGCTAAGAGTTTGAACGTATGGCTTTCAGCGGCATTTGCGGACACCGCCATTAACGTGGGGTTTTCTTCCTGAATTTTTTCCTTCTTCCATTACAAAAGTTTTTGTTGAAAGATGGCACCAGTTTAAACCGGTTTCATTGGCATTATAGCGTTGCTCGGACGATTAAATCTTGAATGAATCGAGAACTTCAGTAGCATCAGCTTATGGTTGTTCTCCGCTCACCTGTAAGCAACGAATGTCAATTATCGCTGGCACTAAAATCATCTGTATTGGTTATTTCACGATTTAAAAAAACTGGGCTTTATGATTTAAAATATCTCCTGAAATGGGGGCATGTCTGCTTTGTTGCTTAAACCAGGCGGAGGGGAGACCTGAGCATATAGGACCTGCGGGGAAAATAGGCCCAGCCAATTTATTTAAAAAGTAATGTAGATTCCCGTCATGTTTTCACTCCTATATGTTTGACAGTAATTTAAAATGTACAAGTAAATGTGTATTTTATGATTGTTTTAGGGCCGGTTTCTCAATCGTGGTTTAAACTGACGAACACGGGAACTTTGTTCAAGGGCTTAACTTAGTTCAAGCACATTTCGGTTTTTCAATCAGATTCTACTGATGGTTCACGTGAACTCAGTTTAACTTTTAGTCAAGTTTTCAACCCGCATTGCGACTAATATCGCGTCGGATTTAACGATTTGTGCGGCTGCGCTAGCCAGTCAAAGTTATATAGAGACCTTTTCTGTGGTTGCATAATTTAATAAAACAACAACATTAAATCGGTTGAAGAGGTAGGTCTGTCCTAGGGCTAACCCAAATGTATAGAGCAAGCGTTTGCGCTCCGTCTGTGGCGCCCGGTTCATAGAAACATTTGATGCCAAAATGTTCCATAGGGAACCCATCAGAACTGGGGCCTCAGCTAATACACAGCCGGGAATTTCTTCTGGAAAGCCGTTACTTGGCGGTAGACTTACTCGTGCTCCACACTATTAACCTTGGACCCCAGTGTAGCGTCTTTGACTCCCAAGAGGCTTAATAGCTATAAATAATTCAATAGTAATTATAGGAGCTTCAACCATTTTTCCCATTTCCATTTATTTCCTATAACTTTTTTTTTACAAATTTTAATGAATTAAAGCATAACTATTTAATTTTACCACATCATTCGAAATATACGTATAATTTTTGTGTAAACAATGCTAAGGTCGGATAAGATCGGGTAGGATCGAATAAGATTGAATAAAATCGGATAAGTTCGAATGCTGGGAAACGGATACTTGTGTTGCGAAACAGATACCAGTTTTCGGGAAACGGATACCTGTATTTGAGAAACAGATACCTGTTTTTGGAGAACAGACCCCGTTTTTGGGAAACAGACCCTGTTTTCTTTACTGCTTAATATTTTCATCATCATGAATAACACACATTATTTGTACTATAACCATCAAAATTAAACGCTTTTATTCATTATCATTATTATCATACATACATATATAAAACATGTTACTTATTTTTGAAAACGTCTCTACTATTTACGTTATCACTAAATTTCACACGTAACACTGCCTCATTATTCGCATCCGAACAACTCGAAATCTACTTTAATTTATCCAGCCTCAATTTTCCAATTAATCATTTATATTGCAACTTTATATGTGTGTACTTCACATAATCATATATCTGCTTTATAATTTTGCATTGCTAACTCGAAGCTGTTTCATTTTTATATTCCTTTATACATCTCTACCTCTACTTTAATTTTTTTATTTTCTTTAGTGGTTCATCAAGTCTCTTTTTTCTCTCCCTACACTTAATACTTTTGCTTTCATTTCTCTTCGTACTACTTTCGTCATTTCTGCTAAACTGAATCGCCTCCAAGCAAGAAAGCCTTTTATTATAAACGGGCATCCTTGAAACCACTAACTTTGAAAAGATTACTAAGAATTGTACTGTGATACACAAGTTAATTGGGATAAGATCGGGAATAGATGGGATAGGATCGGGTAAGATCGGTTACGATCGGATAGGATCGGGTAAGATCGGGCAAGATTGGATAAGATCGGGTAAAATGGGAATGCTTATTTTACTATTTCCAAGAGTGAAATTCGTATTCTGTGGGTTAGAACTGAACCTCCCCATCAGGAAGCTGACTTGATCACCCACATGTGGGATCCAGCGTCCAGTTAGCTGAATGATCTGGGAAACGAATATCTGTATGTGAGAAACAGATACCTGTTTTGGGAGAACAGTTATCTGTATTTAGGGAATGAATCCAGTTCTTGGAGGAAACTACCTCATCCAGATCTTGGTTAGGACAGTAGCATTATGTAGTGCCTACTTATACGTATAATATAAACCTAATGGCTAACCGCCCAGACGTTTACCTATGGCAAAATGTAAAAAGTCAATTTCATTAGAGCCGCTTGATGGAAGATAAGATTAGTTCTTGGAAGAATGTTTCTACATCACTACCACTTCTCCTGCACTTTTTATACACTTTGTCTGTGAAATATAAATATACAGTGTTCGCACCATAACCCTTTTTAAAGTTTATATAGTTCCTGCATTGTACATGCTCTACATATTAGAATTAACCTACATAATGTGATTGATACCTGTAAAGTGTTTAAACTGCTCAAATATATTGATTAAACTGTAAAATTACTGAAATATGTTCACCGAAACTAATCGTACCCACAAATATCAATTGTTTTGACCTTCCTCACAGACTGCTGGTATAGCTCAATTGCTTTTATGAATAAAACAAACTCGTGCACATCCCACAAAGCCTGTTTTGTTAAATCGAAACCATATTTTCCCTCTCGTCTACTAATTTTCTTATTAAAATGAACTGTATACATTCTCAAATCCAATTAAATTTGCTCACTATAACGAATATCGGTTTGACAACTCTAGCTCCAGTATTATTCTTACTTCTAACCATCTCAATATATTGTCCAACATAATAAAATCCTTGCGATATTGCAGACTCACATTCCATTAATGTAAGTAATTTGATTGTAATCTCATATTTAGAATTTAAATCAGTTCTACATACATAAAGACAAAATTTACATCAATTGGGGCTTGAATCTCGATAGCACAGTTGGTTAACATGGTACTCTAGCAAAGTACCGGTCGTAGGTTTAAATCCTACTCGAGGTAAAGTTTTTATTTATGTATTTAATAAAAGTAATAATAATTTTTAACAATAGAATTCCAATTACAAGACAAAAGTAAAACTTAAACTAACTTAAAGGAAATAATAAGAAGCTAACTATGCAATAAGAGTTTAGAGATATATTAAAATATAACACAAGGGAATAGCAAACACAAAACACAGAGAAACAATCCTTTACTACAAATGTCGGGATTTGGTCTGGTCTAGTAGTACTATTTTTTAATTTGTAGATAGCCAGAATAATGTTGAAAGCATTATTGAAATCGGTGTAAATAATATCGGCTTGGCCGTTGTTATCTAACTCTCTTGCTATAAAATCTGACAAACTTTCTAGATTTGTAGCTGTAGATCTGTGTGGTAAATATCCGTATTGGTAGTTAGATATCGAATTTTTAACCATTGTATAAATACAAGAAACAATTGTTTCAAACATTTTTGCAAAGTTGTTAAGTACACTAATAGGGCAATAATTAATCACTTCGTTGGAATTACCACTTTGTAATATCGGGCAAATGTTTGCTATCTTCCAGAATGTAGGAAAAGTATTTCAGGTTAGGGATATATTGAAAATATAGCACAAGGGGATATCAAACACAAAACACAGAGAAACAATCCTTTACTACAGACGTCGGGATTTGGTCTGATCTGGCCAGTTCTACTTCATCGACAGTGATGATCTTAATATGGATATTAGTTGAATTGTTGAAGGTAGTAAATTCAGAAAGGTCGTGACAAACAACCGTAGTGTATACAATAATAAAATAATCTCTGAGAGCATGTAGAATTGACTTAAGACTAGTGTATAACATATTTAATAGTGCCAGAAATCCTAGAGGAACCATTTCTTGAACTACTAAATTCCACTGTTTAGGATTAATCATAACAGTTTTTTGAATGTTGGAAATATATCTTTTGTACTCTGTGTTGATTTGTATTTTAAACGCTTAAACTCGTCGTGGTTAGATTCGTTACCAAATTTTTGTAGCGCCTTAGATTTGAGTACTAGAATTTTCTTGGTTTCCGGAGAAATACATTTAGGATACTTAGTTGATCTACACAAATATACAGGAACGTATGTATCAAAAAGATTGTATAAAACAGAGTAGACTTGTTCACACGCTGTATTTGTGTCAGTATAAGATTAAAGAAATGACCAATCGCTGTGTAAAATTGAGTTATATAAGTTAACATAATCAGCCTCTGATGTGGAGCAACCTAGGAGCATCCAACCTACAAAGTCGAGATTATAAGAAATGAAATAATTTAAATTTTTTTAGAACAATTATGCAACCTTTTGCATAATAAGTTAATTATGAAAATATGCAACATTGTAAAAACAGAAACAATCTATATCAGTTAAACGTTAATAGACATATAGATGTAATTTAAGCATGTTCATTCCTGTTTAATTAATTTTTAAATCTTTTGTTTGCCTTATATTACGGTAAAAACCAAAAACTGCTCCTAATAAACTCCCCCTCGCCGCCGCGGAATTCCTCCCAAAATCTAATCTGCTCCAGGAGAAATGAAAACAGGCTTAAGTCCGAAATTTGAAGTACGCGAGTGTTATCGTTCTGGAGTTATGGTGGATACTAACATACTTCCCCACGTGCGCGCGCGCCCACGCACACAGGCACACACACGCACCCACTCACACACCCACCCTCCCACACACACAAACACGCACCCACCCATACTCACACACACACACACACACCACACAGGCAAACACCCACTCACTCACTCACTCACCCACGCACATGCCCACACACACACCACCCACCCACACGCGCACACACACACACACACACACACACACATACAACATACACACCACTCACACACAAACACACACACACACACACACACACACACACACACACACACACACACACACTAACACAAACACACATACAATGAGAAAAAGTCGATTGCATAACCTTTTATACCTACATATGTACATGTAGGTTGGAAGGGAATTGTTAGTTCTGGAATTATGGTGGATACTAACATACTTCCACACGTGCGCGCGCGCCCGGGCACACAAACAGGCACACACACGCACCCACCCACCCACCCACTCACACACACACCCTCCACACACACGCGCGCACTCGCGGCCACGCACACCAGCACGCACACACACTCACACACACACACCATACAACATACACAACCACTCACTCACACACACACACACACACACACACACACACACACACACACACACACACACACACACACACACACACACACACACACACACACACACACACACACACACACACACACACTAACACAAACACACATACAATGAGAAAAAGTCGATTGCATAACCTTTTATACCTACATATGTACATGTAGGTTGGAAGGGAATTGTTAGTTCTGGAATTATGGTGGATACTAACATACTTCCACACGTGCGCGCGCGCCCGGGCACACAAACAGGCACACACACGCACCCACCCACCCACCCACTCACACACACACCCTCCCACACACACACACGCGCGCACTCGCGGCCACGCACACCAGCATGCACACACACTCACACACACACACACACACACACACACACACACACACACACACACTCACTCACTCACTCACCCACTCACGCAGACACGCACGCGCACACGCACACACACACACACACACACACACACACACACACCATACAACACACACTCACACACACACAACACACACACACACGCACTCCGACACCGACAACTACACCGGCACCGACACCTACACCCATACCGTCACACTGACACCATGGGCGATCTTTGCGAAACTTTGTCAAATGTTGTAAAATGAGCTAATAAACCGATTTAGCGTTAGTGAGAAAAAGTCGATTGCATAACCTTTTATACCTACATATGATTACTTAAAATTTTGTATTCAAGCTTGTTTTTATTTCGCTTGGAGTTGATTAGAGTTTGTGAAATCCAACCGCGCGGGGTGTAGGGGCAAATCTGGTTTATATCAAACATCTCTAAAACAGCTGCATATTTCAAAGATATAAAAAACCTAGGTATAGAACTTAAACATATCGATTAATTATGTTTCATGAAATTTTTTGATACGTCGCGTAATTTAGCGGGAAAAAATTCCTGAAGTAGAATTTTAGTGTTCAATATCTGATTAACGATTAATTGAATAAGAAAAAGTGCACATATTTTTAAAAAAAAATATTTTACATAACTTTTCCTTTTAAAGTTTCTTGATATAACACGCAAGGTAAGTCTAAAAATTAATTAAATGCGAATGAAAATGGTTAAACTGTATTATTGATATCTATCTTATAGAAGCGGACGGCTTCAGAATTATTTTTTAAGTTAACATTTATATATTAAAATATATCTGACATGAAGGTTTAAACGTCATCCTGACATAGATTATTGTTTTTGTTTTTACAATGTTGCCTGTTTTCGTTATGAACGTAGAAAAAGAGGTTGCATAGTTATCCTAAAAAAATTATAATCTATATATTAATTTGAAACGCGTTTTTCCTGTATCCACTAAATTGAGAGAACGACTGGGTGTAAAAATTTAGTTGAGGTGTCTAAAAAAAGGTCTGTAGATTCAAAAGAAAAAAATAAAAAAAGGTCGAACGGTTCAGGCGTGGCGGACCGGCGAAGGTGCACGGGCTCGAGGTTAAATTGGCGCAAAAATTTAAAAGTGGCGAAGGTTAAAAAAATTCATGTTGCGTTAACGCAACACCAGGAACTAGTTAATAGTTATTTATATATCAAGGGAGTATGAGGGTGTTAATTACCGAGGGCAACGGATTTAAATCTCGAGGAACGTTAGTCCCAAGCTATTGTAAGTTTCCCGAGGTTATTAACATACATAACTCACGTGATAGATAAATAATTTTATTTCATATTTTATTATAAATGAAATATGAAAACGAAATTTTGTTGGTTATTAAAATTAAACGAACGTAAAATTAAGTAGGCATTGTTACCATGGATATATCAACTGACAAGCTTGCAAATATTTGTCAAATTATATTAGAGGGAGTTATAGATCTATAATTTCATCTATAACTCCCTAGGGAGTTATGAACATGTTTACAGCTACGGTAACTAAGGGTTTATTTGAAAATGTAAACTCACGATTATCACACATAATAAAATACTTATGTTTTTTGGTTTTTTTAATGGTGTATTTTAAATTATACAATCTAAACGTTTCGATCACATTTACAGTTATCTTCGTCAGTAGTAATGTTTGTTAAAATTGTTAAAGATGTAAACAATTTTAACAGATATTACTACTGACGAAGATAACTGTAAGTGTTGTCGAAACGTTTAGATTGTATAATTTAAAATACTCCATTAAAAAACCCAAAAAAGATAAGTATTTTATTAAGGGTTTATTTGTTTATAATGTATTGGTATGAAATAAAATTATTTAATTTCTTTAAATTTTTTAAGGTAGCATCTTGATGTCTTAACCTATGTCAGACTTGTAGTTTTAAACGTCTGTTTGACAAGATTATTATTTTATTTTTACAATGTTGCCAATTTTCGTAATGAACTTATAAAGGAGGTTGCATAATTATCCTAACCGAGCTGGTAGCGTAGTGGTGACACGACCTGCCTAGCATTCGGTAGGTTCGATTCCCGTTACCGTCTACCTTGTATGAGGTTTTTTCAGGGGGTTTTCCTCATACACATGTAGCGGCATGGTCACTGCGTATATGCACACCATGTGCGGCTGCTTAGGCGAATGCTGGGGTAGTATTTCCCCCCTCAGAACCCTAACTCCGTTCCTTCCGATCCTATCCTGACCACACCCATCCTTAATCCCACCATACTTATATACGTAATGTATGTATGTATGCTGGGAATCCATGATTGTGGCTGAAGGAGCTCGGAAAGCTCGAGCAGCCCGCCCTCCCCCTTGGTGAGGGAATGAAATACGTGACCTTTCTTTTCCTTTCCTATCCTAAAAATGTTATTAAAATTATTTCATTTCTTGTAATTTCCATTTTGTAGGTTGGAAGGTCGTGTTGTGTTCCACACCAGATATTTAATAAAGTAGCAATAACATCGAATGATATTAAACCTAGTAGGTCGTGGAGTGAATTATGCGAACTGTATTAATAAAGTTGGCAGATATGATTATTGCGTTATATGTACGTAACGTCTGTTAGAATTCATATCACAAATAATTTGCACATTAACGTTCAAGATTTAGGTGAAGTGCATGCAAAATTAGCTAATGTTAACTCCAAAAGTGCAATATACGTAAATAATTCACTTGCTGCAACGAGAATTTTATATGCAAACCCGCGCAATTATACCAATGAATTGAAAACTAAGTACATATGGACTCGTGTTGGAAAAATATTGATGCTGAAAGGAGACAATAGTAGTAGTAGTTATATGATTCACTCTATTAATGAGTTTAAAGATGTACATTTATACCCTACTGTTACGTTTGGTTGAATAAAAAAATGTAAAATGAGTAAAATTTCTTAAAATTTTTCTGACAATTGTTTTTGGAAAAAATTTGCTGTAAACTGTTGAATTCTCCACCAGTGTTGCTTTAAACAACCACCCTATAGATTATAAATGCTTATGTATTCAGCATTAACATTGTTTTTGTTAGTGTTCTAAATGTTGAGTGATACTCAACATTTGTATTGATAGTGCAAATATTGCAATTTAGAGTTAAGGAAAGTGCGAAGTCATGATCGCCGGTCGCGCAGAGGTATGTGAGAACGTTGTTGCCAGGTAGGGAGGAAAGAACGTGGGAACGTTAGTGTATGTTCAATGATTAATAAGAGAGGTAACCAAGTTTGGTGGAATAAAAGGGAATGGATTGAAGTGATAAAAAAAGTAATAATAAAGTGGTAGTACCTGAATAATAAAATAAGGGTAATATTAGATGAAACCGTATTAATTTAGAATGTGAACAACGTGGCTATACAACAAAAAATTAGCAATTAATTTAATACATCGCAGTGTAAATTCAATATCAAATATAAATGTGAGGAAAGTGCATTTATAACAAAGTCAATGGAATGTTTCACAAAGTACATGTTCAAAGGAACATGATACGACTTTTTATAATGTGAACAATGCGATCACGCGACAAAAATGGGAAGTGAAATTTAAGCAGTATAGTTTTTAGAAAAAATTGGAGTGATTAACGTTTAATTTAACGACTGAGCAATAATAGCGACTGAAGAATAGGTTTAAAACTAAAAAAAAAATAGAAAAGGAAAAAAGAAGTATGGGATGGTCGGTAGCAGCATCGTCCAGGTATCCGCTGGCGATTGTGAGCTCTAATGGGTGCTGTAGTTGGTTTTAAATAGCACAACAATATATATATATATATATATATATATATATATATATATATATATATATATATATATAGTGTCTTATCGGTGGGCACATTTGTGAAGGTTCCGATGGTTTCCACGAAGTGCTGCGTATTTTTGACCATAGGTGCCACTTTTGTAACGGTAACTGTATTTACACTCGTTATTCCACTTGGGACTATTTACTAATGTTCTCGTAACTACTTAATTTACTGTACATGATACTCATTTATGTACATCCCTTCACACAATTACTTTTATTAATGCAATTCAATTATTTATGTGAGTAAAATTGTTGATTAACTTTCACTACAAATTGTAATAAATGCTTCGGAAACATTAGTTCACGATTTTGTATTTTTTAATGCGACGTTTTATTTACTTCAGTTTTAATTTATCAAATCTACTATAAATGGTTTTGGTAATTTTCTTTCATACGTATTATTTACAGCTTAATTTATTTTATTTAATATTCGCACATTTGTTTTTAGTTAAGAAAATTCTCTTATATTTCCATTTATTTGACTCTTTTAGATTGTTATTTATTGCGCGTAATTATTTGTTGACTATTTATTATTATTTTGAATTTTTTAGTTTAAATTTTCTCACTTATAAAATTTAAGAACAAAAAAATTCTATTATTTATTTAACACAATTATTATTTGTGCGCTACGATATTTTCTGCGGATTCAAGCCGTTATTTTTCAGATTAAAACTTAAACTAACTTGTAGTACTGAGGCACCTTGGCCGCCATCTTGGATTTTGACGTCACAAGGATGCCCCACGTGGGAGACCGTATTTTCCACCCTTAATGGTTTCTTTTCGGAGGTCTTTTTCAACCCTTGATGGGATTTTCATCCCTAATTACTGCCTTTTAGTTTTTACTCGCTCCCATGGGGGACCGTGTTTTTCACCCCTATTTTTCTCGGCTTCTTTTTGGAGGCCTTTTTCAACCCTTGATGGAATTTTCATCCCTAATTACGGTCTTTTTGTTTTCACTTGCCCACGTGTAGGGCGCGTTTTTTCACCCCTATTTTTGACGGCTTCTTTTCGGACCCTTGATGGAATTTTCAACCCTAATTATTTTTGGTTGTATTAAGAGCCTTTTTTGACAGCCGGGCCTTTTTTGTACTAGCTCACGTGAGGGGCACATTTAGGCTTTGGGATTGGAGCAGGATGTTGGCTTCTTTTCGGGGGCCTTTTTCAACCCTTGGTCGGAGTTTAACCCTTAATTAAGATCATTTTGGTTGTATTAAGATCCTTTTCGCCAGTTCAGTCTGGAGGTTAGGCAATTGTGCGTATACTTTTAATTCCTATCTACAGATTGTAACCTTACGAAATTTTATTTATACATTGGGGTTGTATTCTAATAAAGGGCCCTAATGCTAACTTGTGGGACAGGTGTAGACCTTCCCCCCATTGCTGTGTCTCCTTGGTGTATGTGATCTCTAACCTAACCTTAGAAGATACGGAAAATGTAAATTTCTGGCAACAAGACATGGATAAAATTAACGAAGCTTCTATGTAAAAAATTAAACGTATTATAAAGTCTAGAGACTGTAGGAAATTGGAGCGGTTATCCGAGGGGACAGAATTAGTTATAATAGGTATTAAACCGATAACCACAAGAAATAAATTACATTACATATTACATTTCGACGATCTGGATACGTTATGTATATCTAATTATTGGTTAGAAAGAGAATTGGAAGAATAACGTATAGATTTAAATTATAAAATTAAAATTAAATTGGATGTACTAAAGCATACGCCTATTAGGCATAAAGAGAGAATTGTAATTTGTGTATAAAAATGTTACCTATTTTTGTGTAAAAAAATAAGTGTTGTAAAACTTGTTTATTTGATTTTATTTAAATTATATTGGAGGAATGGGTATAAGTACTCAACAATGTTCGGATAGGATCGGTTATCTTCGGGAGTCGAGGAGTGGGGTCGCACTAACTATAGCACGGTTAATGCGATTCGTACCTATATGAAAACATCGCATCATAAAATTTTACCTGTGTATATAGTTTCCAGCGAGTAAGCATTATTATTATAATGTATTCTCCTGTTTATGAGCTAACATCAGCGGACATTAGAGATTTTAGAGATTTGTTAGTAAACTACTACAATATAACTGTGCAAGGTGATGATGAAAACGATGAAGTGGATGAGATGAATGTATCTCACACTCATGATGATGATGATGATTCACAGAAGAAGACCGATGAGTTAGAGGGAAAGGGCGAATCTCAAGACCATGATGATAGTGACGAATTACAGTCGAAAAAAGAAGAAGACTGATAACAATGTAATTAAATTAAATAAATAAATAATGTATTGTTTTATAGTTATTTATTATATAAGGGTCTTATTAGGCATATAAAACACGCAAGAAAATAAATGCGAGAGCGTTTATTTTCTTAAGTGCTTTATATGCTAATAAGACCCGAATGTAATACAAAACTTTATCCACAACCGGCAATAAATTAGAATGAAATGTACTTAATTATTCTAGTTAATTTAATTTTAATTCAATTTTATTATTATTTGAATTTATGGGTGGTCATGGATTTATTGCTATAGTGACTGATTCGTTTGGCATATAAAACACGCAAGAAAATAAAACCCTAGTGTTTTATGAATATAAAACACTAGGGTTTTATAGTGTTTATAATGCGTTTGTAAGCAGTTGAATTATAACATGATAATGTTTCGGTTGTGGATAAAGTATATTTTTTAAACGCTAAGTTTTCTTTCAATTTTTTATTAATAATCTTGTTTTCGGAATGGACGTTCAGGTTTGTTTATAATTTGTATATTTAAGAAGCCAGTTTCTATCAATCTTATTGGATTTAATACAAAAAACAAAAGTGTTGGAAATTAAACATGACATTCGTCTCTCCCATCCCCCCGCGTTTCTCTTGTCCCTTTCGTCTCACACGTCTGTCGTGCCTACTTGGCAGGAAGTTTGAGCTTGTTTGTGGCGCGATCTAGTGGTGTATGAGCTAACGAACGTTTTTCTGTAATAGAGATTGATCATGGCTCCACGTAGCTGTATATTTCAAAACTACATACAGTTCCTAGGAACTTGCGCCCGGGCCTTCGCCCCTTGTCGCGGACCCTTGGCATAAAATTCTCGCTTATTAAACGCGTGTTTAAATTGTATGTTAACAAATAACATTTTACCAACCAGCTCTTAATTACACATTTATTTTTAAAGTAATGAGTTGAATTATATTTGTTATTGCACTGTATACTGTACATAGGTGGTTGAGCATTTACAATAACGACTAGGACGTTCGGTCTTGTTTTATAAAAATCTAAGGTTTTTTAAAAAGACTACCATTTTTTGATAGAAGTCATTTCCAGATATATCTTGAATTTATTTATTTCGCTATTTAAATGGATATAATTAAAACATTCTTACGTATCTGGCTTGATTGATCGTTTTGAAGGTTGTTTCCTCAAAACGAAATTATGTTTTACCAAAATTGAAAATGCAATGGTAAATTTTAGGCATCCTTTTTTATATCAAAATGATCACTAATAGAAATGTGATAATTTTAATAATAATCATGGTAATAAAAATTTAAAAACTAATAAACATAATATGGGGAAATACGCGTTCATTTTTAACTGCATGTTGCACACGTAATTATTACATTCCAAACTTTTAATGAGGTTTTTATAACTGTTAATGAATGCGTTTCAATAAACAATTTGTGTGTCCGTATGTACAATATGAATATTTTTCAAATCGCTTTGAAAAAAATTCCTTTTACTGGCAGAGAACCAATTATATATCAACTATGCATAAGTAAAAACGTAGAAAGTGATTTAGTTAGATTAGACGAGTAACACAAAGCAGTGACTTACTCGTAAATCAATTCTCCAAAACAGTCTTTCTGTACAGAGCTGGAAAGTGTGCTTTTAACCTTTTATTTATTTTATTAAATTGTACAGATTTTTAATTACAGCTATAAAACGCATCTAATCTATACGTAACAACAAGTATCTTTAAAAATTTTAAGGTGTACAATATACAACAATTTAACGAACGGATGGATATTAAACATATTTCAATACATTAGGAGCAATAGGTAAAACTATCAGTTTTAATATTCTTTTAGAAAACAATATTGTAATAACTGTGTTATATAATTACTTAAGTTAATAAAAAATGTTTGTTTCATTAGAGAATAATCTGAATGCCAGTATTTTTTTTCATAACTCACTGAGGATTTTTTAATTATGATATTTACAATAAAAAATAAGTGTTCTATAATTAAATTTTACTGTCATTCAAATTCCCCACGCAAGATCAAACCCTAACACAAGCTCATACACCTGTTTTACAAGACAGCAATAGGGCCTCCTTATTGGAATACAAATTAAAATTTTACATCCAGGGGTCACGGGACGAAGTCCCAACAGTAAGTTACGAAGCCCTATATCTGTCTTACAAGATAGCATTAGGCCTCCTTATTAGAATACAACTTCAAATTATCAGTCACAACCTACAAAGACAAATACAATTTCCAACCAGGGGCCACGACAGGGGGCGAAGGCCTACACTTGTCTTATAAGATTAGGTTAGGGCTCACATACACCAAGGAGACACGACAATGGGGGGAAGTCCTACACTTGTCTTACAAGTTAGCATTAGGGCCCCTTATTAGAATACAACCCCAATGTATAAATAAAATTTCGTAAGGTTACAATCTGTAGATAGGAATTAAAAGTATACGCACAATTGCCTAACCTCCAGGCTGAACTGCCGAAAAGGCTCTTAATACAACCAAAAGGATCTTAATTAAGGGTTAAACTCCGACCAAGAATTGCAAAAGGCCCCCGAAAAGAAGCCAGCATCCTGCCCCAATCCCAACTACAAACCAATCCCAAGGCCTAAATGTGCCCCTCACGTGAGCAAGTACCAAAAAGGCATGGCTGTCAAAAAGGTTCTTAATACAACCAAAAATAATTAGGGCTGAAAATTCTATCAAGGGTTGAAATAGGCCTCCGAAAAGAAGCCGTCAGAAATAGGGGTGAAAAACTCGTCCTACACGTGGGCAAGTAAAAACAAAAAGGCAGTAATTAGGGATGAAAATCCCATCAAGGCCTGAAAAAGACCTCCGAAAAGAAACCATAACAATAAGGATGGAAAATACGGTCTCCCACGTGGGGCATCCTTGTGACGTCGAAATCCAAGATGGCGGCCAAGGTGCCTCAGTACTACTCTAACTCATCCCTCTATCAATTTATCTTTTACAGTCCGTTTCCTAATGCTTTAATTTTAACCTTATTAGCCAATAACGATTCGTAATAGGATTTTAAAATACGGTCGTAATCTTTGTTTATTTGATTATTTCACAATATGGTGCAACGTTTTATAAAATTTCGCAATAATGCCCATAACTTTGATAATTCGTTATAAAATTTTGGTTTGAAAAATGTATATATCTGCAATTAAAAATTTATAAATAACTTCAAAAATAAATGTTTTAATTATTATTAAGAATAATGCGTTGACATATGGAGTTGACCGTGTAAAACAAATGAGCGTCTCCTTTACAATTAATCAATATTGCGATAAAGTCGGTATGTTGGAGGTGTGTTACAAAGATTGTAATTGAAAAAATTAAGATTAACATCAAAAGTTGTATTTTATTTTAATTCTAAAGATTGAATTTAAATTTAGCACATTTATAACGTTATTAGTTTAAACGAAAGAAAAGAATTTATGAACTAAAACTATTAACAAATAAATTTAGATTTAAAAACTATTACTAATTACAACGCTATTTATGATTCTGAGGAAAGCTTTTAACGTTAATTTAGGAAAGATTTTAATGTTGGATTGTTTTACTAGCAATTTTTTTAAGATATAGAATTTCACTGACAAGAATGAATATAAAATAGAATTGGTGTAAATAGGATTGATGACCGATTACAGGAAGCAGGCCTTTATTTTACCGACTCATCTGATATGTGTGACGTAAGGTAAGAAAGTTATCTATTTGTTTTGAACTTTGCAGTGGAATACTCGCATTTAGGTGATTCGATCCTGTTATTTTTCGATTATAAACAAGCTGGCGCCCTTTGGTTCATGACTTTCCCCTATTGTGAGTTATATCACACTCACGCCTAATAATTGAGCTTCCCACCCCCTTCCCTTATGTGTTACATCAGATTCTACTGCCAGTTTCTTGTCGACACTAACTATAACAAAGATACGATCTGGCCAGGGAGCTAGCGGCAAAATTATTCTTCGTTGGTTGAGGGTGTTCGTTTCAGAGCAAAGCACACTATTGGCGTAATGTCATAGACGTCAGCAAAGAACTCAGTGAAAAATTTTGCATACAAGCCCGTAGGTAGCGGACCTCAAAAATTGTATTATTGTAATGAACGTTTGTCAAATCCCTATTGTTATCGCGATAGAAAAGGTAATTAGTGAATTCTTAATATCTTGATAATACGTGGTAATTTGCTAATGGTTTCGAAATATGTTATTTATATGTTTTTGTATAAGAAATGTGAGAATGTATGTAACTGATATTGGGTAAGAGTTGAAAAACCCATGTTGGGGCCTGATTATCAGGTGTACGCTTAAAAAGCTGCTTACTGAAGAGGCGTAACGAATCATTGGAATTTCTTATGTGCGCTCTTGACGTAAAAATGTCATTGATCTAATGATTAATAATTACGGACGAACATTGCGCAAATCCAAAGGGATCTTTATTTGGTACGTTGAAACCCGAGACGTAAATGTAGGGCTGGTTACGCACGAATGCATATTTTTAAAATTAAGATGTTCAATAATTAATTTGAAACTGTTCCAACATAATAATTTTTTGTTTTTTTATGACTTTTGAAAGACGGGGGTTGCTTGCGGAAGTAAAGATGGTTGGTTGGAAATCGGAGGGAGATTAGTTACCATTAGAGTGTCAATCGAGCCAGATCGATTTTTGGTTAATTAAATACCTTCATTGGAAACAGTTTGTCTGTAAATAATTCTGGCGTGTACATTTTCTTTTAATCAGCCAACACTAATTTGTCTTTTTTTCGAGTGTTAGTTATAATGTGTTTTTCAAATATTAATCTATAAATAACAGTCACCCTTCTTGAAGTTAAACCGCGTATGTTAACTATTTGTGTCTGTGATCAATCAAGAGAATATATTCAAGTGTAAGTAGGTATTTTTATATAAATGAAAGCTTGCAGCCAATCACTTTACCAGCCTATGTAACGTATTAAAAATCAAACATTGCCTTGCGAACGTATCTCATTCGCACGCGGACTCAGTAAGCGGAAATCTGCTAAAATAAAAGACAGTACAGGGCTCCCCCCTCTAGTATTTATGTGAATTAGCATTGTTGCTTGTTGTTTATATTTATATTTGTGTAGAGGTGGGCTGGTGAACAGGTACATGATACCGCTTTGGTTTTAATTGTAAAAGGCAATTGCCACGTGGTTACACACTCCCGGGCCAAATAACCATTAAATACCTCCAATTTTATTTTTATTGTTTTTATTTGTTGCATAGATGAATTTGTAACCTGAGAAAGGGGCGCTGTATTTTTCTAACGCACTCAAATTTATATATCGGTCACGATATTGTGATCTATTTATAACTTACCTTTGTAAGGCTTTGTTTTAATGAGGTTTTTTTGTGTCAACTGTTAATTTTTTGCCCCACATGATGCAACACTTACCCCATCCAGCCTATCTAATTCAGACAGCATAACGTACCTACCACTAGACGGCCACTTGGTTTGATAGGATTTGAGGTTTGCGAGTAATTAAATATCAGACATATATAATGTTTTAATTATTGCCAGGAAAGTCAAAGTAAGGCAGGCAATTAATTTGAGTAACAGTAACGTTATTCTCGCTCAAGTCAAGATAAATCACTTAGCAATTGTTTTGTTCTTGAATTTGCATTCTTGCAAATAAGTTCAAATTACACTTTTCAAGATAGGGTACCTAGGAGACGCTACAAGCCAGAGGCAATACAATGGCACTCTACGTAGTGCAAGTCAAGACAATTGCGAACAAAATCATTTTGGTTAATTAGCGCCGTAAGCTTCGGAATAGAAAAAATACTATACATAGATCATTTAATTACGTTATATAAAAATTATATTAGTACTATTTAATTGTATACATTTGACTTACATAACGCACATTCAGAACATAATTGATACCTAGACATGTAAAAATAGAACTATTTATTATAAGCACCCTTTGTCATCGACAAATTAATTATTAGTTGACATATTTTATATACTAGCAGATGTCATAGATATTATTCAGGTAATGAAACTAATTGTTTCGCTATAGTATGTGTTACAATCCATGGTATGTATTTATCAACTCGTGTGTAAATACCCGGCTGATCTTTATTTCCACATCCTATTCCCCATGAAACAATACCTATTGTTGTCCAACGTCCATTATCTAATTTGAACAATAAAGGTCCACCTGAATCTCCCTAAAACAAATATACTATATAAGCATAAATGAACACTGAAAGATTGATAGCATTTTCTAATTTTTTTATAATAGAAATGATCCGCTTTCAAGTTTAGGTAAGTGATGTAGCTACCCTATTATTTACCTTTAATATATATATATATATATATATATATATATATATATATATATATATATATATATATAATATATCATATATACATATATATATATATATATATATATATATATATATATATATATAATGCGTGCCAATTCTTCGCTGACGTTACTTCTTTTGGTTTTTTGTTATTATATTTTACATTATTTAGTGTATATTTATTGTATATTATTGATATCTTTTCGTTAGTATATAACGAATATTTTACGTTCTTCGTTCATTTAGTTGTAAAATATAAGAAAAAAAGGGTTTTGGTTATTAATGATTTATAAGTTGTGGTAGGCAACTTAATTTGCATTTTGGTGTAACTTAAGTTGCATATTTTCTTAAAGGTTTATACTTCCATATTGTGAATTATTTTTTCGCACATTTTTCTTGCGCATAGCTATATCACCTGACATCGTGAGCGTCCTTTTTAGCATTTCTTGATGTATTTTCTTTCAAGCAGAAGTCATTTCTGGTTTCCACCTGAATTCTGTGAAAAGTGCCCTTGATTTAATGGTCAGATACTTTTAACTCGTATTATATTCAAATCTGAAACATTTGCTCTTTGCAGGCACTTTTAATTGCACATTTAATTCTATTTTAATTACACGTTTAATTCTACTTTTACATACGCTTGTACTTATACTTTGCTAGATCTAAATTTAGATCACACCTTTTATATGAACCCTCAAGTCAACTTTGGTATACTTTACAACGTAAAGCATTGAAAATACATCATATTGCGCAACATTGTTGCGAAGATTACATCGTCTTTGGTTTACATTTCGGCATTCCTTTTGATACCAGAGGTTCCCAAAGAGTTGTACATAAATTTTTATAACAGGTATTTATACTCTGATTTCTTAGTATAAGGCTATTTTTAAGATACATTTTATATAATTCCAATTTTAAATGCTTAATAAACATAGTTTGTATATTTTTTATTTTGACATTTTGGTGAATTTTTTATTGTATCCTCGGTTTAGTTATTCCGAGTGTAATAAAAAAAAAATAACTTGGCTTCCGAGATAATTTTTATTATTGTTACCTAGAAGTTACTATATTGACGTTAGGTGAAAATAACCAAGCATTATCTTTTATTGAGTGGTTGGTGTCTAGTGATTTTAACAATTTGTATTGAGAATGCTTTAAAACATTTGCACCATTTTTTAAATTTTACACATATATTCTATATACCATAAACATATTATTATACCTATTTTTTATACCAAATTATACCTGGCACTACTATTCTATAATATTATTATAAGTATTATACGTCATTTTTGAGCTCGTGTGTTGTTATAATATCACTTTGCCGGAGTTTGACCGCATCTACTTATCGTTTGGTACACAACTCAATGCATATCTGCTGAGTGATTATTATGAAAGTCGAATTAAGCAAATGTACGAAAATAAAAATTAATATGGGAAATTGAGAATATTGTGAAAATGTAGGTATTAGTAACAATTTTGTAATTAAAGATGTTGAACACGGTAAAGCATATATTTTATATGCTAAAACTTATATTAACATGCACACAAAATATATATCCGATATCAAGTAAAAGGAACTGTAAGCGATTTTCTTCTTCTTCATGTTCATTATAGAATTGCAGCTTGCTCTTTTTCGTATGCAGCAATATTATATTCCAGATTCTTCCACACTACCTTGACAATTAAAACTATTTATTTATGCAGACCTTTGACAGTAAAGGCGATTCCGTAAAACACCTACTTTATAATTGCACTCGTTGCTACTAGGGCAATGGATATTTGTATCAGTTAAACAATTTGCTAACGTATTAATAAATACAGTTCTCTTCCATCAACTTCCACGAACTTGGTAAACATAACAATTTTCTATAATACAAGGTGTCTCGGAAAAATCTTCACAACGCTCTTCCACGTAAAGTACACCTCAAAATAAGTCGATTTAATTATGTCACGTGATCGTGTTTTTATTAATCATTTGCCGTTAATCTCGAAATTATAACTTATTTGTTAATACCGTACATCTGAAATGTAGTATAAATTCATGCCATTAAAGTTCATAACACATACATGTTTGGAAAGCTTTTAGATTGTAATGCTTTTTGTTGTCTTTTACGTATTTGCAAATAATTCTAAATTTTTTTACACATGCTAATGGCATTTAGATTCCTTTTTTTAAACGAAATGTAAGTTTTGTTTATCAAAGTATTGTAAGTTTTAGAAATTACGTTTTATAAAATTAAATTGAGTATAAATTATTACTTTGTATTTAAATTCAATGTAGAAAAGCATATTTCGTATTCTGAAAAATTTGCCGTAGAATTTCGATAAGAATTTTTGGGTTTAAACAAAGAGTTTATCTTTAGGTACGAGGCATTAGTGTCCAGTGTAGCTAATAAATATTTAATTTACAAGATACCGATTACATGGATAAGGCTCGCTCGTTGAGGAATGTTTTTTTGGTGATGGAATTTTTCTGACGGATTTCGAATATAGATCGTGTTGGCGCATATTTAAAAATTTAAATAATCTCTGTTATGACTAGTTAATTAGCGTAGAAGGGAGATGTTATTGAAGATGGCTGCGACTGAAGAAGGTTGGAAGCAGTCTTGTCAGGGATGATGTAGTGACAAGGTTCATGTTTGCGCTTCCGCACACACGAAGATTTGTTGGTTTGCTGGTAGTAAACTATTTACGCCCATTTAGGGAGGCCTAGTGAAGTATATCCGTTACCCTTAATTTGGTGGACAATTTAGTGGCTTGGTTCCTCCCGAAACAGTTTACTGTTATTGTTTCTTGTCCTGGGAATGGTTTCGGTCTTGAATAAGTGCCGGACCTTGGTTGCTTCTGGAGTTCCATCTCATCTTGTGTGCGGATCAAAGTAATATAGATCAGGTTTTAGTTTTTTGACTGCTTCGTGTGTACAGCTGACCCGATAACAAATAATTCGCAGTAAATAAAAAAGCTTGTTGTGCTTTTAAAAGTAATAAGTGTTAGTCAGAACTTGTATATAAGACTAAAGTAATCAGATTTTACGGTAAGTATAAGTGTTAGTGTAACTTAACATCAATCAAAATGCAACTTGAATGAGAAGTATTCACCAGTTAAGTTAAGTTCGGGCGCAGTTTCTACTTCGATCCTATTGCCGAGGCCGCCATGAGATTATTCTCTAAGTTCCCCAGATATCTGGATAACAAGCTAAGGTAAACATTTTGCGCATATACGCAGGCTTTTGGAGATTAACTTCTGATTATATATTTTTTATCGTTTTAATGCAGGCATATTCATCCGTGTCATGATCCAAATGTATTTTAGTGTTTTATTTATTTGTTATACTGACGAAATCATATCGAAACTGTATGTGACGAATGCGTTATAAAGAGCACGCAGTTGATTTGATATATTGGCATATGAATCAGATTTAGAATAAATTTTAGTAAAGGCCAATTCTGAAACTAGCTGGTATCACCGCCTATTAGGATAAATTAAATGATTTTACTTGAATGATTTGAATAATGTTGACATCTCGATGGTGTTTTTATTATTTTTTAAGTGTTTGTTTTCTTATGAGATTACGTCATTGAATTAACGTCAATACTTTTTGTGTTTATTTGAAGTCCAATAATTACGTTTGGAAGGTATCAGTGATTATCGAATTGTAATGTAACTTTTAAATGTTGATGAGTTAATGCATCACATGATTTTCTGGAATTTGGGCATATTTGGTGTCGAACTGATCTAATTACGACTGGTTGCAAATCGATTTAAAGTGATTTCCGTTCTTGAAAGAATATTTTTATGGAATATCAGATTTATTAAGTAAAGTAGAGTAACGACAGAATTATCGTTTTTTGATCAGATTAGTGATTGGTTTTTACGGCAGGCAATTATTTTAGATATGCGTGCGAGAATATTTGAAGCCTTTCAGGTATACCGAAGGCCTGCTGGTCCCAGAACCACCTGTGATTGATTTGCGGATTAGGTAAGCTAATTTATTTTATTTGTTACGGCGAAGCTGTACATTCCCCGAATTTAGGGTTTACACCTCGATTTTGTCGTTTATTAAATTTTAAGATTTTATAAATTTTCGATCGCGTTAAGTTTTGTTGTAACATATTTTTTCGTTTGAATAATTAATTACCATTTACCATTTGTCTATTTTCAATAACGAGTTTTTTGCTTAATTAATTTGTTTGATGGATGGATTTGAACACATGCACGCACACACACAAACGTTCGCTCCCCCTATACTATGTACAATATTAGGTTAGATTAGTATACGCAAAATCTTAGGTTAGATCAACATACGTACAATGTTAGGTTAGATTAATGGACGCACGGTTTTAGTCTAGGACAATGCTCGCCAATTTCGTACAGGTTGTAGCACCATAATAAACAAGGAGGTCCGACAAGGGGACAGGTCTGACAAGAGGCGATAACTCGAGAACAAGTTCCAGTGTCGGCTCTGCGGTATCTCAGTAACCTTTCATCGCAGAGCGTTCGGAAAAAAATTATTATAAAAGTGACCATGCTGGAAATTATTTTGAAGTTTGTATCTCTACCGCTAGATGGCGCAGCATAAATAATCTTATTAAAATGCCTTTTTATAGACAATTTGCGATTAGTGTATAAGACAAATATTATTAATATAAAATTTGTAATATTTTAAAACTTTTTTGTAAGCCCTTTAAGGTCTAGGCCGCAAAATAAGGGTGGGACGAGAGGGGAAAGTCAGCGGATTAATGATGCTATAATTTTAGTTTTATTCAATCGAAATTTATAAAATGATTCTCATTTGGCGGAAAAGGTTTTTTAAGCCAAATAATTTAAAAATTTATAACATCTTACTTTTAACGCCATCGCTAGAGGGCGTTTTTTAAAAACAAATAGTTTTTTTGATTTTTCTCTTAATTTGCATTTTGGCGTAACTTAGGTTGCATATTTTCTTAAGGGTTTATACTCCCACTTCTTTAAATTATTTTTTTCTGCTCAATATTTTCGCGCAACGCGTCATCGTTGACTTAATTCTTTGCGCAAATTTTTTCGGGCACAGCTATATCACCAGATATTCGGAGCGTCAATTTTTTTTTCACTTCTTGTATTACGCTGTTAGATGCAGGAAGCTTTTTTTGGGTTTCCCCTAAATTTTGTGAAAAGTGCCATTGCTTTAATGGCACTTTGACTTTTACTTTTATTACTTTAATTACATTTTAATTACACGTTTAATTCTATTTTTACGTACGCTTTCATTTTATGATTGCAATTTTGCATTCAATGATGATCTAAATTTTGGTCATAATTTTTTATTGGAAATTTTAAGAAAATGCAATAAACGGATTATTCAATTTCATGAAGATAAATTTATAAGGAAAATTCCATTTTGGGTGTGGTTTACAACGTAAAGTATTGTTATCTCGAGATATTGCGCAACATTGATACAAGGATTACATCACCTTGGTTTGCATTTCCGCATTAATTTTTTATAATATCAGGGGTTCTCAAAAAGATTTATTATATTTTGTACAGGTATTTATATTTATAACCATTATTTAGTAATTTAAGGCTATAACTAGTTTTTAAGATATATTTTATTTAACCCTATCATTAACTGTTAATAAGCATAGCTTGTATATTTTTTATTTTTTTACGTTTTGATAAATTTTTTATAACCTCGGTTTAGTTATTCCGAGCATAATTAAAAAGTAACTTGGCGTCCGAGATCTTTTCTATTAGTGTTACATGGCAGTTATTATATTGATGTTCAGTGGAAGTAATCGAGCAGAAATTGTAGTAATTAAGCAAATCAAAAGATTGAATCGGCCTACTTTAAACTACCGACTGAGCCAACGGCATTATTTTTGGTGAATGGGTTGTATCTCCAGTTAGTTTAACGGAGAACATTTTTACAACCAATTTATCTATTATTAAATTTTACACTATTTACAACATAACATTATAAGTATGCGATTCTGCCGAACACGTAGTGATAATCTAAGCATTCCAATATTGCGCATGGTCAGGAGCAAAAAAGTAAATATATAAATCTACGGTAACCTAGGTTACCGTAGATTTATTTTCATTTTTTTACTTGATTATGATCAAGAGTAAGAAAATGGAAATTAAATCTGCGATAACTTAGGTTACCGTAGATTTGTTTTCATATTTTTTGACTTGATCATGATCAAGAGTTAAAAAAGGGAAATCAAATCTACGGTAACCTAGGTTACCGTAAATTATTTAATTTTTACATGATCATGATCAAGAGTCAAAAATGAAAATGAAATCTACGGTAACCTAGGTTGCCGTAGATTTATATTATTAATATTACTGCGTAATTTATCAGATAATCTTCTCCTCTCCTCCCACCTTTATCTTGCGGCCTAGACCTTAAACTGCATTACAAAAGTTTCAAAGCGTTACAAACTTTGTATTAATAATATTTTCTTATACACTAATAGCAAATTATTTATAAAAGGTATTTTTTAATAAGATCATGAATGCTGCGCCACCTAACGACAGAAGCACGAGCTTCAAAATAATTTCCAGCTGTTTCTCTTGGCCATTTTTGTCATAATTTTTTTACGAACGCTCTGGAATGAAAGGGTGCCTAGATACCGACCTTAGCGGCGCACCCTGTATAGACAACAAAGGAAAACGTGTAAAAAGGGATTATATTATTTAAGCGAAAACACAAAACATAAATTTTAAAAATACGTACTAAACAGGAATCTTTTCCTCCTTCATACGCTGCTGCACACAAATTAGTTTCGGTTATCCTTTGGGTAAATGAATCTACACACTTTTCATGTTCCCATACTGGTACCGCAACTTCCCTTAAAACGGCACTAGTAGGACCTGCATAACTTTGTTGTCCCCATCCAGCAATTATAACTGTTTTATTTACATAACTTCCATTGATTGGCGGTAAACATATTGGCCATACATATGTATCAAACACAGTTGGTTGATCTAAGGTTATAATAGCAATATCATTTCCATAGGTCGCTGGATCATATTCTTTGTGTTCCACAATTTCTTTAACACCAAAATCTCGGGCACGTGTCTCACCTACTTTTAAAAAGTCGTATTCGCCCAAACGGACTCTAATGCTCTTTACGTTTGTTACACTGAAAAATAGAATTAAAATACAGTTATTTATTATCTTCTTATGTACCCATGGACGCAATGGGCAGCCGTTAAAATATGTTGGTCTGTGATAACAGCTCCTCCACAAAAAGAGTATTGAACGTCACCTGGCCTGTAAAGTGCTGCTAACCAAGGCCACTGTCTTGGCCTTTTTTCTGTGTAAGATGTTTCTTTGCCAGTGTATGTTATTCCACATCCTAAAAACGTAAATCTTTATAAACAACAATTCTAAAATTTAAAACATGAATATTTTTAGGATACGTTACTACGGGAGAGTGGAGAAACGGCACCCACTTAACTTAAATATCTGGTGTTGAACAACACACCACCTTCCAAACCATAAAGTGGAAATTAAGAGAAACGAAGTAAGGGATTTTTTAGGATAATTATGCATTCTTTTTTGTAATACGTTGTAAAACGTCGTAAAAAACGAAAATAACGATTTATATTAGATAGACGTTTAAACTTTCAAGGAGCCAGACGTTAATAAACATTTAGGTTAGATGCCGACATGAAAAAACAAATGCCAAAGCCACCCGCTGCTATAAAAAGATGGATAATATGGTTTAAGCATTTTCAACCTTATTTAATTATATTTTACGGCTTATAGGGCTTGGAAATAATAAATGGTTATGTTAAATTAAATTATTTTTAAAACACATGACTACACGTTTTCTTATAAAATTAATCGTTTTTCAGATACTGTAAACATTTGAACAAACACACAGGAACCTTTTTGTCTACAAATTACGCGTCGTACCAAAAAATTCTACAGAATATAATAACTTTATGATTTTAAGATCTACATGTCGGTATTTTTATATGTTTACTACATGCCAACACACACGCTCGCACGCACACACGACACACACACGCACATACGCACGCACGCACCCACACACCCACCCTCCCACGCACGCACGCACACCCATACACACACACCCACACCCACACACCCACACCCACACCACCCACACACACCACACACACACACACACACAGCGCGCATACACGCGCACGCACCGCATACACACGCACGGCTCCCCTCGGACACACACACACACACACACACCCACACACACATCACACATACACTCACGCACGGAGCACACATACACAAACACAGATATACCCACCCATGTACCTAAAACCCACGCGTATATCACGGATTCCCATGCACGCACCAAACACACCCATACACAGACACAGACACGCACACATACTGACACAGACACAGGCACAGACAGACAGACAGACAACACACACACACAAACACAAACACAAGCACAAGCACAAGCACAGACACAAACAGAAACCCAAACACAAAGACAAACACACACAAACACAAACACAAAGACAGGCACAGACACAGACACACACATACACAGACACAGACACAGACACAACACACACAAACACAAACACAAACACAAACACAAACACAAACACAAACACACAAACACAAACACAAACACAAAACAAACACAAACACAAACACAAACACAAACACAAACACAAACACAAACACAAACACAAACACAAACACAAACACAAACACAAACACAAAACAAACACAAACACAAACACAAACACAACACAACAAACACACAAACACAACACATATACAAACACAAACCAAAACACACAACACAAAACACAACACAACACAACACAAACACAAACACAAACACAAACACAAACACAAAACACAAACACAAACACAAACACAAACACAAACACAAACACAAACACAAACACAAACAGAAACACAACACAACACAAACAACAACAAACACAAACACAAAGACAAACACAAAAACAAACACAAACACAAAAACAAACACAAACACAAACACAAACACAAACACAAACACAAACACAAACACAAACACAAACACAAACACAAACACAAACACAATCACAAACGCAAACACAAACACAAACACAAACACGAACACAAACAGAAACACAAACACAAACACAAGCACACACAAACGGGCTCGCACGGCACGCCGCACACGCACGCGTGCGCACATCACACAGACACAGTGACAGACACAGACACAGGCACAGGCACAGACACAGACATAGACCACAGACACAGACACAGACACAGGCACAGACATAGACACAGACACAGACGCAGACACGGGCAGTGACACAGGCACAGACACAGACACGCACACACAGACACACACACAGACACAGACACACACTCACACTCTCTACCTCTCACACAGACGTGCGACACACACACAGGAACAAACACGCACGACACACACACACACGCATACACACACATTCAATGTCGATTGGATAACCCTCTATACTTACATATGTATATTTTAAGGTAAAACGAAGTTGCATTGGAACAATGAGAATTAGCTATCCTTTAGGATACATATATATATATATATATATATATATATATATGCTTCCATCTTAATTCTTTCCACATGTAATTATTACAAAAATAAATATAATGAACATTACTCTGAGCGACATTCCCCGACAGCTAACTTTATTTATATTGTCGACTGTCAGAGTCACAGATGTAGATTTTAGTTTTGGAAACCATTATAATTTTGATTGACCCAATTGCTACATTTTCTGAACCTAAACCACGGTTCCTCGTCTTTACTATTCACTACAAATTATTCAGTAGTTATTGTTATCAGCATCGTCTAGTTCGTCATCACCACATAGCTTATTTTCTTGAGAAGGTGGCAATTCTTTAATGAGTATCTGTCGCCAATACTTTCTTATTACCATTTACCAGTTTGTTATTTTTGTTGTTAGTTTTGTGCAGTTTCCTTTTTCTAGCGCTTTGTTTTAAATATTGTATGGTCCAGGAACCATTACATCTGTAATGGTATCCTCGTTCTGTTACATTACAAAATTCACTTCGGGAATGTGTACCTTCAGTTTGACATAGACCAATGGTTAACCTTGGAGAACATTCGCTTTTTGTTGCTCTTCCTTATTTTTTTAGAATTACTGGAAAAACACGTAAAGAATGAGATAGCTGAAAATCATTATCGTAAAATATGTTTGGATCAACAAGGCATACACGAGTCTCTTCAAATCTCTCATCTTATATACTTTAGCTATACGGGTATAAGCGGGGTTGAATAGGAATGCTAAATCATATGGTGTAATATGT
The DNA here is from genome assembly GCA_036346205.1 of Vesta saturnalis. NCBI lineage: Eukaryota > Metazoa > Arthropoda > Insecta > Coleoptera > Lampyridae > Vesta > Vesta saturnalis. The sequence goes on along the minus strand of JARFJB010001731.1, from coordinate 642,363 downwards.
TTGCACTGCCTAGATTTTATCACACTTTTCGTTTACCCAAATACGGTTATGTCCAAGGCTCCATACTGTGCAAGGTGTGGGGTGGTAATGAAAGACGTGAATCTCCATTTTGTCTACTAAATAGATACTGAAGTAAGTGTGGTTATTGTAATTATCCAATAAAGAGAATATTATAAAATATTTGAGCCATTGCATAAACAAGTTATGCAATCAGGTTTTCCACATTTATCGACAGAACCTAGACTATCCCTGTGCTCTAACCATGTCATACGCTGTCTAGCAAATGTAATGTAGGGCGGTGTAAATGTACCATTACGCAACATACAGTATGATTTTTAACACCACCCCAACTGGTTACAACCCCACTCTGCGTCTATTATATTTCTAATTGAACTATAAGGGACACAATATTGTTTACTGGCACTTCGAAACCCTATTCCGTTTTGAATAGCTAGTAAAACTGTATTCATTAACTCAACGGACCACAAATCTGTTTGAGTCGATCTATAAAGATTTGAAATCTTTACAATACATTCGTTATCTTATAATTAATCGTTTTCTGTATCATCTTTTACAGATTAATAAATAATAAATTTTATCACCTCTATCGCACGTAGAAAACCATCGAAAACCTTCTGTTCGACATAGTTCTCCGCTATCTACGGCCCGCCGCCGAAGAATCAAACAACGATGTTTACGTCACACCGGTATCCAACAACGCCTACTTCTTTATTGCATAAAACCGCTTATTACTCTAAGGATATCGGAGTCTCTTTTGAGGCCTTCGCCGTTTCGAACATTAACCCCTGTTCCGACAGACCTATCCTGATCGGCTCCTGATCAGTACACTTAGTGACCGATATCGCCCCACTTAAGTTTTAAACAACACCAACACTATAAAATACACAAACCAAAGCGTTGTCGTAGGGAAGTAAGCATGCGCCGTTTCTTAACATCTGGAAGTAGGCCTAGTTCACCGACACACACACTCCAAGTTCACTAGAATAAACGTGAGGTTTGCACTAGTGACTGATTACAGACACCTCCCACACATACACACGTCTGTAAGGTAGAATAAACGTGCAATCGTATACAAACAGTTGATCCAGCTTCATAAGCCACTATTTAATTCACGTTATCAAAGTAAACCTTACTTCTGTTTACTTTATGTAAGTTCCGTCCAACATAATTATTTCCAGGTTCACAAAATCCAAATATCCCGGAAGTAAGACTATTTTCATGTTTCGAAATTAGTCCGGAATTAAATTAAATATTAATACAAAGAATAGTTTCCCTGTTTCAAATAATTTCTTGAATAATTAAAGACCAGACTTGAGAGAACTTATTTAAATTCCCAGTTCATTCTATGAGTCGAGATTAGCTGATTTTACACTTAATCGTGATAAATATATTAAGGAAAGGCCCCAGTATATTTACCGTTTGAAGGTAAATCATTTTCCTGATAAGAGTTAAAACCCTCTTAGTATAAACCACCTGTCCTATTAGACTTAATTTAATGAATAAAATACCAAAAATAAGGTACGTATAAATTCATAAGGTTCGCTACAATTTTTTATAAAATTGCATCATGACACGTATGTAACTTTACAGATTTCGGTTTGCGAAATAACTAAACAAGTGGTGGCCGTCAATTGTTGCTACGACGTGTAATGCCGCCTAAATAATCCTTCATGGTAAACCAAGCTGAACGCCATTATCCACGCGAGCGCCATTACTTATTTCCTAATTTCCCTCTTTCCTGTTATTAGATACATGAGAGTTTTAAAAAGGTTGGGAAATGTTAGACAACTTAAATTAATAATTTGTTTAACCAAATACAACACCAATTGTCCACAAAAGTATGTTTTTGTGCCTTTATATTTATTTATCATTTTTAAGTACGATTCTTATGGACAGATAAAGTAACCTACATTTTGAAAGGTGTATCATAATACTGTAAAGAGTTTGCTAAATAGGGTTGTTTTAAAGCCGTATTGTTTTTTCGTTTCTCCCTTTCACGCTACTAAATTTTTTATTTATTCTGCGATATTTAAATGATCGTAAACTAAGAAGTAAATTGATATATCATCTGCTATTGATTTTACTCAGGATTTCTTTGTTAGAATTAATTTAATTGAAATCGTAAATATCACAAATTTTTCCAAAGTTTGAAATTAAAGCTCAATTTGTTATCGATTGTAATTACAATAGAGGTTGAAGAGATATAAGGTATAAATTCTGAATTGTTTCGTATCAAGTTTTTGTAGCGTCAGTATAGGAGGCACAATTGAGAAATGGTGCCAGGAATCTTTAGATATAGAGCATACCGATTCGTATTTGGTTAAGAATCATCATTATAGGAGAAGCAAGCAGGCTGACGCGTGAGTTGGTTGTGCGATAGTGGACCTGTGGAACACGAACGTTTTGTGAGAGTGGTTTGAATTCTCAAGCACCTGTTGGTGGACATTTTAGTGGTTGAACTCTCCAGAGATTTTATCGCTTTATCGAACCTTTAGGTCAGTGACGAGTTTCATAAAAGGGATTGTGTTTCTTAAAGTGCACCTTGTTATTGAATTAACTAACGCATATTTGCGGATTGACATTACCGAGTAATAATTGTTGTGAAAACACACAAATCTTCGCGTCTAATTTAAGGTCTTCTGGATTGAAATGATCGATTCTGTGGATATAAATTTGTAATGTCGTCAATCAGCTACTTAAGAATAGAACTGCCGTGCTTTGCCACTGGGAATTGTCATTATTGCTGCCGATTAAGAGTTTCGAACGAGAATATCATCGAGAGGGGCCAACCACATCTAGGTGTTTCTTTCGTTGTACTCGGGGAAAAAAGTTTAGTGCACATTCGTAGAAGGTAAACTATGATTGTATACGTATTGTGGTTGTGCTTATTTTGTAATAACATTGATTTACCGAATTATGCAAGGCTAAGCAAATGAACGTAATTGTTTGGTTTATAGTGTTTTAATCAGTTAATGTTTTTTTGTTTATTTTAACGCACTGCTTTCATTTGCGCAATTAACGCTTTATGGATGTTGTATGTAATTTAAATTTGTTTTAACTAAATTTCACGATTGCCAACGTTTAAAGGAACAAATTGATTTCCATAATTGACCTGAAGTTTGTAAGGTTATTTCGACGCATCATGTATGTGCAGTATATTCATAAATAAACCAAGTAGTAATTAAGCGTAGAAGTAAAAACTATTTTATATTATTTTTCTTCAATCAATTAAAAGTGCTTATGCATATTTGAAAATTAAACAAGCATTTTGTTAAAAGTGTTCAGTACAGCGCGTGACATTACAAAGTTTTATAAGCTTAAGGTAACCGCTTAAGTTAACGGACCTAAAATTGTAACAGTAGTTTAAAGAAGTGGTCATTTTATGAACGTTCGAAGTATATTCATACAATCGTCACCAAATACAAGTCGATTGTATAAAACGCAAGTAAGAGATTCGATACCCAAAGGGGAAGCAAACATACCCTTTGTGTTAAACGTGTATGTAGTGAAGAGCTAACATCTACACATAAATACGATATTATGCTAAATTGAAGAAAACAAAAGGACCATGAAGACATGTGAATGAAGAACTGTTCACGGGTGCGTTAAAGGAATGCGGTTGTTGTGTGTGTACCCACAGTACTGGCCAATTAAAGGCTGTTAGCAAATAACGGATTACATCTCACCAATTAAATGAACTACATATCATACCGGCAGAAAACGGATTAAATGACCTTTATTGTAGAATTAGCTATAAGACTTATTGACAAATACGAGCACGATCACCTTTTAAGATAATTTTCTTTCTTTGCTTTGACGATTATTCATTTAAGTTAAAAAAGATAATCGAGCTGTATTGATATTTTTGTATATGTTTAGTTTTAAGATTTGGGGATTTTTCATTAGAGCTATTTGGTGGTTTTGACCACGGATGTGTAAACATTTATCCACAATATATATATATATATATATATATATATACCTTATTTTATTTTGGAGATTAAGGATCGATCTGACATCTTGTATTAGCCAGATCGTTCAGAAAATTTTAGGAAAAAGTTGAAAAGTAAAACAGAACATTAGTAACAAAATACTCCATTTTGATTTAGTACTTCCAGAAACCAGAACGTTCATATTTGAAGTGATAAAGCATAAATATATTTATGAATGTCTAACTACGACCACTGAAGTTGGTATTTTAATAAAATATAAAGAAATCATTAATGACGAAAGCACTAATCATACTAACGTTGAGTTATTTAGCAATTAACGAGTAGTTTTCATTGAAATAACGAACATCATTAAATCGTTTCGTTTATTCATTTTGTGTTAGAGGTTTTTCTAAATTGGGCATTGATTATGTATTTAATTTTAAAGTTCATTAGTCATTGCAGATTTAATTTGGTGGATATACGAGGGACATTTTAAAAACTACGTAAATTAACGTCTTATTTTTATGAATTGGTGTTTCTATTTATACAGGATGTGTTCAATAAGTTATAACGACCCGTGTATCACTAAATTATCTGAAGCTTTGAATTGATTTCTTTGGAAGTATATTTGACTTTGAGAAGTTAGCGTATGAGTTTACTGAGTAGGCTTAAATCCTGTTTTCCACGATCAAATAGGATTAATTTACCATCTCGCCTAAGACGATTTATTTTAGCAAAATTTAAGATCGTGGTAGCGCCAAGAGACATCTTTTCCGGACTGAGCTGTATAAGTTGTGAATTTATGGTAAGTGTAAGGTGTCTGAGTTTGTTATTCAATCATTTTCTTATCTCAATCCCACCCATTTCCACTGTAGCTGGCGTGACAACCCACTTACTAATGTAAGCCTACGCGACGCCTAGTGCGGATTGGACGTGTAACAAATTTAAAAATTGCTTTCAAGGCTAGAAGGGCAGGTTAGTTCCAAATAAGTTTAGATATTTAATTTCACGATTCTCATTTTAAGATATTTGGCGTATAAACTGATGCGGAGTAGATTGTACATTATTGCTTATAATATTTTATGTAATAGATGGTTGATTAATTGAATTTTTTAGCATTATTTTGTGATCTTTTCCCGAACAACGAAAACGGTTTAAAAGGATGTTGGAGTTATAAAATTCAAGTAAAAGATAATTTAAGTCGAGGTTAATTTTTATTTTTAAATGTTATTTGTTTGTTATCATAGTGACCTGATGGCAAATTGCCTATTTGACTCACTTATTTAGATTTAGTTTTTTTAATATATAGAACAGTCAGTTAATATAACCAATTTAAAGTATTTATAGCAGCGTTATTGAATTTTGTGGTTGTTTATCTGTTGAGTAAAATTAACGATAGAACTTTGGTAAATAATCAGTTTTTGAACATCTTATTTGTATATAATTAGTTGAAATATTTAGTGTTTGTTTTGAGTTCTTTATTTAAATGCTTTGGGGGAATTTAGAATAACATAAAAATACGTGAAAGTAGGCCACTGACACCAACAGACGATTTACTAACACGCTTCACTATTCGAAGGTGTACGATTATTTTGAAGATTTGTTTTATAGCTAGAGTTCCCGGATCACCCCTAAAGTGCATCTGAGAAAAATCTCGAGTTCAGGTAAGTGAGAATTTGTCTGTCTGGCTGACTATGTGCATGTGTGCTCAAGTGTATATTCTCAAATTTGTTTAATTAACAGCCTGGCGCCCATTACACAACTATATCTCGTTTATACTCCACCACGATTTGCGAATTTTGGTAATACAATAAGCCACCCTAACTAACTAAAACTCCGAACCACCCCTACGGCCCAATTTCCCACCGAGCTAGTCGGCAAAACCCTTAAACAGGTTGAAATTTTTTACATCAAGTATTCCGATAAACTATCTATTAATTTATTATTTTGCTGTAATTAGAGTTTAGAATTAATAAATTATCAATTTTTACGCACTCTGCCGATATTACAAAAACCATTAAAGATTTTCTACGTCAAAGCCCTACTGTTCACCACCGTCCAAAATAAAGCAATAGCGATGCTGATGCCATTATTAGTAGCCGTGAACAACCACATTTTGGTAGTATAAAACCGAAAGATGCGCTAACGAAGTCGGAGTCTGGCTATGGGCGTAAACAGCTGTAAACATGTACCATTCAATGCACGAGCTCTTCAACACGTAAGTTAAAATCATCACCTACACAAACATTAGCGCGATCACAGAGACGTTTAACTAATGGCACGCCGGACAGATAGTCGTAACTGTTTCATGTATCGGCCGGTCCAGAGTATCCATAATAGCTTGTTGACCCGCCTGCCATTTGACATTTACACATACATTTCTTTGAATTTCCACTTTGTAGGTTAGAAGGTTTCATCTCTACAATTACATTCAGTTTTTGCACTTTTTCTTAGTACCACTGACATATTCCCCTCATTACGCGTTGTAATCAATTCATGCACTTATTCTTATCACACACCTACTTCACTATTTTGTCATTCCTTTATTCAAACCATTATACAACTAAACCGAAGCATACTTACACATTTTTTCTAATTCCTAAGTGGAAACTGAATGGAAAATGGTAAAGGTTGGGCACACGTACGTACGATATTAACTAAAATTTCATACTTTATAGTTTACAGCCATATAATTATCATTTACTTCAAAACCGTTATTTTAAAGTTTGTAAAACAAAATATTTTACAAACTGGAGGCTTTTCAAAGTAAGAAAGCCCCAGATCCCATATACATTTAATCCGGCAGTGAGTGCAGATGTTGCAAACAGAATTTTAATTCACAAGCTTTTCTTATTTAAATAAAAATAATTTACTATTTACCTGAAGTCGAAAAAGCTTCGTCGTCATCATAATCATTGGCTCCTGCAGGTAAATCCATAACTATACGAGAACCAGTTAGTTTGCTAATTAAAACATCATCTGGACAACAAACTCCAATATGCCTAAAAGTTTAACATACAATTTTTCTATTGGTTAGCCATAGCTAAGGTTAGTAGATCAAAACAGTTATATTTACTGATAATACTATACTGTAGGACAATTATTATTACTTTTGGTGAGTTGTATTTCAGAATGGAGTACAGACACATAAATTTGAATCTGTTTACCACCCTAAATACTTGGAGTCGTCAATAGCCGCGGTTGACGCAGTTGCAGAATTAAACACAACCATACATAAATATAAATCACCATCAACGGTTTTCTGCTTAGGAACCTCTTTAAAAAAGTGTGGTAAAATTTTAATCACAGAGTGTATTAAAGATCAAACAATTGATAAAAAAAACATGTGGAAGAGTACTTACTGCTCTTGGAAGAAAAGCTTCCACTGTCATTGAACAAAACCGTTGAAGAGAATCAATCCGAAAATAGAAGACTGAAAACCGTTATCCTTCTAGCCACAGACGACATAAGAAAATTGTTAACGTTTTTGAGCACAAATCGTAGAGAATGCGCTGAAAAGTTACATCAACAGTTTTCTTATGAAACATGAAAAGACTTAGCAAGTTATACTCTAACAGAAGTATTCAACCGGCGTAGAGCTGGTGAAATAGAAAGAATGACCATTCCCAAATTTAACACGTATAAGGGAATTAAAGATGGGCACAACAAATTATTTAATTCTTTAGGAAGTCAAGCACAAGCTGCTGCTAAGCTATACGTGCGATTTGAAATTAGAGGAAAACTTGGCAAAGGAGTACCTGTGCTATTAAGTATAAGTCTTCTAAAAGACATTACACTCATTATTAAAAACAGAAATAAAGCTGGTGTAATCGGATTGCCAGGCAACCAAAACTATCTACTGGCTTGTACATTAATGAGAGCGATTTCAATCAGCTGTGGAGCATCAAATCCAAAGGGTCTTCATGGAACAAAACTGAGGAAGCAGATTGAAACTATGTGTGTCCAACTACAATTACAAGAAGAATAAGTTTCCGATTTAGCCATTTTTCTAGGTCATACCGAAAAAATTCATCGGAATCATTATCGAATACCAGTGGTAGCAAGAGACACTACTCGAATATCTCGATTATTGGAGATAGCCCAAGGAAAAGCTATTAACAATATTGATTAAGATCTTCAAGAAATTGAAGGAGTAAATAAAGACACAAGTTTATCAAATTCCAGTGATATATTAAGAAACGATCGGGTATGATATACGTTAACTTATATTTATACTAACGATTCCAAAGTTGGCAAAATTTTATTTAAAGAAATTTATTTACGGTTTCCCCTATGGGAAGCATAAAAAGGAGATCATGGAACACGCAGGGGGAAAACTCCGCGAAAGCAATATTTCGAGAAAATTTAAAAAATGGATGATTGCCTTCTCTTGATCAATGCCAAGATGTGATCACCAGAAATCTTGAAATTTAATGCAGGCAATTAATGGAAAAATTTGATGTATTAAGAAATAGATCGGGTGAGGCCATTAAAGCTTACATAAATTATAAAAATAAATCTAAATAATTACATGTACATAGCATTCTGTGAATAACATTTCTTTGAAATAAAAAAACCATATCTTAACGTGTAATGTAACTTCATTTTTCCTACCTAGTTTTTTCCTTATGCATAAATTAACTGCTTAAAAAAAAATCTGCGCCAAATTCACTTAGTCGCAGTCTGCATGTACATCTGTTGCATATGTCCCTAAAGGGCGCTTTATGTAACAAAACTGTAGATTATCTACAGATGTCCTCGAAGAACCCGTTAGATATATATATATATATATATATATATATATATATATATATATATATATATAATAGAAGAGAGAGAGAGACAGAGAGAGAGAGAGATGGTTAGAAATAAGATTAATACAGGGCAAGAGTTAACAAGCTTATATTCTTTATAGTGGGCAAATTTAAATAGATTGAGAATGTATACACTGCGTTTTAATAAGTAAATTAGTAGACGAGTGAGAGAATATGGTTTTGATTTAACGAAACAGGCTTTGTGGAATTTGCACAAGTTTGTTTATTCATAAAAGCAATGAGCTATACCAGTAGCATGTGAGGAAGATCAGAACGATTGATATTTGAGTACGATTAGTATCGTAGAACATATTTTAGAAATTTTACAGTTTATTCAAATTATTTAAGCAATTTAGAAACTTTTCAGATATTAGTCACATGAAATAGGTTAATAATAATATGTAGAACATGTATAGATTTAGTTACAATGCATGAACTATATAAACTTTAAGAAAGGGTTATGATACAAACACTGTATAGTTATAATTCACAAAGTGTACAAAAAGTGCAGGAGAAGTGGTAGTGCGTTATAAACATTAACTAGAACATGAACAACATTTCTACAATGGGATATTTAATATAAAAATACATTTTGTGTACAAAATTTACATAAATGTGTTAAACAATATGGATTTCTGAATTGACAAAGTTTTAGACTATAGAGTGAAAGTAAACAGTATTGATGTTAAAGACAGTTATAAGAACATCATAAAGTAACATTTCAAGTGATTTGGACGTTTTAAACGCAAGTTATGAGTAAAATTGTAATAAATTAGGTTAAGTATTATATTTAAGAATTTTGCAAACTTACAGTTTTTTTAGGATAATTTAAGCTTAAAATAAATTATAAAAGCAATTAATAGAAGGTTTCCCTCGTTTTCATAAAGAAATTTACAATGTACAAGTTATATGAACATAAAATTAGAAAAGTGGGGTTAACTACCTAAAATTCTAATATGAAAAAGGAATTTCTGTTAAAATTAAGTTATATGGTTTGAAGTAAATGTATTCTGATACAGTTTTTCATGTAGATTACGAATATGTAATTAGTTTAGGTGTAAAATATAAAATTTCTTAGATATAAGTAAAATTAGATCATAAATTGTGAAATTGCAAAGCTTCGAAGCAAAATAGGGCTTGTGAGGTATCATTTTATGCGGAATTTTGCCCTGGTTCCAAATCTGTTTTCAAAAAGTAAATCCGACTTATTTTAAGAAAGTTATAGCATAATCTGTATTTTAGTGAAGTTAACAATTTTGTTTAGACCAATCAGATGCTTGGATCTTTTGTGTGTATGGAACAGAAAAAGTTGAAATTTTGGTATCTAAGAGAAATGTATAAAAGGAATTGCTCCTGATTTCACCCTTATAACTTTTAATTTTACAACTAACAAGTAAAAGTGTTAATAGTGTTGGTGTTAACATGTAAGTTACAAGTTACGTTTATATTATCGGATTTTGAAACGCGATCAATGAGACCTCAGAAACAATTGTTTTAACCTAGAACTAAATTTAAAAATTAGGTTACCGATATAATTGTCGATTATAATAAAATTGTTTTGATTTGAATTCGTGTTCAAATATCGATTGATGTGTTTTTTTTTTCTTCATGTTAATAAAATTATTCAGTTATTTGGATTTGATGTTTATTTTCTTTGAAAGCGACGCATAGTGTTAATAAACTAAATTCCATAACGGGATCTAAAATAAAAGTGAAATTAATAAAAATTTATATGAAAATAAAATATAAATTTAAAATCAAAAAATTTTGTAAACATTCAAACCAACATCTAAACATACGATTTAAAATAAAGTGCTTAATTGAAAATATATGAGCAATATTACGTTACATCACATTTACCACGAAGAAAAGTCGTTCATCAACAAATTGGATTTGGAGGAATTGTGGAAATTTATGCAGCTCCATTGTGAACAGCAAAGCAGTATCATCGGCTACACATGGGAAGAAGTCTACTTACAATATTCTAATATGGAATCAGCCAAATGAAAACATCCTTTCAGTAAGACATGTGAGTGAAATTTTATTATCATAACCCATTTATTGCATTGATTATTCGTTTGATTTCCTGTATTTATGTTTTTATTGGTTATATGTGTAAATGTTTGTGCGACAACATGGTATAAATATCTGTAAGTTAAATGAACCGGTGTTATTATCAACATTATAATTTTATTTTTGAACAAACATAATTGAACTCACATATTTTAGATCGTTTATTGACATTTTTGACCGGCTGCATTTTAATTAATTCAGTTAGGATGCTACGCATGCGTTATTGTGCAGGTTCAACTAAGGTCTGTTTCATATACCAACCAATTATTATAATTTACAATTTATTTGAAAAAGGAGCATTTCTATGTTTGAAATAAAATTTTCCATGATTTCACATTTACATTTTAACGCAATTAAAATAACTTCAAAGATTAAATTATTTTTATTTTATTTGCCAACAATAAGCGTTAAAGCTAATGAACTCTATCCCCAATTGAGATAAATTGAGCTAGTACGGTGCATAATTTTATTATTAAAATAAAGAATTTATAATTATTATATTTATTTTTAATTAAATATATTAAAGCCATTACAATATATATATATATATATATATATATATATATATATATATATATATATATATATATGGTGTAATATTTTGATAAAAAACATTCAATTTTATATAGGGATCATAAGTGATTAGCAGAAATTTTTACCGTAAGAAAAGCAAGATTTACTAGAACTTTACTAATGAGGGGATGTTGCCCATCATTTTGTAATAATAATTAAAATAAAATAGCCAAAATTACTTCTAAGCTGAAGGTACATTTACCATACAGAAAACAATAATTATGCTCTTCGACTAATGGAGAATCAAGTTCCATACTGATGTCGGTGGTTTTTATATTTTTTGTCACAATAGCAAATCAATGACGGTAATTAAATGGTTTTTTTTGTTAAATTAAACCACCAACAGCAACTCGCATTCTGGTGTACAAAAAACGGATATATTGTTCACCAAATGCAAAGTGTGAAAGTGAAGGAAATAGGTTATTATGTAGTTATTTTGAAAGTTAAATTTGGAACCCTTTTTTATTAGACACTGACATACCCAAGTATTTATATTAGGTAAGCAACAGAATTCTTACTCTATCTGGAGTGTACTTATAACAGTTGGCGCCCAGCTTGGGACTCGATACAAAATTTAAGGGAATTTTGATTGATGTTTGGATATATGTTTACAAAACAAAGGCAATACATTGCAATACAAGTTTGTATCGATCTTGATTTTTAATTCAATTGTGCATATATGTGTATGTAGTTACATGATGTGTACATTCAGTTTCAACTTAATAGATTTATTTGACAGGTGGACAAAAGGATATTTGTTTATGTTTATTGATTTTCATATTTGAAGGGGTGTATTAGTGTGCATTTTAATTGCCACCGTGAGACATTGATTGGTTTGACAGCTGAAGCTATTGAGAAATGGTACAACAAAGCCGGAAGCCAAAATGGGAATTAGCGTCGATTAAACTCACGTAAACAGAGGCGCGGCAATGGTAGTAACGTCAAGATCA